>OU893334.1:19149631-19749631 GCA_918026875.4 Diatraea saccharalis | reverse complement strand
AACAAAAATAAAAGCAGCAATTAAAGAGAAGAAAATGGGAATAATCCACGTTACCATGGTAACCATTGTCATTGTGTCACGATATGATCAATTATATAATTATTTAACTGCTTACACAGGAATAAATAATCTTACTAATATTTATACCTCTAAACTGTTTTCCAAGGAATCAAGTGGGCGAAGCCGCTGATGGAAATTTAGTATTTAATAAAGCTGAAGATTTTAGTCAAATTGCCTCAAAAAAGGAACTTTATACGTAATTCTCCAATAAAATCCTTATTACTGAAATGTAATTATTTGAAACCGAGTAACCTATTTATTTATTTGGAAAAGGTACACCAGCGGTATATATGTGATACATTGGAAATGATTATTTGTTAAATTTAAATATTTTTATATATATACCCATTGCCGGAATACATTTACAATAGGAACAATAATGCGTTTACAACATTAATTAATGAAGAGTTATAAATACAAAAGTTTTTAATATTTGTACATCTTAATCCACATTCTGAGAACTTAATAATTGGAGAACATTGCTGCATTAGGTAACGAGTCGTGGGAAATATCGATCTCTAGTATTATTCAAATTAAGAGAGTTATACTTCTCACAGCAACAAAAAAGGGGAGTATTGCGACCCATATTTGTCCTGATTGTAGGTAAAGCAAAGGTTCTAATTATAGACTGGCGAGGGAGATGAGAGGGAACATTTAGTGAGGCACTTTCTTCGAAGTGACCACGATTTAGTGAGCCATTGAGAAGCCTATGCAGAAACGATGGATCAAGGATAGTTCGGCGCTGTTGTAGAAAGCGAATGTTGAATAACAATAATCTTTGGTCATAGTGCGATATACCTGGTGACATAAATATCGGGTGAATGAGCATTGAATGGCTTCAATACGTTGAGATTGAATAGCATAACCTAGTTCAATGTACAAACGGCTGAACGTCGGGTTACTACAATATGCTAAATTTCCGCAGTTTTCATCTCTACTCTTAATGGTTAAAATAGGACAGTTTTACAGTTTTGTATAAATTGACGTGCTAATTAGTCTAACTTCACTACATAGTCTCTTCCTGATTATAGCAAATAATAGTAGTAATATTACGTTAGCATCCAGTTGCGGTTTGAGACTATGTAGTTCGTATTGTTAATATAACACATAGTAATAGTTTGTAAGTTTATTTCGTAGTTTAAAGCTTTGAAATAAGATATTACATTTAGTAACTAAGAATCTTCATATACAATTCTTTTCATCTTCGATATTTGCTCAAACACAGTCTATTGGGAGTACTAAAAGGTAAATAAACCAAAAAGTTTTTATATTCCATAATAATGTCGGTTGCCGCTAAAAGCCTTATCGAGTAGGTTCCTTTTTTGAGAGTGAAGAATTTTAAAATTAGCTTCCAAGAATGCTCGGTCTGGTGGCCCCATATAAAATTTTCTCATCTTTCGATCTTAATATATGGAAATGGAACATAAAAGATGGCATGATATAATATTCTTGGGAATTTAATATGAATTTGAATTGGAAAGATAACTTAAAAAAATATCGTTAAGTATATTAAATAATTTTGTTAATCTAATATGTTTAATCATGGAGTCTGTGAAGTTGTAAAAAGTTAAAATCTAAATTAAAAAAAAAAAATTGGAAATAAGGTCTTAGGTTTAATACGCACTGATGGCTTTTTGTCTCCTGTTACCGTGTCTGAGAATTTTTGTAGTGACACGCCCACTTTAACACGTTACAATTAAAAACAGCAAGGAGTACGGTGAAAGTTACAACAAGCCGTGATGACAAAAAATTACCAGTGTGCGCGTAGCCTTGGCTTACGGTCGCACAAGCGTAATGGATGCTTTTTAATGACTCCTTTAAGCTCTGATCAATGTCAAATTTGTATCGGTAATGTCGCTCTAAAGTAACAACAATTATAATGGACGTTTGTGCAACCAGCTGTTTATGTGTTAGTTTAATTGAGATGAGTTTTGAAAAGTTTAATACTATAATATAAAACAAAAGGTATGTTTCCAATTACATGATATTTCGAAATCGTAAAATTGCCAGTCATTGCTATATGGATCATCAAATTATAGAATGCTATAGCTAGCCTTGTTATAGTACCAGCCAATATTTGATGTAAAGCTCTATACGTATTTTATTGCTTAAAATCATGTACGTCAATTATGGTAGATAGAATTGATACAGAATTCTAACTATATTATTGGTTTAACTCTAATGTATATTTGAATAAAAGGAAAACAAGTCGTAACGATTATAATGATCTTCTAAACTTATTCGTATTTTTTGTATGTACAATGTATTTAAAATAGTATAAAGCTCAATAACGCAATCGAATTTGCAAACATTTACGTGACCAAATATCATCTGTCCGTTGAAATGTTCCCGTAAAATTTCGTAGGTATAAAATTAAAAGTCTATCCTTATTGATACGCGAACCATATTCAAAAAATTATCTAGATTGAAGATTACAATTACATAAAATTTGCCCAGGGTTAAAAATTACATATTATAATCGTAATTTTACTTTCATAGTCATTAACGTTAGAGCTGTTGCAGGCACCAATAGTCACATAATAAACGAAATATTGAAGACTTAATAGTAATGAGATACATAAAAGGTACCAATGCCGTAAATAACTGAATAAATAAATGACTGAAACTGACAGAAACTGAATAAATGACTGTAAGGAAAATGGGCTATGAATCGTCAGGCAGTCTCAATGCAGTTTAGTAGGTGTTAACCGTCAAAATCCGAAGCAAACGGCTTGAACAAAAAGTGGGAGAGCCACGCTTCAGCATGAATGGGCCAGCTCGACCGGAGTGATACCACGGCCTCACAGAAAACCGACGTGAAGCAACGCTTGCGTCGTGTTTCGTCGTGTGAGTGAGGGTACCGGAGGCCCAACCCCTCCCTATTCCCTTCCCTCTCCCCCTCAACCCTTCCCTCCCTATGATCATATTCATCCCTCAAAGGCCGACAGCGCGTTTGTAGCCCCTCTGGTGTTGCAGGTGTCCATGGGCTAACGGTAATCACTTACCATCAGGTGATCCGTGTGCTCGTCTGCCCCCTATCCCCTATCCCCCTATCCCATAAAAAAAATGTGCCTTCCGATGCACAAACGAACTCAAGATTATATATAGCCGGATAGGTGACCATCTGATGACAGACTATTGCGGAAGCAACTTCCGCATTGCAGACCGCTAACCACAGCGCCGGTGAGTACTTTCATTATTTATAGATCTATTTACAATAATTTCAATATTAAAATCATAATATGTGACTTAAAACCAGAATTAATTTAACTTAATGTTTTGTATTAATCAGAATTATATTTTACCCATCTCTGTGTGAAACATAATTGTGATTCCAGTAATTGACGCATGATAAGTCGGCATAATATAGCGAACATATAACAATATTACTCTCTAACGTCAATGGTTTTGTCGTAAATTTTGCAGTAACACGCGACAGTGTACAGAGGTGGAAGAGAGATAGGGCAGTCCTTTTATTTAACGGAACGATTGTTCAGTCCTTTCAGAGAGGGCATTTCATACGGGTGCTTGATAAAGTGCTTCCGACAGAGCGAAGATGGAAAAGCCTGTACTGGCGATGTAAAATACTTTGAAAATTGAAGAAATCGGAAACGTTATTCAAATATCTATAACATATATTTGAATAACGTGTCCGATTACATATACATATGCCCGTTGTTTATTGTTATACTTGTATACTATGTGTATTGTCAATGTGAATTTATAATCTTTCTATAATTACTTTTATTTAACTTAAACCAAACCTAAGAGATACTGAATTTTATATTAGATAGTAAAAATTATTTAATAATTTGTAAAGATTCTTAACATTGCAAGGACCTTTTAAGACATATGAAATGATGAGATAGCATAAATTAATCCTGATTTATGATTACATTTTTTCTATACGTGTAAGACTATATTATCAAGTAATATGTTATAAAATAAACTATAAAATATGCAATTAAGTAAATTAATAAAATAATATTTATAAATAATTAATATTTGTAACTAAACCATAATTATTTAACTCAATTTACGGGCGTATGTACCCAACGTAAGCATCAATTAAATATAGCCTGTCGCGGAGACAATGCTGCGAGTTGTGTACAGATTTATGTGAGCGGTCGTGGCAAGGACTGTGACAAAATGTCTCCGGCCACGCGCACTAATTACCCGGACTATCTGTCATCTGTCAAGTGGGAAAGTTAACTCGTCGCTGCTGGAACTTAGCTTTCGTAATCGGACATGGGTAAAAACTTAAAACTTTTAACTGATCATTACAAATTGTATTTGTAAAAGTTAAAGCCAAAAAGACTAACGATATAATAAATACAAAAAAAAATGTTTGTGCATTTATTTATGAGACGAGACAAAAGATGAAATAAGATACCAAAGAGGTAGTATGTATTTTTAAGAAATTAAAAAATATATATTTATCTAGATGGCGATACTACGGTCTACTCAGATGAAGTGTTAGATATTTTATCTGAGACGCTCTACATATGAACCAAAGACAGACAATTTTGTTCCTTTATATGTAACAAGTAATTGAAATTCGAGGTATATTTTAAAATTATATGCATATATAAATTTAAAACTTAGATATTAAAAAAAAGAAACGTTAAAAATGAACAGAAACTTAATTTACTCGTACTTTAGTTACAGTGGAAAGAAAATAGGAGTGTAGATGCGTAATAAATGTCCACTAAAAATAAACACCAAGGCAAACAAATAACAAAAAAAAAACTATCAGAAAATACCTATCGGATCTTTTCAAATGTTCAATAATGGATTCGGAACAAATATAAATTGCAGTTAGTCCAGTTATATAAAAAATAACGTAAAACCTCTATTCAAAACAAAGAATGTTTAACAATAAATATTCTGTAGTAAGAAGTGCTTAAGTCCTGTATCGACTGAGGAAATTGCGTGCGGATTTGACGTAAAATATCCCCGGCCGCGCCCCTTGATTAGCATATCTGCCAAGAACTGACAAAGTTTTAAAAAAGCAAAATCTCCAAGGGAAATGTTCTTAAGAGGTTTTCTTTTATAAGACAAATATCAAAATACATTTTATATATTTATATTATATAACTTGCAATGGTTATTCAAAAATTATTCGACTATTACGAATACACTAATTAAAGTGCTGTTTTATGTGATTGGGTTTTCATTATTTAAAGACATGACTCACACGTGGTTAATTAGTAAATTATAAAGAGTAAAAATGACAAGACCATAGAGATAAAGGACAAGACACATTGGCGCGATATGACGAAGACAAGATGGAGAGCACAATTGCCATAGAGTATATTATACGTATAGTAATCTATAAAGATTTGCGTTTGACGACGAGTTGGACGCTGTTCATCGTTTTATTAACTGAAGAAATTTTCTATTCAACGGTGAAAAAAAAGTTAAGAAACTAATACTGGAAATCATAGGGTACCTTTTGTTTCACCAACTGGTAAATAAAAAAGGAAAAGAAGGTTCTGTTTTCGACCAGTATGTGTATTATTTTTTTTAAATGTTCTGACTTTTCCCCGAAGTTTAGACAATTTTTTTTTTATTCCAAAGCTTGTGGGGTTGATATGATGAAGTTATCAAAATTGGATCATCAATTCTGCTTTTATAACAAAAGTATTTGCTTTCTTCTATTAAAAAAAAGACAATAGAAAACCGACTTCATTAAAGTGAAAAATAACACTTCTCTCAAAGGTTCAGATAATATTAATCAATCCACAAAACATACACCTGACTGCAATAGTTCTAAAAATATGAACCGCCTTTGAGATAAGTATATTATTTTTGTCTTTTACTCGGTTTTATTTTTTTATCAAATTACTTACTTTCTAGGCAACAATATGGATGTGAAGATGATTTTGACTCTGGTGTTGACCGAGTTGGTGGCGAAGAGGTATCGACATTTTCTGTGCGGTGGGTACAACCCAGGATACCCAGGGCTGGCCAGCACGCAGGTGCCAGGACCCCGACACGACACGTCCTGGTAGAGCCAGTCGCAATCTGCTCACAAAAACACAACTTTAAGTAGAAGAACTATAAGTAAATAAACAAAAAAAATATCTATTACGATTTTTTTAATTGAAATAGTGCTCGAGTCGTTTGGCCAACTGTCTTATTTCATTATCTATCGAATTCTATAACGTGTAAAGCCGCAATCACTTTAGGAGTGGAAGACAATTTTAATGATCCAGAAACAATAAATACCAGCCGGTTGACTAATTGTCTAATTTCATTATCTGTCACAATTCCTTTCAAATATATTGTGTTATAATATATAGCGAAAGTTGCAATCGCTTTCGGAGCGAATGATAATTTGAATGGTCCAGAAACAATATTTGTACTTAAACTTGGAAGTAACGCTCGCCTTAAACAATTCCAATTATCATAAAATAAACGGTATTGTTCATTAAATATTTTTCAAAAAGTCGCGGTCTCAATCACTATAAAATGTCAAACAATTGCAGCGTCCAATAAAATATTTCGAATGCCAAATTGAATTTTAATATTAGACGATTGGACCTTTTATCTTGGGAACAAAGTAACATTTTTACACGTCTCCTCAAAAAAGGAGTGTATTGTATTTTCTTTTCATTTTTTTTTAACTGCAAGCGTTAATTAACTCATTTTTAGTTGTTACTACATCATAATTTTTAATTTAATTATTTGGCATTAATTTTGTTCACAATTTATAACAAAACTATACCTACAGTGCAAAAGCTTGGCGAGCTTGAGTGTTTCAATGACATGAACATTGAAATTGTAATAAAAAAAAACTATGTGTTTTATTATTTTTAAATATTAGAGAACATCACATACATTGCTCAGATCTTGTCAGATAAACTATAGTAATTGTATTATGAAATTTTGAAATAACGCATATGACGCCCAGATCCGAGTAAATATACAAAGATTTATATTCTCCAGAAACCTCAGATATGGCGACACCTTGAAATCAGCGGCGGGTCACTCAGCCAAATAAGACCAATTTTAGTCAGGTATGGTAGCGCTAGTGTGATTGTAGTCAAACAAATTGAAACCATTTAGAACGTAAGTTATACTGTAAAACGGTGGAAATATATAATTATCGGACCAACAAACAATTTGAGAAACTGATC
The DNA here is from genome assembly GCA_918026875.4 of Diatraea saccharalis. Classification (NCBI taxonomy): domain Eukaryota; kingdom Metazoa; phylum Arthropoda; class Insecta; order Lepidoptera; family Crambidae; genus Diatraea; species Diatraea saccharalis. The sequence goes on along the minus strand of OU893334.1, from coordinate 19,742,429 downwards.
TACAAAAATATAAGAGATAGTTAATTTTAAAAATTTGTTTAAGCGTTAATTATGTAGCTAATTACCTTTTACATATTAAATTATTTTAAAAATAAATAGATCATAAACCAGAGTAGCAATATTTACTTTTAACTGTCAGACTAGTTCTCATTGGCAATTGTTATTCTCTAGTTTAGATATAATCTTGTAAATCCTCTTAACCGATAACTATTATTAGTATAGTATTATAATATGTGTGCTATTAGTGAATAGGTAGTTAAGATAAACATCTTCGAAGAGAATATCTATTATAATTACATTAACATCAACACCAAAATTGAGATTTAAACGAGATTAGCTCTTTTCTTTTTACGTCTTATTTCAAATGAATATCAGTCGTTCATCATCATCATCATCAATTCAGCCAAGAGACGCCCACACCACCAACAGCCACCCAAACAGCCTAATGCCTGAACATTGATGAGAATACGCTCTGCAGTAGCGAAAAGTAACAAGTGCTTGAAAGATTCCTCAGTCCTAGGTCCTGGATAGCTCAGCGGTTAGAGCAGTCGCCCGGATTGCGAAAGGTCGTGGGTTCGATTCCCATCTCAGCTAGCCAGGGACCAAGTGGATTTTTTAAGCATTTTGTATTAAGAATAATATTTTATTTATTTTTCTAAACCTATAATTTTTTATATTATAATATTGGTACAGAACCCTTACGGTGCTAGATCGACTGGCTCTTCGCCGGTTTTTTTTTATTACAACCATTCAATACCTTTTATCTCCAGCCCCCAAACTTTCACAAATAATGAAAGGCATGACTACGTTTTTATACATGTAATGATATACCTATTTTCAACGAAATTGTTTTATTTTCTATCAAAAAGTTTCGACAGGATCTGCCACAGGAAAAGGAGGTTGGATTTGGCTAGTTTTTGTTTTATTTTTAAACTTCTTTTATGGTTCAATGTGAACAACGTTACTTTGTGATATAGTTTTACGTTCAACAGTATAAAGGCTGTCCTCTATCTCTTTCATGTCGTTGTTTTGCGCTCGACTGGTCAGATTTGAAGCGATTCCTCGCAATTCAGCTCGATGGTCATTATTGTCCGTTGTGACGTATATAATATAGTAGAAAAAGAATACTTATTGCCAAGTTTGATTTAAAAAACTCAAGATTTTTCCAAAAATCTTAATAAATACGACATTACAATATTTTATTTAACATCAAAATGATTTTTAACAGTTTTACGAAGTAATTTACTTAAGAAACCATATTTTTTATCCTTTTAATAGGTAAATAAACATTTAGCTAACTGATCGATTGATTTTCCAACAGAGCTAGTGGTTTATCTAAAATTTCTTTAGTAAAACTATTTAATATTCTTAAACATACAACGAATCCGTTTTATTATGCCACTCGTTAGAAAAAACTGCGGTTTAGTTTACCAGTAAAACCGTTTGATATTCGAGACAATTGATTTTCTAAGCACTCTACTAAGATAAATCACATTAAAACATCGGAAACAATAACAATAAATACATTTTTGTATTATGCTTTCTTAGGTAAAATCATTAATGCAAATATTCTTAAATCAAAAGACAAGGATCAAAGGAACAGGTATTCTCTCAGGAGAAAATATATTATTGTGCATCTGTGATAGACACACAAATCACGTTTGACGTAAAATAATATCCGGATTGATCTGCGGTCTCCGTATATCGAAAACAAACTATTTTTGATAGCACTCTAATAGAAATTGGGAAAAGGGTTTCCGCAATGACACAAGTTTATGTCAATAACACAATAGGTTTTGTATGACAAGGGATAAAACAAAGGACGGTTACAAATTGACAGAATGAAACTCTTTGTTAAGGGCGTGGGCTTACCTGGGGGCCAAGTTTACCTCAAACACCACAATGCTATAATAAAACATAAGTATCTTTAAGAAGTATCAGTACCTATACCTATATCATGGATAGATATAAATGTGTAAAAGAAATTCGTTTTTTAAAGCTATATCTCATAGATACACCATAAACTCTCCATAAAATAAATATCAAATATTGATAATTTGTAAATAAAAATTAGGTTTTTATATTTATATATAATAACTTTTTTTAATGACAATAAGCATATCGATAATGATTAATATACATATGCATATTGATTAATATAATTTTTTTTTATGAAAGTTGTCCAATCCTCTATTGTAACTAATAAACAGTATAGTATCGATAGGTAGATTGCGATAGATTGATTCATTGGATTATAGATCATAAAGAGTAGCTCGGTGGCGTAGTGGATAATCGCCGTGGCCCGCGATCGTTGTCGTTAAGCAACTTTCGCAAGGGTCGGTCACGGGATGGGTGACCAAAAATTATAAAAGGTAATTACGCGGTAAGCCTAAACAGACTCAAAATTTAGATATAGCAATAATAACCTTACGATATAGCTGTCAAAGCTTGACTCGATCACGGAAGTCTACTTATCGACATTCTAAAGTAACTTTCCAATATTTTCTCGACTTATCAAAATACAGTTAATTTCCCTCATTCATATTCATCAATCTTCGCCTGCAACGAGGGTATGCCAGAGAATTTTTATTCTGAAATCAATTAGCCTGCGCTATAACCGCTTCTATTATTCAGCATTTTATTAACTCGCCTGGAGATGTTTATTTAAAACTTATCTCGAATTATAATTTTTATATTTATTTTACGTTGTTGCGTATCATTTTTTGGATTTGTAGAATAAACTCTCTCGAATCTATTTTAAAAAAATATACAAAATATAATAATTTTCATCACTAAAAAATCGCAGGAAGTTATATAACAGTTGTGTAGTTATAGCTCCTAAATTGAGCTGATCAATCCATTCGCGAAATGTATATTATGTAGGTAAAAACTTATAAATCTTTATCATCAACAAATAAAAGACGAATGTTTATATTTCTTATATCTAATCATATGCAAAGACATTAAATAAATCTTCACTTTTAAACTATCGCGCTGCATTTCAAATACTGCATTGGAAAAGTCGGCGCAGGTCATTTTAAAAAACGCGTATAATACCCGGTACTATTAATATTAAATAAATCTCTTTGTAGGTATGTGAACAATGGGTACTTCATCCAAATTAAGTATCATTATGTAAGATAAAATTGATCGAAACTTAATTATAAGTACCAGTTGTTGTTAAAAACACTTTATTTAATAAAATAAAATATGATATATAAGTCAGTATGTATCCTAATGTGGTATAAAATATCATAAAAGCCGGTCTCTTACAAAATTCCCCAAGGCTTAGACCTTAGGATCCTACGACAAATGATGTGTCTCGAATCTGTTGTCATACACCTAAACATAACGTTTAACAAGATGTCTACTTAATAAATTGTAGTACGGAGGTTCATAGAGTTTTTCAGAAGAGAAGTTTCTGTAATTATTTTTGCGCTCTTTTATATAAAAGTGAAGTAGACTATTTGATATTTATTGAAGTACACTTGAGCGCCTGGCAAAAAATATTAGACTTATTACATCATCACCCCTTTTACGTCCCCACTGCAGGGGCTCAGGCCTTCCTTATGGATGGTTAAGGAGGATGGCCCGTAACCCGCCACGCTGGCCCAATGCGGATTGGAGGGTAACGTGCCTTAACGTGTTTTCCGAAGCACGGAGTATCTCGAGATAATAATTTTTTGGTCACCCATCCCGTGACCGACCCTTGCGAAAGTTGCTTAACGACTACGATCACGGGCCGCGGCGCTAATCCACTACGCCACCGAGCTACTTATTACATAGCATAGAGAAATTTTGTTACTGTATAATATAAAGAGGGGACATCGGCTACTAGCAAAAATTGTATTTCTATTTGCTAAATGTGTACTGAAGATATGTAGGTACGTTTTTCGCAAAAAAAACTTAACTTTCTGTTATTCAAATAATGTCAGAATAGAAACTTGTATTCAAAATACAGTTCGCAACAACATTGTTTTCAATTGAAAACTGATATCGTGTCAATATTTGTTTCAGCGTTTATTAAAATCGTTCTTATATACAAAGAAATAATAAAAATGATTCACAAATTCAACTTGTATTCGTTATAAAATCAATTAAGTCGCGACTGAACTCAAATCAGAATTGCGTATCGATCGACGAATCTCATGAATCTATTGGTCACACTGACTCAGTTTAATCTGATGCAACCAGCCATTGGCACAATTCAAAGGGGAAACAATATTTTGATATATAAAGTGTTCGTTTCTAATGAATATTTTCAGTTATAAGAAGTTATAAGAATCTAGACAATTTTTTGTCACCATATTGAAAGTTTAGAGCTATTTATATTTATTCGAGTTTTTAACAGCATTATAAATCTGCCGTTCCTATAAACAACTTCGTACGCTGATAACTATAGTGACACAATGCATAAAATGCGATTTTCAGTAATGAGTGTTTACAGTTCAAGAAATTGTAATCCGCCCCTCTAAACAACGAATCATCACTACGCCATCAAGAAGTTTATATGGAAAACTACGTTCACAGGTATCTTTGCATTTTAAAGTTTATACTTAACGAAGAAAAATGTTGCCAAAAGTAAAAAATACGTCGTTTTTGGTTAGTGACATTGTCATTCTCAACGTGCGCTTGATTTGGCTTCTTTTGAGCTTATTGCAATTAAAGTTTTAATTTAAGTTTTGTGTATATCTTTGCCTATGAAAATAATATGTATATCATCAAATATCATAAAAGTATCAAAACTACAGTCAAAAAAAAATCAGAAGAAAATAAAGAGCTAATTTTCTGCTCAAAAATATGTACTTATGTCAGTTTACTTAAAATTTCGAGTTACTATTGTTGTTATCGTAATGGCGGCATAAATATAAATACGAGGTATCGCAGATTTAGCAGAACTGGCATAATTTAATTTTTATAAATATCCTACATTTCTCAGAAGGCGTAACGTGAATTACTAGAAATTTCTCTGTGATATAATAAAGAGCGAGCTTTTGCGATTACGGCACTACCGACCACGTTAACTTGATACTAGAGACATATTCTCGTAATAGGCTATTTATTATAAAAACAATTTAATTTATTTTGAAACTTATCTCGAGCATGAAAATTAGGCATCGTTAAGGACATGAAAAATTATTATTAATTCTTCTAAAGTATCAACATTAATTTCATAAATGACTTATATCTTACTTACTCATTATAATCTTAAATCTACCCTCCATTTATTTGGAGTTAGCTACAATAATTTTGTGTTTGTATATGTAAGAGGTATTTATCGGAAAAAATACTGGTTGAGATCGATGTTATAAATTAGGCAACCTAAGAAGGAAAATATTATTGTCTTTTAAAGTTAAAGAACTAATGTCATCTTTTTCATACAGATCTTTTATTTTAATACTAGCTTTCCATCGGCGGCTTTCTCCGTCTGCTCGTTTATAAAACCAAACCTTCCTCTTGATTCACAAAAAGGATGATGATTAATTTGTGCTTTTCTGTCTGTCGGGTAGATTATTGAAAAATATAAAGAATAATTTTTTGCGTAACCAATAAATTACAAATTGTGTTGAAATGCCGCTGGCGCTCCCCAAATCTAAGACATTTCTTATTTATATAGGCAAAAAAATACGTATCTAATAATTTTCTATTATTTAAATATTTTTTTTATTATTGATCAGGCATCATCACTGTTATTTAGTTAGTTTAAAAAAAGAAAACGGGTAATTTACGGAGAAGGGCCTGTATAGACGAAAAAAAAACCTATGTAATTTAAATTATATTTATAGCAGATAATTGTAAGGTACCTTATAAAACTCACTGATTTTAATTTTAATTTTTAGGAGTGATAGTGAACTAGTACTCTATATTGATCAATACAGACAAAAGAATATAGGTTTATAACCTATATTCGTTGGCTTTTAGCACTCCAAGGTCAAGGTGACAGTACCTTATAATTTCACTCAATAGAATCAATGGTGGCAATCGATTTATTTTATTCTGTACTTAGAATTTTGTTACAGTAGAAAATAAAAATACATCATCAGTGAAACTATCTAACCATCACGGTAGAGTTTTGTGGCAGAGAGAATGACGGACGGCTGAGTTTTATTAATAGGAACCCGTGTACCCTTAAAAAAACAGATAACAGAGTAAAACTTTGGCAACGTTTTTCTTTAATAATCGCTGACTAGTTACAAGAGTGCACTTATGTTAGCAGCCAAACGTGGCACAAATGCAGCGCCGGGCTAGCGACGACAATTTAGCACACGACCTACACGGTCTTGTCACATTATCACATAGCCATTTCTTGCAGTGGAAAATGCTAAGGAAATCTCTAGACAAAATTGCTAACAACAAAAGAAAAGCTTCGAATGAGAATTTATTGCTTTGTTTTCACTGTTAGGGTCGAATTCTTTAGTAACGGAATTTTCTTAGTTCTACAAAAGAATATAAGCCATTTATTGTTCTCGATAATATTAACGTTGAAGGTCACATATTTGTATATGTAAAATATATTATACTAGTAAAAGAAGAAAATCAAATCATGTATGTATGCAATCTAGAAATATCTCTATGCCAAGCACCATCTTTCATAATTTGCCCGAAAACGTTATTTTCAATTTATATTACTAACTGTTGCCAGTGGATTCAACTGCTTAGTCCAAAGGATATAATCGTTAATTTCAATTCACGGTAAAAAGTTCAAAAGCTTTAAGGCTCGATACACATCGACGGACGGAAAATGCGTCGCATCTCCTCGGTTGCGGAACGTCAAAACTGACAAATAACTGACACATACGACGTTCAACTTAGCATAGTTGATAGATGATCAGCCACGTACTAGTACAGTGAGTCGCTTGATGGATGTTCTGTCAGATTTGCACCGACTCTAACTATTTCATCGTACTATGAAGTTTCTTTGCCTCGTGCAAAGAAGGCAAACCTAACTAGTGTATAGTTTGTCCATAGAAAGTCATAACAGCTAATTTTTGATTAAAACAACTTTAAGGTTGGACTTTATCTTACATACCAATAGTTTGTGCTGAAACGCAGCCATAAATTAAATTATGATAATTATAGCCCTTGTGACGGTGCTGAATAGGTGGTACCAACAAAAAATAATTATGAGCAAACGGTTGACGAGGGTCGCGTTAACGTCGCCCGCACTCGCGCTCCGCTTTCGGACCATCTTTTGTAGACAAGTAAGGTAATAACGAGTAAAGGTAATAAAACATAAGGACTTATCATATAAGTATATTTAAATATACTTAATAACGACATAATATAAAAACAAACATCAGAATCATTGCAAAAAACGGGATTGACACCTTTTATTTTATGAGTTTCCGATATTACATTCTGGTGTAAATGACCATCTAAGTTTAAAAAACAAAGTTTTGATTTGTTAGTATACATATTACTGTATTGTAAAAGTATAAATCAATCGATATTTATTGCTTGAAATATGGTTATATATTATATTCATAGATAAAAAAATCGATACGCGCTTCGGCTGATAAAATACCAATACCGATTTTTATCAAACAGTATCGCTGACATTGATACCTATACGGAAAGTGAAAAATAAAATAGAAAACGCAAAATGTATAACAATCTAACCAACAGAAGGATAAGAGAGAACACTGGGACCCCATGCATGTATTTATCGGTGTAATATGAAGTTTTTAATACATTTACCAAATAAATAATGGAAAATACAGTAGAATTGAGAACCTCCTCCTTTTTTTAGTCGGTTCAAAGATCAACGCCCTTTCTCGATTTCAACAGGCTTCAACAATTATGATTAATTACGACAGCAATGTGATCCACGACCAAAGAGATTTTAATGGTCACGGACTTTGAGGAGTAAAAATAATTTGTTTTGTGAGAACATTGTAATAATTGTAATCGTCGTATAATACCATAGACAATAATATTCCAAATATAGTCACAACGACCAACAATAAAATAAAAACAATGTTAAAAGAATGGTTAAAAACGTTTGATTATGATATGTGTGAGAAACTTATTTCAAATTTGTTGTAGCAATGAAATAATTAAATGGTAAGGGAAAATATATATATTTTTTTTGTGGCTAATAAGTGTTTGATATGTAGTTATACACTTGTTTCAAATGGGTCTTGGTTCTGGAAAAACATTTTGGCTAACTTATGTTAATAATAGCTTTCTGTATTTGTTATTCTGGAACACCACTTCCAATATTGAATTGTTGCAGTAATTAGGAAGGCACTGGCTCTCATAATACAGTTCAAACTAGTGTGGGAGACAGGGCACAAAGAATATTGCACTGTTATTGGAAATAAAGTTATTATTATGAATTATAAACTGAATTTCATTTTCTTTCCGAATTTGGGTAATCTCTTCTAAACGATTTTTTTAGATAACTGTGTAAATCTACCTTTTAATTTATCATTTCTGTTTAGAAAAGAACGAATACATCCGAATTCTGTTATAAATACGATTCACAAAGCCTCGATGAATATTTTACCGACGGCGCAGTACCTTAGTGCCTTTGTTTTACTATTCATGAATATCTAAGCTTACATTTAAGTTGATGTTCCAGAATTTATGTATTTTCCAAGAGTCGAGATATCTATTTTGTAGTTGTTTATTTTTCTAAAACGAAGCAGCACATTCACTTATGAATTTAACTTTGCTAAATCGATGAATACATACATGAAAAAGAATACTTCAGTAAAGGAAAAGCTACACGAATATTATGAAGAGTAAACTTTTGAACGTTTGTTTGTTTGTATTCAATGCTTCGAAACAATTGGATTGATTTTAAAATATTAATTACGGAAAGAAGCATCATAGATGCCATTGGCTATAGTTAACCAGGACGAAATAGCGGTAATACAGCAATAATGTAATAAAGTGGAAAGATGTGATTATTTCTTTGTATTGAATAAGATCCGAAACTACTAGGTTGATTTGAGAAATTCTTTAACAGAAGGGAAGCTACATTATACATGTATGATATAGGATATAATTAACGTAAAAGTCGCGAAAAAATAGTTTATATATAATAAATTCAAAATAGTTTTACAGGTACTTTGTAATATATTTGTTTTAATTTTATAATTTTACGTCCTTCGTAAAAACGGTGTTGCTCCACATTTCAACAAAATTAAAATACCCTAAAAAGTTTTTATATCGCTTTTTGAATGGCTCGGAGTCCTAAATTGTAGAGTTTGGGGTGTATTTTTATTACCCGAAGTAGGTCGTAAAGAATAAAACCATATTGCCTTCCACACACCATCGATGTGCTCGTATCATAAAATTTGCATAGTGTGATATGAATCTAGGAATTGAGTGAGAAGTGTATTTTCTCGTTTTGGTTTCGAATTAAGGTAAGAGTCATATTTTGCCGTTATAGTAGGTATTGAGCAGTAGATATATTAAGACTTTGTTGCCTTGTGCCATGACGGGTAGACACTAGTTTTCATACAATTGCTCGACACATAGGATTGTACTAAGTATAACCATTCTTATGAAATTACGGCAAAGTGGCATGGAGGGCAGGCTAAATGTAAGCACCGCATTGTTACATCCTTAATTTTAAGCAGGGGCGGCTTAACCTATAGTACAGGGTGTGTAATGCACCCCACCGATGATGGTCTCTAATATGTGTAAAAAGTAGTCTGGGGGGCGCCAGAGCGCTACTAAATCAAGTTAATAAGAACAAATAATGCAATTATTAAGTAATTAGTAAGTACAATTTTCAGTTGTGTATAAAAGAACAAATAAAATAAAAAAGAAATCTATACAGATATCACAGACAATCGTGAGAAAAGTAATGAGAAAACTGGCGTGAATGAGGAAAAGCGTTTATGGGAAGTAAATTCTGCTAGTAATAATTCTACATCATGCTACCGTCATTCTGTGATAGTTCTTCGAAAAAGTATAAAAGTAAATATCAGTATACCAAAAATCCATTATTTAGAATGCTTTGTTGATATAAATTAATTTGATATTAATATACAAGCCCAGGTACCATTGTTAAGGCGAAAATGTAATAAAGTCGCCAGGTCAATCAATGACACACAAAATAATGATACTAATGCGTGAAAGGTAAACGTTAAATTTATTTCTAAAAATCATTGCAATTATAAATAAATCATTTCATATTCAAATCTCAAACACCAAGTTATTTTTGACGATAAAAAAATATATATCGTTTTAAGTTTTCGTGGTCATTAACATTAGAATGATAGTTTTTTTACGGGATCCATTATGATGGCGCTTGCAATAGTGCCGAAATATCGGGATGCACTGAACTCAATAAACACAATGCACATCGTAGCAATCCCGTAAAAAATCCCCACAATTATCATTATGATATCTTTTTTTTTAATTTTAATACGAGGGTCAAACTGAAAGTTCTTAGAAAATCAAAAACTGATTACATTAGCCAGTTATTAGTTTTATTATATCTTTTCAAAATATTGTCCATTCACGTCAATACACCGCTGCATGCGATGGAACCACTGGGAAAAGCACTTTGCCCACTCGTCCTTAGGGGTCTCTTCAATGGCATCGCGATACGCAGCCACCGCTTCTTCAGCATTCATAAACCGCTTTCCTTTAAGTTTTTCTTTAATTTTTGGAAATAAATAAAAATCACAAGGCGCGAGGTCGGGGCTATACGGCGGGTGACCCAGTAATTCAACGTTTGATGTCGCCAAATAGTCGATCGTTCGCTTGGCGGTGTGCGACGAGGCGTTGTCGTGGTGAAGGAGGATCCTACTGCGAGGTCGTTTCTCTCGAACTTTTTCCAAGACAAGTGGCAAACAATTGGTAGTGTACCATTCTGCAGAAACTGTTTTTTGATCCTCTAACACAATTGTTGCAAAATGACCTATCCTTCCAAAGAACGAGGCCACCATTTTTTTCCCGCATTTCGATCTCTCTTCACTTTAGTTGGCAACTCCTCGAAAGGAAACACCCACTGAGCAGATTGTCTTTTGGTTTTAGGATCATAACAGTAAATCCAGCTTTCGTCACCTGTTAGTATGTCGAACACAGCATTTGAGTCACCTCCGTTAAATCTTTCAATCATTTTACGACACCAATCCACACGATGGAGTTTTTGAGCCTCAGTCAAATTATGAGGTATCCACCGGGCGCAAAGCTTCCTGACCGCTAAATGTTCGTGGAGGATTTTGTGCACTTGACTCATACCGATGCCTAAGCTTGTCCGAATCTGTTGATAGGTCACTCTTTTGTCAGTTTCTATCATACGCCGCACAACACAGATGTTATCTTCAGTCGTCGCCGTAGAAGGCCGTCCCTCACGTAAATCATCAGTGAGATTAGTGCGACCACGTTTAAACTCATTAAACCAGTTGTAAACAGTCGCACGAGATGGGGATTCATCGTGAAAGGCCAATCGTAGTCTATCATAACTTTCTTGTTGACTTAAATGACATCGAAAGTCATAAAAAATCATTGCACGAAAATTTTCTCGTGTTAAATTCATGATGACGTGACACAGACAATTTTCAATTTGCCGCCAAATCGTAAAACAAATGACAAATGAATGAAATATATACTCAGTAATATTGGCAAAGAGTTATATTTTCAAATTTTAGAATTATTTTTTTATTATATTGTTTATAAGTGGCCAGTTCTAAGAACTTTCAGTTTGACCCTCGTAACAGTCCATTTGGTATTTATTTATTTAGTTCACAATCAATTGATATTAGTGTCGATTTTTGTATTAATCCACTGTCTACTTTCATGTATTATTAACAGAAACTCACGTAAGTTGATATTTTTTTTTATAAAAATAAATACATACGCTACTGAAACTGTTGCCAGATTAGGTAATATCACATATATTATGGACATTAGAAGTAACGACGGCACTACAACGGACGGGTTTCATAAATTGCAAGACGATGTCTATACAAAGAAAGAAACATTTTCTAGATTGACCTGGGCCTGTACTCTTAAAAGTACAGGCCCAGGTCAAGTTAGATAATCCGGGACAATCTATAAAATTCAATCAAATTTTAGTTAAATGAATTTTAGTACAATAATTTTGAAGTAACTTACGAAAATCCTCATATACCTCATATGAAAACCTCGGTGAGAAAGTTCGATTCTCTTCTGGCTTGTTTTTTTTTTAAATTATATATTAGCAATTATATATTCAATCAATATTTACCTGTGTGAGGGATTCTGGAGCCACCGCGTGGATGGAAACCGACTCCCTGAGTATTACTTAAGGAGGTGAAACTGAAGAAGGCCAAAAACTGCGACCTCACAGTCTTCTCTGTTATCCTGGCAGACAGAAAAAACAACAATATAAGATAACGGGAAATAGGATAGAATATAATATAAATATTAAGATACTAAAACTAATAAACAGATCCCATCTCTCATCCTCAACCCATGATCCCATCATCATATTAATACTCCGCGCATTTCTATGATTTCGTTCAATCTCCATGGAAAAGACCTAGACGTCTTGGCATTTTTCCATTGTGACAAATAGATAAGATACGTAATAAAAATCATACATAGGGTAAAACGTTATTAAGTTTGCCCTCATCATAATTATTTTAATAAAAAGATCTTCTATTATATTATATCTGCATCAAGGAAGAATCTGAAAGTAGACCCGCCCGACATTCTTCAGTGAACAAACAATTGATCGGAAGTGATACGATAACTAGTGTTGTGAGCTAACCGTATTGAAGTTAAAGTGTATATTTGGTTGTTAGACTTATTTTTTGTTAATAAAGTTGGTCTGTGAACTGAATTAGCGTTACTTTCTTCCCGAATCCTAACACGTAACAATAATAATATTTTATTAAAACCACCAACCGTTTCACACCTAAGGGAAATATGAAATGCAAAAAAATGCATTATTTAAATATTTTACTTTCTACACCATATTTTTCTAAACGTAAAAGAAGAAATATTTATATGAAGAAAAAATACAACCATCGATCTTAGGTCTCCCCCTTCTTGAAGTCTGTTATAAATTATAGCTTATTAATAAATCCTGTTCGGTATCGGGTAGCTCAATGGTTAGAATAGTCGCCCGGATTGCGATTCAAGTCACCATCACGGAGTACTAGCGCACACTTATTTTTATTATTTTAATGAGTAGAGAGAGTAGAGTAAATCGTCATTATATCAGCTTGTCATTTTCACTTCAGTGTATATTTTAATTTAATTTAAACTATACAATTACATTAAAATGATGTTATAATACAATCAAGATGTAAAATATTGGTTTAATAATAGACCATTGTAACAATTCCTAAATTATATATTAAGATCGTAATTAAATTCTTTTGTCTATTTTATTCTCTAGTGATCTTGTGTCATTGAACCCGAACTAATTTATATTCGTACTAGCTTTTGTCCGCGACTCGTCTGCGTGGTAAAGTTACTTTGTGCAACATTTCTAATGAATATTTATTCATTATTTCGTGTAAAATACAGATATTTTACACGATTTAATAAATAAAGTTTCATCGCCTATTTTATCCCCTTAGTTATTGAATTTATCAAACTCCTTTCTAAGGAGATGCCTACGTCATAGTAGCTTTATGCATGCGGAGTCTCAGCCCGATCGGTTTAAAATTGACAATGTTTCATACAAACTTTCATCCCCTGTTTTATTCCCTTCGGGGTAGAATTGATCAAAATCCTTATAGATTCTTAGCGGATGCCTACGTCATAACATCTATCTGCATGCCAAATTTCAGCCCGATCCGTCCAGTGGTTTGGGCAGTGCGATTGATAGATCACTATGTCAGTCAGTCACTTTTGAGTTATATATATAGATTCAGACTTAAAGTTTATTAAATCCTTTGCGAATTATAATTATGATCCTACAGGACTATTCCTTGAAATAATAAGTAAAACAGCGAGCATTATTAATTTAAAGTAGATGTAGTAAGCACAAATTTTTACCTATTAGAACATTAAGGTTGATTTTAACAAAAAAATTGAAATATGTAGTCGAGAAACTGGACTTTTCTCGATCTTAAAATTTTATTAATAATGCATTCATATTAAATGTAAACAATAATATTGTACGACAAAATATTATCGTCCTTTATATCTTCTAAAACTGTAATAGCGTAATAAAATAACAAATATATAATTAACATGTTCACAAAAAAAGTACGTGTATGTTCGATCCCTATATTTATACTTTTATGTATGTCCAGATCGTCCAGCAATTTTTTCATCATTTATGAACAGAAGTTAACATTGTATAACTCGCAGATAATTTAGGCTTGCTACTATAACGTAGTTTACCTAATTTTTAAATAATATTAAAGACGTCTGGTAGAAGTAATGGCCCACGGAAAGTGTCTGGCAATAGTGAATTTGAATTCTACATAATATTCTCAAAAACATATGTGAAAACGAACTTTGCTACTTTAACGTAGGTAAGTAAGTTTTTTACGCACCTGTATTTCGCGCAAGTTGTGAAACGGCCCCGCTTTCAAGGTAGTGGGTACGCATAGCTCCTAACAACACATTGTACTAACAATCCTCAAAATTTCAGCTTTGCTAAAATGACGTAGGTCTGGGGGCTCTGGGATCTTGGACTATTATCTTAAAGGAAGATTGAGGTAGTTAATATTAATAACCTACACAAAACCTCCTTTCAATAAAAATTGATTCAACTATTTTTCGCTTTTTTAAGGTGGTTTAATTTTTTAAGACTCATTTTAAGTAGCTAAATATACCAGACCTCTATCGATCAATGAATATGCACCTTTAAATTACTGTAAATATTTCCATTATAAAAACTCTTGATAAGAACGATCTATAATCTAGTTTTAAAAATTAAGAAACTGACATAAATATTTTTTGTGATATATGAATGTGAATTTTTTTAAATAAATTTTCTTTTAAGTTGGATTCAAAATCGAAAAGAGGTTATATGTTCGACGGCGATGTAAGTTTACCAATATTTCCACCAATCGTTGAACGATTTACAAAATCCTTTTTTTTTATTCGACAGTTTAATGTACCGAGAGAGCACATTTATATTTGATCGAAATGGACTCACTAGTTAACCTTTTATAAAAAAATAAAATACGATTCTTCTCAGATACCACCTAAATATTTAGATGATATGTTTATTTCAGCTAAAAACAAAATATTGTGTTTTTTAATTTAATCTAAATCCTAAAGGAGGACTTTCCACTGTGATATTGTACGTTCAACGCTTCGATCGATAAACGTTCAACGAGTATGCATATTTTTATGCAAGAAGGTTTAATAATCGTTTCCTTTTTTAATTGTAAATGAATTTCTATCAAACTAGTCGTTTACCCCCCAAATTAGACTGCGTAAATTATAGCCTATGTCCCCCGCGTATTATATAGCTTGCCGTAAATGAAAGACTTTTATAAATCGATCCAATACTTTCGGAGCCTATCCAATTCCAACAAACAAGCAATCGAATCTTTCCTCTCTATAATATGAGTATAGATTATTGGAACAAATTATGTCGAGCAAATAAACTAAATCTCGTTTACTAAGAGGCATTATGTTAAATGTTTTTATCTATTTAAATTTTTTTGTGTTACTTATTATAATAAAAAATATCAATATCACTAAAAAGCATAAAAAAAGCTTTAAAAAGGAACTTCAAATTAAAAAGTGATACATATTACTTATCTTAAAAGTGAATTATTTAAGAAAATGCTATTGAAGTCACTCGAAAACATTCACACGAAGCACACGTGAATATTCAAATCTAGTATAATCTCTAAGGATACAAAATATCAATCAGATTCCACGATCGGCAGCATTTCGAAATTCGAACACAACAGTTTGCTGACGTGAGGTACATCTCATAAAACCGGGTTGGCTGCATTGTCACCGACGTAAGCATTCCGCGCTATACTGCCACGCCGCCGGCGACCATCCGCAATTCCGGATCGAGCATTACCGTTTCCGCAATGATGACCTTTTGTTCTAACGCTCATTCTAAAGGATGTCGCCGGACTGAATAGTGAAATGACATTAATGAAGTCCGGAACTGTACTGAAAAGCGTTGTATAAATTATGATCGCTATATGCTGCACGTATGTAACGACTGTATTTGAAACTGGTATCTAGATGCTATTATTATAAAAAAAAAAATGTATATTTTGAATTATTTTATGAAAGCATATTTTACTTGTAGTTTATTTATTGCATGGGCGGTGTCTAGATTGCAATGTTTATTAGATTTTATTTGATTAAGAGTTACTAAGTAATCTGTCTGTCTCTATCTGAATGTATCAGAAACAACTTAGTATCAAAGCAAAGGGAAAATATTTTCATTTAAGCTACAGTTTTATTTAAATTTACATTTAAATATTTAGTTAGATTTTCATGTTCATGTTAATAGTGGACTATATTTACAAAAGCATACTCTGTGTACGTACAGTAGATATATCTTAGGTAACATGTTTATAGACAACTTTTATATTTTTTATCTCCAATATTTAAGTTCAACAATAGTGATTAAAAATGTGAATTTAATTCACTAATAACGACACAAAACTATGTACACTGGCAAAAAAAAATCTATATGTATTTTTTGCATTGGCAAGTTTTATTTTGAAAACGTTAGAATGATAGTTACGTTTTCTTAATAATAATAACATTTTACTGGAGGCAATTAAAGCCCAAAAACACAATACAAGGATCTTAACATTATAGTGCATGAATAAGCGGTCTTATACCTAAAGGTATATTTACTAGATAACTTGAAATTGATTCGACTTACTCAAAAATAGTATTTATAAAAGCTACACTATACTTCCTTTAGTTGTCACTGGATATCACAGCACTCAAAATACCGAACAATCATATAGATCTAATCAGATGATATGTATATATTTCGTAAATCCAACCAATCTTTAATATAACGTTGCCACACTTTTAGTATAATTCAAATTTTCATGGAATGCACACACTTAAATATATAAAATATAGTAGAGCAAAGCAAAGTAGAGCATTGGGAATGGACAAAGCAAGAAATCCATTAGAATTTGAAGATTTGAATGTTTGTTTGCATTGAATAAGCTCCGAAACTACTGGAACTATTTAAAAAAAAAAAAATTTCATTTAAAATCTCCTTGCCGTACGACCTAATTAGTGCTCAACTTCTAAGTTCCATGACGACATTTATTTGTATTTTTGAATCGTTCGTCTGTAGGGTAGCCAACATGATTCGAAATATTGAATCCTGTTATTCGTGTTGTATGGAAAATATATTTTATACCACGTGTTGCAGTCGAGCCAATTAGAAAAAGCGAATTTGTTATGTCGAACAAAAATCAGTAGAAAACAAGTGCTCGAAGCGAGACGAATGATTAAAAAAAAAAGGTCCTGATAACCTTTCGTAACCATATCCTATCCGTATTCGAGTGACTGATAAATCTTCACAAATTTCTCATCAACGATATGAATACCGGATAATGATACGATGCTATTTCGCTTTGCATCCGGTTTATTTCCATTGGAAATTAGATTCTAAATGCAATTGCTTCCGTTGAAATTAGAGTTAAATTAGTACTGTTGATGATAGTAATCTGAAGATACCTTGAATAACAATTAAATGTGTTATATTTTGCACAGACGAAAGAGCTTGGAAAACCGAAAAAGAGGACGGTCCAGTTAAAAATGGAACGTCTGGTCACCTTAGTCCTAACCAATTGTCTCTCATGGAAGGACTGCAGCACCCCAATGGGGTAAATAATAAACTGGTGATGATAATGATGAAAAAACCTAATAAATAACCATAGATGTAACCGTGAGCATATAAATTAATAACTAACATTGAATTAATTTGTGTGTTTTTATTATAGAAATCATTAAGTTTGGATACATAATTTTCTTAGGAAATTTTAAAACAGTCACATACACAATACCATGCTTGTTTTTAATCTGATTTATTGTGTATGTTATTGGCCAGGTGATAAATTTGACATTATACCTGAAACCTGTTTTTTATGTTACGTACGATGTTGCGTAATATTTTTATTTATTATATTTTATACATGTCTTTTTAATAAGACAAATTAGTTGGTTCAGAAAGGGACTGACCATTTGTAGTATTTGAAACAACAAAAAATTTTTATCATTAAATATTATGGCGCCAAACAGCCGCCATATTTGATCTTTAAGAACATTTGATCTACTAAGACAAATTTAACGATACATCAATTATCTAAATCCGTTCCGCGATTCTGATGATAAGAATTAATAAATAATATTACATACATATATACAATATACACACAAAAAGATAACCCTTTGCAGTCGGGTAAAAAGAAAAATATAATTTTATTAGTATCATCATATCGTCCACATAATTTCAATGTACATAGATCTACTATATAGACTTTAAAGTTTCGTTTTCTCGCGAAAAAATATTCGATATATGAAAATAGGAAGATTAAGAATTCTTTACTGTTATCTTGTTACTGTTATCAAATAAATAAAGTTATTTCAGCCCTGTAAGTCACGTGATATGTCACGTGATAGATATATGTATATATATATATATATATATATATATATATACATTCTTTTGTTAGCTGTTAAAAAAAATAATCAACAATCAGATTAATTATTTGGCATATTTAGCATCTTATAGTAAACTGTGACACGCGTGCTTCCCTCCCTGCACCGCGTCACTTTAGCTTTATTATCAAATTGCCCAATTGTCATAAAGCAATATATAATCACCTGATTCAAAACATATATACGTCACATCCGTCCTGATTCCATGTTTAGGTTAGTTTTTTTTTAATGAAAATTGACTCTCTTCTTTTTTGACGATACCTAGATTTATCTCTATCTGTGATTCATGAATATATCTAGCAATAATGGATAACCTTATTTATGTTAAAATATATTAACCGTCTTTTTCATATTTTCTAATATCATTTACAATCCCTTTAATGTCAAAACATTAGTAATTAGACTCGTATCTATACTAATATTATAAAGAGGAAAGACCTGATTGTTTGTTTTTATATTAGTTTGCATCGAATAAGCTTCGAAATTACTGGACCGCTTTTGAAAACTCCTTTACTTAGGGTAGCTACATCATACAGGACTGACATAGGCTTGTGATGTGGAGATAAAAGCTGGTTAGCTTTTGTAATTGAAATTTTTAATCATCAGTTGACAGCAGTTTGAATAAAAACTAGGACTACGACTAGGAAAAAAGGTAAAAAAAATAAGTTATTTGTTATTCAATATAAGTACAGCAATTAGGTGAGATTTTGAACTTATCTCAATTCAGAAACCGGCCGTAAGACTCCGTCCTTTTTCGGCTGTCTGTCCGTCTATCACCAGAATGTTTCTAATAAACTGTAAAACAGTTGAAATTTTCACAGATGATATATTTGCCGCTATACCGACAGATATTAATCGGTTGTCGATTGTGAAGTCACGGAGAACAGCTAGTAAATTATAATTTGCTTTAAAAAAAATAGGTTTCTATAGAAACCATTTTCTTTACATGATCTTAGTTGGCTGCGCGCCACCAAGAAGCTATTCGATCTCCTAGGAACGCTAGTGCAACTCAGCGAATGCATTATGATAATATTTTACCGAGCAACCAAACTCATTCATATAACTTGCACGTTTGATGAATATAGTTAGCTATCTCACCGAGATAGAACAGTGAGTTCAATATTACGCAATCTTTGCTTGGTTTATTTAAATAATACTGTCTTGAAAAAATTAAATTGATTTAATTTATAATCCTTTTAAATAAATAATATTTTTATGCTTCTAAAAACCTTATCTGTACTTTACTTGGGCTTTAATATTGAGCTTTTAAATTGAAACATATAAAAGTTAAGATATTAGTTAGGTGGTGTCTATTATTGTGGTTTTCCGTCCTTAATATATAATAGAGTTATTAATAGTATCAATTTATTATATAGTAAATATATGAATAGTAATATGCGAAAATTAATTATTTTAACGTAATCTATTTTCAAACCATGAAAAACATAACTTGGAATACCTCACTTTTATATTACAAACACTGAACATTAGATTCACAACACATGACACGACAGATCATGGATTATTTTTTTATCTTCTTTACCGCTTTCGTACTATAACGGTGCGTCGTAGCACCGTTTATTTCGTCGTAGGTACCCATATGCAATCTTTTTGTGTTCGATCTTCAACATCGGCCATCTTTCATTCATTTCATTTTCATTTTACATATAAACATTAAATAATTTACTTGACATTGGCAGAATTGTGTGAAATGCACAGATAGCCATTGATTAAAAAAGAAGAAGAAGAAGATCTTAAACATCATTTATTATTATTATACACTTTTCGTGATTTGATGTTTTGTGTAATCCAATATGCCCTTTATGAATGCCAGTTCGTGAAAATTCATCGAGTTTGAAACATTACACATACTTAATTTCAATTAATAGAAATTTGTTGTAAAGAGTGTTTAAAGCTCTTAACAACAAATTGCTATATATAAACATATACCCGAAGAAAAAGGATTTGTAATTTATTCTTTTAACTTTTTTAAATATTATTATTTAGGTAACTATACAGACTGTTTTTATTTTCATTTTTTGTTTATTACAGTTTTATTATTTACCCTTTATTAAATTAAGGTCTCAAGTTTAATCAGTCTTTTATTCATTTGCTTAAGCATCGAAACCGTCACAGTACTACTCATAGAACGTTAATTAAAAAAATATACATTCAGCAACTTTTCATCACGTTAACGGCAAAAATAACACGTAGCGACATCTATTATTTGGTTCCTAAAAAATGTGTTCCATGAGGTCCGGTCACCTGTCACTTTCACCGCAATGGCGCCGATGAGTGAAGAGATGCACTCTCGCCGAAAGGCCGGTAAGGGGCAGTTTCACCACGTACTGATAAAGTTCCTGATAGACTATCAGAAGCTTATCTGCGAGATGAAATGCAAATTTTGATTTCACAAATCTCAGATATATATGACGGATAATTAGGTTAGATACCTATATTAATTAGATTTAGATGTATTGAAAATTAGGTGCTAATGGCTCTCGGCTGATTGATAAAATATATATATATTTTGAATTATTTTGCGATGATGTCAGTCTACTGAGTTTTATTGAATATACTACCAATGTTCTAGGTGTAATGCAACATGAAATGGATTTAATTTCTTCTTCTTTGTTTTTTTAAGATTAACAGAAGAAAATATCACTGAAGTCTTGAATCACTCTAATATTTAGAGTGTTTCTGAAGCATCCGATGATGATCGAATCTTTTATTCCACAAAGGGATGGTCGCGAAAACTATTTAGAATTTTCTTCACAGGTTTCGTTTGTTGAAGATTGATCAGTCAATTCTACACCTATGTCTTCAATATTGTCAATAGGTTCAGACAGGACAAATTCGTACACTTGGAATATGAGGCGGATTACTACCTAGATCAAAAAAAAAACACGTTCGACAATACTTCAAATGCTGAGAGATATAACTGTTGGATTACAGAAATTTTGGTGCCAAGCTATCGAAATTCTGCTGAGCGTATGAAAAATGAAGTACATACGCTTAATTACCTTCTGTAATATAATAATCTGTGATTATTGTCATAAATAATAGTCTGTGATTAAAGCCATATTTCATTTATTTTATTTGGCTATCGGTAATTCTTGACTACAGTTCCGGAAAGAAAAATTATCTAGTTGAAAAAAGAAACTCAAAATTTTCACAATTGAAAGATTGTAAGTTAAATTAAGGGTGCAAGTGGATCGAGAGAGTAAAATGATGAAAGCAATGAAAGATACAGTGACCCAAATGAGGTCTACGAACTATTGCCACAGTAAACGGAAGGTCACTGTAGTGCCTCTACCTTCAATAAAATGGGGACAGCAAAAAGCAGCCCATCTGTCCGATAATGGATATAATCTCGCTGACGCAATCCAAGTTGTTATAAAAAACTACAGTTTTTTTGTTTTTTTGCAAGAAATGAAATATTTTTTTTTGTTTTGTACCAAATAGGAAGAGTTTCGTGGATTTCCACGTTTTGGCTTAGGACATAATATTTTTTGATGTCTTTTTTCAACTGAAGTGTTTTTAATGAACAAGGGTTTCAATTTATTAGTTTTTTTATAAAATTTTATTTTAATCATAAGTACAAAATACGAATAAAAGTATAACTATAAGGTTGATTGATATTAATATCATACATAGTTAATCTTATACCAATGAAAGTTGTTGCTAATAATTATTTTTGTTACCGTCCATGAGCCTAATTTTTAAATAAGTATTTAAAACAATAAATACGTTTTTCATGAAAAAATTGACATTCTGAGATAGAACTAGATCCCATGACCTTTCGCAAAACCGCACTACTGCTCTAACCGCTGAGCTACCCAGAACCTAACGGACTGATGAATGTTTCAAGCACTAAATTTTCAATAAAACTTTCAAAGTCTGTTTGGTACATATAATTAGTCGTTATAGAACAAAGCGAAGGCTATTAATTCCATGCATTGCGGTCCTTAAAATAATCATCAACTTTATAATAGCCTTTACTCATAAGTATGTTCTTTACATAAATTTTAAATTTATTTAGCAATGCATTTGTCGAGAAATAATCCTTTGTACTGGTTTGGTCTGAAGCTTGGAACGTCAAGTTAATTTTATTTCTCGTATTAAGATTACGAACATAAGTTTTTTTTGTGAAGGAATTGTAATGTTTTCTTGCGTACATAATATTTTCATATATGTATTGAGAGGCAACAGTCAAAATATTTATTTCTTTAAATATTTCTCTGATAGATTCCCTAGACTGTAAATTATATATAGCGCAGACAGCTCTCTTTTGTAGAATAAAAATATCTTAAATGCTAGACGCAGAGCCCCACAACAATAGTTCATACGTCGTTACACCATGAAAATAACTAAAACATACCAATCTTGCCGTATGAACATATGTCAAAAGTCTAATTTTCTTAACAGCAAAAGCTGCAGAACTGAGTCGACTTGACAAGTTATCAATATGAGGATTCCATTGCAGTCGGGAATCTAGTGTAATACCAAGGAACTTAGTCGATTCTACGAACTAAATTTTTTCACTATTTACATTTATAAGAGTACTAACATGCCTCACGTTAGACAATGCAAACTTTATGCATTCGATTTATTAAATTGACCTTTAAATTATTATTATCAAAAAAATGTAGAACATTGTCGAGAACATCATTTACATCGTCAAAACAATCATTACCCCACTTAACTTTAAACACTAAAGAGGTGTCATCTGCAAATAATACTGTCTCGCGCAAATTCTTCGTAAAGTGAGGAAGATAAATACGTTATCATAAGTCCAAAATTGTTTCATTATTTTAGTGCCTATGACTATAAGGTTTATTAATGTTTAAAAGGCAATGTCCTAGACACAGTACACCATTCTTTATTTGTCCTATCAAAGTGACATAGTGGAAAACTAGATTTTAAGACCTAAGTTTTTTTAAAATTTTTCCCACTAAATTGGGATTTTAAAAGTAAGTTTTAAGTTTCGTAGTGAATCATGACATTTTTTGCCTAAAATAATGACGAATTTATCGTCCATTAAAAAGGCAAATATAAAACCATAAGAACTACATTGTTTTTTTTAAAAGCTCGCATGTTACAAACAACAACATAAGCTTATTTAAAATATCAGTTAATATTAAACGCGTTTCAATTTGAGTTCAACGTTGATCGTAAAAATTTGACATATATTTCTATCCTGGTATACTTGCTCAGCGTAAATACAGACGTCTTGCACGTGCTACCCAATACTAATATTATAAAGAGAATATACTCCCAAATTACTGGAATGATTTTATAAATTCTTTTACTTACGGGTGACTACGTTAAACGAGGTTAACATAGGCTATAATTTATGTGTGCGAAGTACCGGGACAACAGCTTGTCTGTTATAAAAATAGGAAAAACAGCGCATAGAAATTCAATAAAATAAAACCTACTTTAAAAGGCAATAACTCATCCAATAATATCATCCATCTCAGAGTATCAGGGACAAACTGAATTTTCAAGCATTTTTCATTAAGAATATTTTTTTGTACAGTGTTGTGAATACATAAAATTTATGAAATATAATAAATATAATGAGTGCTCAACGTACTCACCTAAACTCTAAGGTAGATGCACCATGATCAGCAAATAAAACCACAGGCGGTGAGTAGCGTTCATTAGCGCCGCAGAGACGAGTTTCAGCTGCTCCTTCGGTGCTCTTGACAGCAGTTGCACCGCCCAGCTCTATCCATCCGCCAACACAACTGTATGAACAAATCAATATCATGTATTTATAACAATTATGTGTTCCATCTAAGCTCTTGCGATAGTCGAGTCGTCGATTTGTAAAGAATTTTTAAGCGCAATAGTTAACGCGTTCCGTCTGCGAAGCATAGTCTTGGCGTCAATATAAAAAAGAAATAAAGCCTTTTTACATAGTTGTATTAAGTAATATCGTATCACAATCTTTAAAAATGTTATTTATTCATATTTATTCTTTAATTTACATAACCAGTCAAAGCGATAGTTTTTCAAAATATAAATATTCTTTTGGAAAACATACTTTTATTAAACATATAATGAACCAGAGATTCTTGTATAAATAAATTAAACAAAATTGAACGGAATTGCTTTATTTAATTACATAGGTCCTAAGGATTCTGGCTTCATGATCAGATCAGTTTTAATTCACATCAGTATAAAAAAATTGTCATCCAAATAATATATTCAAAATTTCAGCTCCATCTAAAAGTGGAAAATAGGTCTTTAATTTACAATATTTGACCAATAACATAGCAAGTTAAATAAAAGCTTGTAATAATATATAATATACAAGAATCGAAATCAAATTAATTTTCAAAACGACGCAATTGGTTAAATGATAATAAAACATTGTCTGAAGCAAATTCCAATAGCAGTCCATTAGCTTTCGCTCAGCGGCAATCTTTTAAAGTACTTCCTTACAGTTAGCTGTCAACGTATTTTAATTAAGAATTTGTTATCTTAAGCCAATCTAATTGAGAGATTTAAACATTTAGAACAGGAAAATTTGTTTCACAGGAAACAAATTTTCAAGCATCAGTGAAAGGACAAAATAAGCCTTAATAAAGTATAATGTTCTCACTTTATTTAGTTACAAAATAATTCACATCTTCATCAGCATGGGATTTATTTATAAGCTAATATTATAGAAAATTAGTACTTATGACGTGACTACTATGACTTGATATTAAGTATCATATCACATCATCAAATTTGTTAATCCGTCTACTGCCCCTGAAGTATTCTCCTCGAGGGCAATTAGTATTAAATAGAATATAGGTAGGACTATAAACTTCAAACAATTTATCATCTCTTAGATTATCTAAGTTTCATATATGATGCAAATGCCTTGCAAATGACAATATAATAAAGCATGCTGGGTTGCACTAGTGTACAGAAATACTTTAAACATATATTGCTCCTGGGGTAAATACTTCGGGGGCAAACAAATTAAAAAAAATATGATCGAACGGATACACGTCGGAAATATTTATATTAAAAATTGTTGGTTTGGTTGCTGCAATACAAGACTGAAAGAATGTAAGGCTGTTAAAAATAAGTATCATAGTATTATTATGGTAATAAAGTATTAAAACATTGGTTCCTTTTTTATTTACTTGCTTATGCAAATTCGTTTAGATTCAAAATATAATCTAAGGATTCAAATATTCTATATGAAAAAGCGCGGATATTTCATTACGCGACAAACCCATTAAATTCAGTTAACCAAAACTACCTAATCATTATAATTACGTGGGTGAAGTTTATGCAGCAGATACGTGTTTGTATGAGAACAAAAAATGAAAACACGGTAGCACCAACCCTTACCTCTTCCGACACAGGATGCGACACAAGAGTGTACTTATAAAACAATTTATCATACTGTCTCATGATTCTTTTGTCATTTTACTTAATCTTTTGCCAGTTGCACAAACGTCCATTACAATTATCATTAGTTTAAAGCGACATCACCGTTACTTCATTAGAGCTTAAAGGCGCGTAGTTTATAAAGTTACAAAAGAAGAGAAATTATCTCAGCATTCATATTTAGAAATTGAGTGTAGGTACTTTGGCAGTAGAATATCTAGTCAAATCAAAGTTTATTTGCGTAATAAGTGAAGTACAGTTGCCGGTAGATGCAACGGTTAACGAGTAGAAACTTATTACTTAAAATATCTTGGTGCCCTAATCTAGGACTGAATATTGTATTGCTTGAGTTTTTTATAAAAGTGATGAAATAAGTACCTTGAGATTTTCGAATGGCGACATCCGCGTGCTCCAAACAGATATTCAATTTGACGGGACATTGATCATAGCGTACCGTTATGGTGTATGCTTGTGACAACTTTATACCCTACTCTACAATATAAAATAGATAGAAGTCAAACATGAGCCTTTGTCAGAATTTGATGAAGGTTATCTATCAGTTTTTTTCTTTATGGTTTTATTATTTAAATATCCATTTTGAAGTAACGGAAACGTATCTCTCTAATGATTAAATTTTAAGGATAATGCTTGTGAGGTATAAAAATGCCCAGGTAAAACGCATAAGAAATGTATTGTCGAAACTAGTGGCTATATGTATATAATTGGTATTTGAATTTTAAAAACTATGATACAATCTAAAAAATTTATTAGCTCAAAAAAGACAAAATATTGTAACTTATACATATTGATTTATTTTATTTAGTCTTTAAAGTCTTGGTTTCTTAATTGAAAATGTATTTCTTGGGCAGTCGTCTTTTAAAGGTACAAATTTGGGTAATTTTACGAAGGTTTGTTTAGAAGCTATTTATTAAATAAGTTATACAATAAACTATTAAAATGAATTTAATTTTCATATATGAATTGAATATTACACCTACATTGCAACGCGTTACACCTACATCTTATTTATCCCAGGTTAATTAAACAATACGATACCAAAAAACCGATCTGAGAAAAAACCTCGAAAAAATCATACTGAGGAAAATACTACCTGATATCTGATATTCTATTGTTTTGTGTTATTGGTGTTTACTCTTTGTTCCAGTGTAAAATTCAAAGAGTAAATTATATCTAAAATTACTCTTTGGTTTATATAAGTTTGTTAATAATTATCAAAGAGAATTTACACACTACGTTTATAATAACTCAAAGTGAATTATGAAACCAGAACAATTAAGTGAAACATCAAATGAATGTTCAAGTATGTTGGTCATACATGGAAGCAATAACACCTCTTTAGATGGTAAAAGTAATGAATCCAATTCTCATGAGCGTTTTAGTATATTCAGCGACGCCGCCTGTGGTGAGGTGTTGACTTCTCAACATTTAATAATAGATTTCACTCCAGTAGAAGAAATAGATAATGAATTTGTGCAAAGAAAATGCTGTAGTTTCTGGGAATTCATCAATAGCAGAAAGGATTTACGACACTTTATGATGACACCGGTTAGTTTGTGTAAATTTTTTTTTTATCTAGATCTCTACATATCATGAAGTTGACATTATTAAAGGATATGGTTGTATATATTCATTATTGTAGGGTGAAAGGGAATCTAGTTCATCTACAAGTCAAGAAATAATTACTGAAATTAAAAATGAAACGAAAAAACAAATAAGCGAACCTACTGCAGTTTCTATGTTAGGTTTCGTAGAGGAAAAAGGTATGCACTTTAATAATAATAATAATAATAATAATAATAATAATAATATATGTTTCAAAGTAAATTATGTTGGATTTCGATGAATTTTTTAATACAAACAGAACTTGGATTCATAATTCTTGGATAAGGATTTGTTTTGCGGGATAAAATCTTATTCCGCGAAAAAAATCCTTAGGCCGCAACCAGGTGAATAGGAAAACAAAACGCAAAACAAGAACGATTTCCAACCACCACGAAACAAACAAATTATTTTCTATATATTTTATTAAATTTATTTATTATTTATAACAATAGCAGTATGCCGCAAATTTGCCCAAGTTAATTAAAGCTATGTCACCGTTCTATAATGTAACTTCTGTTAGGTGCAAGATTTTTTTAATTCGGTCCAGTAGTTTCGGAGTCTATTCGATACAAACACACAAACAAACAAGAATTACACAAGCGATGTCGTGGGGAAACAACAAGTTTTTACCTGTTTAACGCAATGAAAGCCTTATTAAGTCGTACTTTGTGAAAATATAAATCGTCTGTGTATTATGGCTGAATATTCTGATGTATTGCTTGACAGGTCTCATCGATAGAACTTTTGAAGCGAAACTTCCCAAGTCACTCTGTTCTCTTAGCTCAAAGGAATATCATGACAATAGGTTAGGAGTGAAACAGTCAAGTCCCAAAGTGAAAACAAGTATGTTTAAAAGCTTTATTATTAACTTGCCACGCAAAATCGTTACCAAATTCATTAACCGAGCATTTACCCTAAACGATATTTATACGACTTCGCATAAGTATTATATATCTTCTAAAAAGAGTTGATACTTTTATTTGAAATTTTGTACAGTGAAATAATAGAAGGAATACCATGTTTCCGAGATAATAAGCAACTAGACGACCCCGTAGCCGAGAGGTTAGCACATCGGTTTCAAGCTGTGCCGCCTTCTGTGAGGTTCCGAGTTCGATTCCCGATCGGACCAATATATAAAATGCCAAGTATTACATGAAATTGCTTAACTTCCGTATTATTGACCGAATGTTTTAACCACTCCCTATCGAGTTCAATACGTATGAATTTTCATTGCATATTGGTATATGGGTTTATATTTCATAATTAATCAGCGTACAAGAGGACAAGAGGTTCTGAGAATCAGCAGGTGTCTGCTATTCCAGAGTCATCTAAAGAAGTTAAAGTTTTAATGAGTGATATGCGTGAATGGGATCGAAGACACACACGGTAAATTTGATTTTTCTTGGGCTACTTTAAATCTTTTAAATATAAATATTATAGATAACCTTGACGTTAGCAAGTCAGAATTTCTTTTTTCATCAAACAATCAGAATGTAGAAACCATTTCTTCCATTATTGGTCGCACATCTCATGACGAGTTTGCGTTAGATTGCAAATATTCTAATTGACTACTTACTGCTTTATTAAGAATCCTACGTCACAAGATAACTTATATTATGGTCGAGCAATGAACTGACGGTACTGAAACTTAAGATTGATAGCAAGCTATTGTTATTTGACCAAACAGTCAAACTATAATTCATTTTCCTTCTGAACTGAGCCTTTCAAGGAACACTGGGGTTACTGAAAATTGGTTAACGAATATTAATTAATTAGTTATCTTCTGATTGATATTAATTAATTATAATTCTGGTTGTTGGTTTTATTTGTTTTCATTTTACAGAAGCATGGAACCTCCAGGACACCCACCATCATTGAGTTACTGCATTCTACAAAGAAAATTCCCCAATTAACGATAGCGTAATAAATCAGCATTAAACGATTCGTTTTATCTCTTACTTTTCCCGCATAGAGAGATATACGAATAGATTGGCCTCTGTTTTGTACTTTATTTTCTTGGTCAAAATTTGGTAGTAAATGCGGCAATACAATTCGTTACATAACTATCTTATAAAAGTTGTATAAGAGTGATGTTATGCAACGTATTAGTGGTGTATCGCTTCGTCGAAGTGAGTGACATTATATGATGTAGATTGAATTTTCATTGCAATATTTGATCTATATTAATTACTTCGTAGATACATATTAATATACACAGTGTGTTACTACACTTTTTGTGACAATCCACTACATTTTTGGAATAAAATCATGTTATGCGACGTATCCGTGTCTGACACCGTATAGTACGCCGAAAGAGAATAATTTTGTCGATCGGAACGTCAAATATTATAATTTTCATTTAAATGTCTCTCGAGTGATTATAAAATTGAATTATAAAATAAACATTGACTTGTACTTAATTTTAGTTAAATTATGCGAGTTGCAAATTATAGTTACTTTTCTTTAACTTTATATAAAAATATATCTTATTATACTTGTGTCATATACATACGTCCACAAAGAAATTATACACCAAAAATTCTTGTGACAGATTTTATCCTTAAATCCTTTCAGTATTTGCTAAGAACATCATGCACGAACAGATAAACGTGATGTGGGATTTTTTTGGATTATGTATGACCCTTTCATGTTTTGAAAAAGATTACTATAAATCTCTTTATCCCCTCATTGTGAGGAAAGAGGGGTATAATATAATTCAATTTTTCTTAATATTTTGTTTGTTATTGTAGTTAGTATACTTAGAATTATTTTTAGTCTTTATTTTTAATAATTAGGTATTTAATTTTGATTTTAGTGTTCTTTTATAGTAAATTTAATAAAAAAATTAATGTTATTTCAACAGTGTTGTCAATTTCGTTACATGAAAACCATAATATTCATTTCTTCTTAAAGAACTACAGATTAAGTATACTACAAAATATATTGAGTAACCTAGGTGATACTTAAACCTAGATAGACCATACTCTGATACTATACGTATCATATTGAAAATGTTTTATGAGCAAACTTAAAGATACGTCTATATTTGCCGAGTTGTAATTCCTACACCATATTTTGTTAATGACGCGCTTAATGGAGTAGTCATCATAATTAAATTGACATAGCCATTAAAACCTAAAGGTATTCGTATATTACCTGCTTCCATTGAATCTTCCGACAGAAACTAGTCGATAGAGTTGTATCTCGACGCGCTGACCAGCGTCGGGCTGCAGGAGATATGAGCATGACCCTGGTCCTTCTATCGATGGTGATTTGATCTGACCAAACGTCTTCCCCGACTTGGTCTTCAGAATTCGGGAGTCAATGGTGATGTTACACACTGTGGTGACATAATATAATACACTTTCACTACACATTACACTTAATATATTAAACAACTACTTTTTTCGTTAAAATTATTAATGTGATATTGAATATTATATTATACTAGTTATTTCCCCACGACTTTAACGCTTATAGCACCCGCATACCTTGTAGCTTCTTGTAGGTGAAAGAATTTTGGTCAGTCAGTCCGTTAAGTTTCAGAGCCTATTCATATATATTAGTATATTAAATCATAACTAGCTGTTTTCCCACGACTTCACCCGCCTATATCCTCCACGTATGATGTAGGTTCCGGTCAGTGAAAGTATATTTAAAATCGGTCTAGTAGTGTTGGAGCCTACTCAATCAATCAAATCTTACCTTTTTATAATATTAGTTTAGAATAAGAAAGTTTTGGTTATTTGTTTGCATCGAATTGGCTCCGTAAGTACAGAGGCGAAGTCGCGGGGTAACAGCTAGTATTGTATATTATTTCTTCTATCAATCATATCCTAAAACACACTCAAAGTACAAAGTACCCTTTATATAACCATTATTGGTATATTCGGTAATTATTCAGTTTTATTATACGAATTTGACACTAATATCGAATATTCAACTTCCTTAGTAGAACAAAAAGTATAAAAAATAATTAAAGCGGAACGTGACCAAGAAACCGTAAAAAAATTCTGTTGAAATCTCAGTGGACAAGTAAAATCATTCTGACGGTTTGATATTGCCTAAGGGTTAATAATGGACTGCTATTCAAGGAAAAGGTAAACATTATTTGGCTTTCAATACCCGAGGGAGCTGCCGGTACCAGCTAGACCGTTCTCAATTGTCTCCCATTGTTTGCCCTAATAACTGCAACATTAAACATTATGTTTCATCGCTGTGAGTTGAGTTTTAATTGGTCTTATCTTTCAAGACAGTGTTGTGTTAAGCTTAAACAACTAATAATTACTCGATGCAATGCAAAATTACTCGACGAAAGGTATCGTTAGATTTGTCAACTGACTTGGGTGCCGGCTGTGCGATGCTATTATATTAATATTACAAAGATTTTCTAAAGGACAATGTCCAAATTAGCCTATGAACCTCTAAGAATATCTTGTATATCATAATTCTTATCATATTTTATGATCAATATATCAGCTTTTAAAATCAAACAGACACTGCCCATTTTTGTAATAACATTAAAAAGTAATATCAATACATTTGATAAGCTTCAATAAATGCTGCCACCATATTTTAATAAGTTGACAAATCAGGATCTATGTACAATTTAATGTATAATCAACCAATGAGCACTTAAAGCGCTTGACATTGAAACGAGACTCAAAATGTTCGTAGATTTTTAAGCGGCTGGAAGCGCTCATTTATTCTTTTACATACGTTTGACTGTTTTGAACTTTTGAAGTTTTGTTTGACAACAACAACAAGCAACCGACGAGGTAGTCTATTCACGGTTCTAGCAGTGTTATTGCACTTTTCTGTTACTAGATTCTTGTTTGCAGCATGGAGTAGAGACATGCTCCCGATACAGCAAGCGTCGCCATCTATTACGTAGAACAAAAACATAACTCGCGAAATGTGGGTGCATAAATGCATCTCGGCCTATCCTTTCGCGGATACGGGCGTGGAACTAAATAGTTTCACTGCCTACTTATCTATATACATACATATATATCTAGGTAAGTAGGTAGTGTAAAAAATATTAATATTCCATCGTTTTTAGGTACCCAAGATTGTAAAATATAGATAGGTTTATAGGATTAGAAATAAACTACGAATTCACTAGACTCTGCTAGAAAGGGAACTGTCATTAATTATCATATATCTAGAATACACCAATATTATGCCAGCTTGTAATGAATAGGTACATAAACTAAAACTAGGTTATAACCGATTTAAAAAAATATCCACCCCTAAAAAGCTATGTTGCTGGCATGCAGACTTTTGTAGATTAATTTCGTAAGCAATAAGATAGTGAAGTTTACTAAATGTCTGTTATGAAATCTCGATAACAACCAGTGACCACAAACCTGGAATCTAAGCTCCGAAACTGTTTTTAAATCAAGCTAAGTAAGTACCTACAGAACCTAGCTATATTTATAGCTAAGAAGACATACATTTCCCTACAAAAAGCAAGTAAAACAAACATTAAAAAGAATATATCCGCGCGCTACAATTGTTAAAATTATAACCTCAAATCCAAAATATATTTTTTGATCTATACATTTCTTAGAAGTGTCCGTTACTTAAAAATGTATTTAGACGTAAATACAGATACTTTAGAACACGAAAAGTGATAGTACATGCTTAGAGGTTCTTAGGAGAAAAATTTATGGGGGCTGAACATTGTCCTTTGTTTGTTTATTTGGGGTAATCTACAGAAATACTGATCTCATCAGAAAAGTTCCTTCAAATGCGGATGCTACATCAAACACGGGTGACAAGATTTATGCATGGGAAACCAGCTAGTATATAACAATATCACGGGTAAATAAGGTCATCAGTTTATACTTACTATTGGCACAGTACTGTTCGAGGCCGCACTGTGCACATCGCGCTGGTGCAATATCACCACAAGGGCATGCTCCGTCTCTGACACAGCACGCACAGTCTTCCCCAATACCGCCTGGACACGCGCATCCAGTTGATGATTGCGTCCAAAGATCCACTTGACCTGGTGTTGAAAAAATCAAATTCTAATTACAAAGTTAGATGTTGACAAGAAATTTTTTTTTATAATGTTTACCTTATTATTAAACTAATCGTTTGACAGTGAAAGATGGTTAAAGTTCTACATGGTAGTAGTGACCATGCGAAAGAAATGGTTTGATAAACCGGCTCCCACAGACGAACTAGGCGAACTAGTTCCCATATTTCCCGTTCCGTAGTTCGTTAGTTCGTGACAGAATGAGTAAAGGTGAAGGTGACCGAACTAATGTCGGCTCGTTATAAATATAAAGTAAATTATTCACTGCCCAAAAAATAAATCTAGTTATTTACGTTGAGTTCATATGCCTATTTATGTTATTCTTTGTGTCCATAATTTTTATGAAAATTTAGAATGTTCAATATCTAGAAGCAGCAGAAGCAGTATCAAAACGAGCGAACAAACTGCTTTAAAATAATTAAATATAAGGAAGACCTGCTACAAAGAGCGAAAAGCTAGAAATCTACACGAATACACGAACTAGAAGAGCGAACTAGTTCGTTTGGGAGCCGCTAACTAACTCGTTCGATCTCAGGTAGTGATGGGCGATGAATCAACCGACCAGTTAAATTAACCGTTGACTTAGAATGAACACGTTGCCAGTTAACAGTTTAAGAGTCGAGGGCTAAACGAAGAACGCACCGTTCATCTATCAAAATGTTACGAAACTGCAACGCATAACTTTATCTGTAATAGTAATGGCAATGGTATTCGGTTGTTTTCCATTCATAAGGATTTGATGTCACTTTGACAGCGGAAATATAAGTCAATGGAAATTAGTAAAACATGTTAAACTTGATTGTTGTTTACATTAGTCCCCTATAGATGGTGCTATAAGATTTTTGATATGTCGGTGTTAAGAATTTTACTAGTTAGTATGAATTAACTATTTCTACTATGATTATTTTTTTTTTTTTGCATACGTATTAAAAGGTGTTTCATTAAGTTACCTTTGGGGATTATAATTTGTTATTTTAATTAATTATCATAATATAGAGAAATTTATAATAGTTCTTTTATTTATATATTTTAAAAATGGTTAAGTGCGCGTTGGACTCGTGCGCGAAGAGTGCCGTACCCATAAAACAAATAATCAGGTCTTCTGTATGTATGAGAGCTAACTTGAATATATGTTCGATTTAAGTTTAATTATTTATTTTTAAAGTGATTATATAACCAACCTATGTAACCAAATCTTCTGTAAATTTTTCAAGCGTCTACCATATATCGAGCTAAAACATATTTCATTAAATAAAACAAAAAAAAAATGTTTTTAGTAATTGTTTATATTTGACAACAGAAATGTATCTTATGTTAAAATTTTAACTATCTATCTAAGGTTCATGAGATACAGCTTGGTAACAAACAGACGGACGGACAGCAAAGACTTAATAATAAGGTTCCGTTTTTTGATTACAAAATTCTCAAAAACGTCCAATTAAAATACTAACGCTATCATTTGATAGTAAAAAAGCAAGAAACTAACAAGTTTTACCATCCAGGATTATAGTGGTGGATCCAGGTCTCGTCTATGGTCACAAAATGCGACAAAAAATTCTGCTGCTCTGTTTGAAAATTTTCTAGATTTGCTCTTATAATGTCGACACGTTTCTTCTTTTGCTCGTCGTTTAACATTCTCGGCACCCAATGCGCGGAGACCTTTCTCATATGCAATTCGTTCGTAAGGATTCTTTGAATACTGCCATATGAAATCTCTGTGACCTCAGCTACATGCCTGATAGTCACTCTTCGATCTGCCATTACAACTTCTTCAACTTTTTTCACGTTATCTTCAGTGAGGGACGTCCCCCAAAGTTTCCATCAAGTCACTGTGTATGTCGTTGGTAGACTTATTTTTTAAGCAGAGGTATTTGATGACAGCTCTGATTTAGTTTTTTCCATTTTAATATTCAGTCCTCGATAGTTCGTATTCACATGAATGTAGCTCCTGGGAATCGAGGCCTATTCAAATTATTTTTTTTCTTAACTAGTGGGTACCTAAGCAAGTAGAGGCCTTTTTATTTTTATGTGTACTAGAAATAATTGGTCATGGTTACTTTATATGCAAAATAAAACCATAACATAGCTAATAATAGATATTCGTATGAGCACATTAAAAAAAAACCATCACCACAGTACATTAAGGGCTTAAGTAAAACATTCAAACCGTTAAACTTTGTCCAACGTTCATACCGTTGATAACGTAGTTTCAAACGTTAACTATAGTTAAAATTACTAGTTGATCGACTAGTCGATCAAGGTCCATAAAATGCTTCGTTTCGTCTTCGGCAAATGTCTCAACGACCCATCTCTTCTCAGTTGTGAACTATAAACGCCTAAGACTAGGTTATAGCACTTAGTAAGGAAGACTAAGATGGGAAATTATTAATTAAATCCAGTCCAGTCTATTGCTCCCCTAGATGCGATATATGTCCAAGTATTTCTACTATTAAAATATACCTATATTATGAATGAATACACAATATTATAAAAGTGATATGATTTAATTAAAGTCATGTCAAAAATCACAAAATA
This sequence comes from Diatraea saccharalis, assembly GCA_918026875.4. Taxonomy (NCBI): domain Eukaryota; kingdom Metazoa; phylum Arthropoda; class Insecta; order Lepidoptera; family Crambidae; genus Diatraea; species Diatraea saccharalis. The sequence continues at coordinate 19,706,242 of OU893334.1, read as the reverse complement.
TTAAAAACTTGATATTACCAATAAGGAAATCTTTTTTCTCATTATTAATAATAAATTCTTGAAAACGGGAATAAGATTTTATCACCTTATGCATAAAATAATTCAATTATTGTAGAAATATCTCCTTAAGATCTATAGAAATCAGTATGGTAACAAAACGTCAAATCCACATCAAATAGAATCCCAAGTGGTTATTGGGAATACAATAATCAAATCGTGTTGAGTTAACATTATAAAAATCAATACGACCTCAAATGTTCCCATAGAATTTCGTGGATGTTCTAAAGCTCCATTAAAACGAAATTGAAGAACACTTTAATAATCAAAATGTATGTATATCCCATTTTTACTAGAATATGTTAGGATGTTAGGTGTTGATACCATGCGTGGTAACTAAGGGAATTGCTTGTGTAAATTAAAATGGCGGATTGCCAGTTAAAATTAATAATTATTGACACAAATTACATGCCCCCTTCTTTTAGATATAATATAGGTGTTATAATAATTCGTACGAGTAATAGGCATAGTTTTCACCGATTGAATTGCAACAAAAGTAGTCTACTTACTACTGCCATCTAAGAAAATAGGTGTCCACGTGATCTGCGCAGACGCAGCAACGCATGCGGCGGCAATCACCAATGCCGGCAGCGCCTGCCGCATGGTGAGCGCGGGCAGTCACCGCGCGCCACCCGCCGTGCTCCACATTCGCCACCTTCCCATTGGCCCCTCACCTCACTTCACCAAAACTATCACACACTGCACCACCTTTCATTGCACTTCCTTAGAATCAAAAGCAACTTTTGAGTAACTACACTCGAAAACCTTTATTCTAATAAAATCATAAGTTCAGCACTTAATGATTATGTTTACATGATTGCTTTAAAAATTATGCTATCCTCACTGCACTTATAGATGTAGTTCGTTAAAAATTCGATTAGAATTTAGCATCCCGTTCCTGAAACAAAGAAATCCAAGGTTAGACAATGAAGACATTATTTGTTAAAATCTTAGTCATTCTTAGCTGTCTAACTAACCAAATGCACAAATAAAAAATATAATATATTTGGGGAAATGTAAAAACCATGATATTTTTTTCAATTCTAAGTATGATCTCACGTGTTTTCTAAATTTAAGGAATCTGAGCAATGTAAGTGATGTTGTTTAAGATTTATTTATTATTATTACTATCCAATTAGTTTAATATATATATATACTATTTTGTTCGACGAGTTTTTGCTATCTTGTGACAACTTCTGATCAAAAAGAGGTACTACGTCGTCGTAAGTTCTTAGTTCTTTGGCACACCGCAGGATGTAGATTTACAGCTCGTTTTTCTGATGAAAATAAAAAAAATATAGAAGCTGTGGTTTCTTTTTAATTTTACAACATTGAAAAGACAACCTTCATGTTCTGAATTTCATTATCTAATACTCGTGTTTATAGTGGAGTAACAGTAATAATACCTATATAGGTTATATTTGCATACTATGCAAATATTTCTAACCAACCTATATACTTACTTCATTCAAATTCTTATCTATTTCTTAAAAAAGATTTACATCATAATACGAGTGTAAGTCACTGAAACTGGAGCAATTAACATAAAACTGATTCAATGAATACATACTTAATAAACTCATGTAAAATTAAAGTATCTGGATGACTGAAGTTCTTTTTTGGTAAATATACTCTAGCTAGATCGATTTATCACAGCCGAAAACTTAAATTTCATAAAAATTGTCCTGTATTATATATGTACATAAACCTTCCTTTTGAATCACTATTTATATTGATGAAATAGTGGTAAAAAATCTGTTGCGTTCATAGTTTAAAAGACGTCTCACAGCGAAACCTGCGAAATTTGCGTACTAGCTATCTATATATGTATATTACAAGAATTTTTTGTTTGAAGATATCGAGGATTCTTGTCACCAAAAAATCAAAAGACCGATTGTCCGAGGTTTCCGCGATTTTTATCGTCAATCAACCTTGTAATGATGTAACCCTCTTTTCCTAACTCTAGGAAGAAGATATTTTAATCAACATCAAATATTAATCACTAAGAAGGATTTATATTTGTACACGAATATTCAAAAAAGGGTTAATGTGTGGTGTATATATGGTCTTTTTATTCCACCATATCTTTTGAAATACTTAAGGGATATAAATTAATAGCACATCATTGGGAACGCTACATTGACATCCCAAGTGACATGTTTTTTAAATATTCAATATAAGTTATTTAAAAAAGCATGATTATTTTTTCTTTAATTATATCAATATGTGTCTCAATTAAAAGTTCTAATGATATATCATTTGTATATGTCATAGCCAACTGCCCTACCCTCCAATCCGCATTGGGCCAGCGTGGAGGGTCATGGCCCATCCTCCTTAACCATCCGTAAGGAAGGCCTGAGCCCCTGCAGTGGGGACGTAAAAGGGCTGGTGTGGATAGCCAACTGGTTAAAACCGCTGTTTAATTGGTCAGTTTTTAATTGAATCATTATGATATTTGGACCGTTCAACAGGACGGCTGATTCAATAGCAGCCAAAACTATCATTTAGTTTTGTATCTGTTAAAAATCTCAGTATCTGTTAAAAAAATCCTCAAAATTTAAGACGATCGCGAAGCACAGCGTAGTAATTTCTAACCTATCACGTATCCTACAGGACCAAAATAACTTCGTTGTTTATCATTTTACGTTGTTATTGTAGCAGATTTTAAAAATCGTAAATACTCTCATTTCGATAGATGGTATTGTGGCCATCTGAGTCACGGTATATCTTGTCTTTGTATAATTGTATTAGTATTAAAAATTTATTATGAAAACTTAAGTTCATCCCACTTGCCTAATGGGTAAACGTACGTTAGCTTCTTGTATTTGATCATACGGACCATTAACACCTAGTCGCAATTAAGTAGTTTATTATTATGACTACAGATTGTTACAAGTAGTTTTTAAGATTTAAATATTGTACAGATTGTAACAAGGAGTTTTTAAGATTTAAATATTGTGAGTTTTAAGTTTTATGATTATTTTATGGTGAAATTATGTTTGTATGTGGAAATATAAATAATTGTCGAACTTACTCGATAAAAAGCATATACCTACACATTTTACAAAAGTAGAGAAGGAAAACTTTAGGCACTAGCACACTTTATAAAATTTACATTATATAATTAGTTGGTTGGTAAAATGTTTAAGTTATAGTTCAATCTCAACTATTTTCACGCGTTGCTGGCGCGGCGACGGTGTGCGTCCCACTGCTGGCGAATGCGCGGACTACATCGTGCACCAAGAACAAGAATTGCAATATTATAGGATCATTTTACCTGCTGGCGTCTATTTAGTGCAGTTGGCAAGTTTGAAGGTGAATATAAAAATATCCCATTATTAAATTCAATGAAAAAAATATGTAATATATTCGTTACATAGTCTATTTTAAACTTATTCATATAGTTTGTTTTAAAGTTAACAAAATCAATATTATTATAATCAGAGATGCGCCGAATATTAATTTGGTATTCGGCATCATTTTCACTATTTATATTCGGTTAATGTATGATGTCCACATAAATAGAATGAAGGCCATACAGCGCAAATTTATGAAATCCCGACAGTACAATGAAGAAATATTTAAACAAAAACATTAATTACCGAAATCAAATTAGATGTCGCTAAGGTACTTTCTTGATTTCTTCCCATAACAACACTTCCGGTTTCCTTTCATTTATAAAAGTAAACTAATTCTCATAACTCAATAAACAACTCATATTCTATTTGTACTTTTTAGTATTTTTATTGATATCTAAGTTTCGGACTTTGCAAATTTCAGTTTTAAATATGTTATTATTGCTTTCCTGCAAAAATCGACTTTTGCTAGAGTCGCCATCTAGTGGGGTGCTTTTTGTAGTGTTTTTTTTTACATACTTCCTCATTGCAAAATTTTAGACCTTAACTATTAGACAAGATGTAAAAGATATCACATATTGCCATTTCAAACAAGAAGGACAATTTCAGACGTAATTCTCCTGGGTAAAATTGCCTAATCAAAATTAGATTCCCAGTACCTTCTTTCTAAACTGCAATTACAGCTGACGTCTTTTTGGATGTGGACATTTTCTGTTCAAATCCAACTATTTAAAAAATAACCGTATTCAAGTTAAGGCTAGAGTATTCATTAATTAAGAACTATATAATATTATCTTTTTTATATCGTTTTTTCAAATCACAAAAGTATCATGAAATAAAATAAAATATAAGTGAAAGCATGTAAATAGTGAACAGTTATCGTTACAGTATTATGTATAAGATATCACTGTATGTTTTCCTACTAAAATTAAATAAAAAATATAAGTGTTTATATTACCTAATACTGAATATTAACACTCTAATGAGATTTATGAAAATACGCTCTGTAATAGCGAAAAGTAACAAGTGCTTGAAAAAATCGTCAGTTAGGTCGTGGGTAGTTCAGCGGTTAGAGCAGTCGCCTGGACAAAGTCGATTTATTGAGCAATTTTCATTATTTTTTCACTATAGTGAATGAGAAATTGATCAAATACAATAATTAGAACAAAAGGTAAGTTTATAGTTATTGTTAAAATTTATAAAAAAAAATCCAATAGTCCGATAAAATTTATATGTATCGAAATATACTTAAATTACGAAGTAATCTACAATTATTACATGAATAAAGAAACGATGGATAAAATATGATTTGAAATTTTATTTTTTAATTTGTTTCCATATTTATTAATCTTCCTTAATGAATATAATAATAAAAATGAAATATTATCTTTTATATTTCTATATTATCTCATATAATAATCTAATATATACTTCAAATTATATACGTATTACTTTGTAACCCTAAACTAAGTGTGACCCCTTGTTCCTAGGTGTCACCAATTTTCACAAACACTTATATTTTGGTGTAACATATTGCCCGTTATATATAAACTTCTTGGTTGTTTTGTGTGATGCAAACTGATTAAAATTGGTTACAATAATCTTGATTAAAATTAACTAGTTTTATATCTACATATATCTCTTCTCTCCGTAAGTTAGAGTAAGGTAAGGTGTAAAGTGTAGTGGTTGTTTTAATAAAAGGTAAATTTAGTAGTTATTTTTTACTTGGACTGGCCTAGCGAAGTCTGCGAACCTTTTGGAATAGTCTTTATGAACTTACATAGTACTAATGGGATCATTAGCGGAGATTTCTATACAGTATCCTATTCACTGTAATAAACAACATCTCAAGTTATATTTGGCTATAATTGAACTTAAAAAAAAAAACAAAATATCAAAAATACATTTAATAACATAACCGCCAAATTGTTTAGGGAGCCAAAAAATGACAATACAAATTAACAGTAAAAACAGCAACTGTTGTCTCCGGTGACAGCCCGTGCGTGCACACAATCTGAATATTGGCACTCGGGGCAGGACAAGCTGACGTGGCACGGACTTCGACGACACGATGGCACCGAGCAGCAACTAGGCACTTCCTGCTTTTTCCTCTCGAAATGGTAGCAGCAGTTACCCTGCACGCCAAATTAAAACATTGCAACAGAAAATAATATAAAGCACGCACTAAAACCTCAGCACTCCAAAGTGCAAAGTTCAAAAAACCCTTCGCAAAAACGACAAAAAATTGTCGCGGTTTTCGGTATTTGGAGTTGGTTCCCTTAAATGAATTGACTTTCAGGTAAAAAAAAAATTAAAATCGCAGATAAAACTTCCCATCTGCCAAGCTTCCATGTCCCGTGTAAATAAACACACTTTTTGTTAATTACGAAGCAATAAAAAGCAGCGCTGCGAACTTTAAATTCCCGGTGCTATCAGTTATCTCCATATTGTTTCGAATGAGATCTGGAGATTTTGCAACTTGCAAAGAACGGACGCCTATTTAGAAAATGGAACGTCACGATGCTTCATTTGATTGATTTATGGCGATTACGGCGCCGATAGCAGTTCGTCACGAGGCTGAGATTTAGGTTCAATTAAAATGTCTCGTCAACGCAAAATCAAATACGAAAGGGTTGTACAAAAATATATAGGAATTGAAAAAGCCTACCTATGCAAAACTAATTTGTATAAATCTCATTTGCATCAATCTGAACCATGTTTCAAATGAAACAGACTACATTACTAATTCAATTAGTGAATGTCTACATACTCATTGCGTTTAATATCGCGATAGTAAATGTTAATGCTATTTTCATTTGATATAGGTAACTAACTATAAGGATAAAAACCAGCTCGCAGATCCAAACAGAGGCGTTTATTTGATTTAGTAATGATGATTATGAGTAAATAATCCTAGTTATCCAAATATCAAAGTCTTATTTTTGTAGCCCGATTAAAGCTGCTGATATTCAATCATTTCGACTCCATATTGAACCAAAAGGTGTGCCAAGAGTTGTTTAAAAGAGTGAAATAAAAGCACAAGCGCTCGGATTATGGAAACCAATCACGAGAAGCGTATTTTGAGCTCCCGTTGGGAATAAATCCCTATCTGAACCCTCCTCGCGTTGAGCGAATAAACACTGCGGTCGAGGAAGCGTCACCATCGATGTTAAAAACATACCAACCGACCGACCTCCAAATAACGTCTCTAATCTTACGTAATTTTGTTCGTAAACGAGTGGCGAGATTCAATTAAAATTCTAATTCGGTGGATAACACTAGATTCGCGAACAGTTACACTTGGAAATTGTATTTGTTAGTATCAAATGTAGCGATCCAACATAGCTTACAGATACGGTGACTTAATAACGTTTTATGTATTTTAGAAATAATATTATTATGTAATTCTGCGCGTATAAATATATATGTTATAGCAGGATATTGATAAAAATTATTCTACATTTAATACCATATTTTAGTTGTTTTAGCCGAAATAAAAATCAGCAGATATTATTTATCAGATCACTTTGCGAGCTTTATTTTTCACCGTTTAGGTTATCGATTAAAAATTAAATTTATTCAGGATTGTGATATAATGAACCTTCATTAAGATCGTATCTTTATCATAATCTAGGATTATGAGATTATATATCTTATATATTTACTACATTATTATATATTTTTAGATTTTATTAAAATAAATATTGTTATAGTAAAAATCCATACTTCATAATGTGTATTGGTTTTTAGTCCTTCTTCCAAAAGGGAAGGTTGTTGGGAAGAAAAATTAACATACTCATATCACTAGTAAGAGCTTGGATAAAGTGAATTTTTCACGTTCATACTTTTCTAATCAATTTCGTTAAGTCACACGCAAGCCAGTGACTATACTTTATTTCGAATTGTACTTATAATATCTGTTCATTATCACCAGCCTGTTAATGATCCAATTGCTTCATGCCTTCCCAGTGTATGGAAACGAAATGCATAGAATGGGAGAATAGGTGTGTACCAATATGGCGGGTGTTAATGACTATAGGCGTGTGCATAATACCTGTAATTATTTTAAATTTTGTTTGTTTGTAAAATCTATACAGGTGAAATCTTTAGCTTAAATTGTGTAGGAAGTAAAATAAATTCGTTGTGTAAAGAGGAAAAACCTGAAAAGAGCGAATTATTTCCACTATTTCGAAACGTCCGTTGTGCCTGTGCAGAGATATTGTATGTCACAAGGTTTTCCACTTTAGCTTTTCTATGTCATCAGTTTTTGTTCCATAGCTCGTCAAAGATTAAGGTATCTACTTCTGTCTGGACTTTATTTATAGAACTACGAGTAAGCATATAGATGTCAATTCGTTTGTTTCACATTAATATTCAATTTTAATATTCAATTTTGCTTAAGAGATAACTTTGTTTTGTAAATAACATAAAGACAGACTAACGAGTGTCAAATACTCAAAGCAAGGAGACCTGAAATATTAAAAAGTTATTCTCGAGCTTCATATAAAAACCAACTATTAGTCTTTGTCAATAACTATAATGTTGATTTATATTGCTTTTGCCAAAGCTGAGATTGATTTTTAAGTAGATGGTCATAGCTGATGCGCTCTCTATAGGAATTTCTTAGCAGCTGTTTGTTAGCAGAAGGAAAGCGCTATTGCGACTCAATAGGGGATACGAATCATGTAAAATTTAGGTTTCAAATTAATCCGCTACTATTTTGCAGTAGTTAATACAAACAATAATTATCTAATAACAGTCAAAAGCGTTTGGCTAGATAATTTGGTATCGCACGCAGCTTAGAAGAAATATATTATAGCATTGCAAAAGCTGTGCAACGAGCACTCAATATAATGTATACCCCAACGCCACTGCCGTTACTCGCCTTAAAATTTCACTCTAATGTTTGTAAGGGTGATTATCATTATTTGAGTTAAACTAACTATAAGATACCCGTTCGTCTTCAGAATGATATCGATGCTCGACTTTGGTGGCGTCTGCTTTATAAGTGGACATCACGAAGGGTTTACGACGTTCGCGTGCACCCACGGCCACTTCACAAGCACGTCTCATCAAAACCGTAGGCTGGTTCATCTGCAACCAATGAATTCATGAAATTAAAGTATATCATATGCCAAAGATGTAAGGCTTATACTTGTTGAATTTTGTTTACATTACAGACAAAGGTATTAGCCAGTTTTGTGGATAAAATATAAAAGATGAAAAAAACAAAACGTTTATGTATTGCAACTATTTAAAAAGGTACCTACCTAAGATTCATTAAGAGCCAAACTAAAAATTATGCAAGTCTCGGATTATTTCGACCCTTCTTAAAATATTAGAAAATCCGCTTACGTAAGAAAATCCAGCTTATTGCGGTGCCTCCATTTTTCAACGCATAATTTCTGAGATGTTGAAACATTTGTCTTAATCTACGCCCACCTCCCAGATCCGTTAAACATAGTCATGATTATCAATCATCTAAAATATCTTCTAAGGACACTTCAATAGGTTTCTTTTTAAGTAAACAACACCCTAGTGGTATTTTATCTTCACAAGGTACTTTAACAGGATCAGCCTTTTTAACTCGAGAGGTACAAATGTCGCAATCTATCGCCACGTCTTGAGGGTGTCTGACAAGAAAATTTGTTGTACCCAAAAGTTTTGAGTGCTCCTGGTCTTGCATCCCGTTACGTTTGAATGCAGACACGGGCAATTTTTTTACCTGCAACCGACCAGAGATTGCTATTAAGGCCAATGTTACTTGTCATTCATAATGAATATTCCTTTAATATTTCATGGAACAAAATCTAAACAGTTTTGTATGTTGTCTTGAAAATCTATACGAATAATAATGTACATTTTTGTATTTTTATCTATGGTCAATTGATTCTTCATCCTTACTAAAAATAATCATTTATTGATTAAGACTTGAGCTCACTTTTTGGATACTAATACAGGAAGTTTTTTCGTAGGTTTCACTGCAATTTTAATAGGACAGTCACTCCAAGTCGCATGACCCCAAGACTTGCGAATATGTGCAACACCACCACTTTCAATAAACTTTTGATCTTGCAATCCATTCCGCTTAAGTGCAGAAGACGGCAGTGGATTTACCTGGTGGGCATTTATTACTATTTTGCGAAATGTCTAAACCTTTTTAGGGTGTTTGCAGAAATGCCTTGTAATTTTTACTTTTTGTCTTTCTTTCGTTTCACCGGTAACATTTCTAATGTGATTCTAGGATAGAGTCTCTGTAAAGGTTGAACAGCAGTGTGCACACAACACCCACATGAACTTTCTCCTGCACATAAGTATTTTATAGCACCTCTGTAACCATGTATTTGATCTTGGATACCATTTCTTTGGTATGCAGACTTAGGGAGTCTACCATGACGGGTAGGAACATACCGTTCCTGAAACTAAAAACTTCTGGTTACTATTAAGTTTCCGGTTTCAGGAAGGTATTTAAAAAGACCGGAGTAAACAATCTCCAATTTAACTAACAACATCAATATTCAATATAACCAGTTGATGTTTAAGCGTTATTGAAAATACTGGTAAAAGATTAAAAAAATAATAGATCACTTACTATTCGTCCGTCTTCATATCGATAACATGGTATGACGTATTTAGTTTTAACCGGCTTACAGCAGGGTGTACAGCAATCTGGTGAAAGCGAACACGGTGGAGTTTGCCGGGGACCATGTTGATGTGATTTCTGCCGGCGATGCGGTGAGCAACTGTCACCGCTATGATGATGCTGTTCACTGCTGTCACCGTCATGGTGATGGTGTTCACAACAGGCAGGGCTTCTCCGCCGCGGACGCTGTTTCTCACAACAGTACACAATCTGAGATGTATTGCAAGTTGGCAAGCATGGGTAGCAGACAGGTGGGTCGTCGCAGCATCTGGTCGGCATGCATGGTGCTATCAACATAGGCGTAACGGCATATTCTCCACAATCTTCATGATAACAGCAGGCCATTTTCTTTTTTATTTCACTTTTGCTTTAAGAAATATTTTTTATACACTTAAAAATTTTGATTTAATTTTTATTGTAGTTTTTAAATGCGCATGACAACTGTCAATTTTAAAATGAGTTATGTAAATTTTCATCTTCTTAAAAGAAGTATATAAAATTATTTTACAACCAGTATTATTGTTCTTATGCTAAAAAGATTTACTAGAAAATAAAGAATAAAGCGTTGAAATCCTAAGTAATTCCTCTTTCCATATCATTTTGACACTTCATCACTTTTTACCATATCATGCAAAATCTTCGAGCAAAGCTTTCGAAAGCATTCGCAAATATTTGCAGGCGCCTCCTTGTCGCCAGCGACTTGAAAATGCAATTTCCCCAATGCAAATTGAAAACCCAGATAGATTTAATACTCTATATTTTTAAATTTCATTTATCTTCCGCTGAATGTTACAGAAGTCCATGATAATTCGCGAAACTGTTTTCTATATAAAAATTTAGAAATACATAACAATGAATTTAATGTGCGATTACAGTGATAGGTACGAGTGAATCTCAACGGTATGATTAACTATTTTATGCATGTTACCTTAGAATAGTAAATTTTTCATCTCTCCAACGTCAAACAGGCGAAACTTCTTGTATCTTAGTATCTCCAAGAATATGGTTATGAAATATTACCCCACCGTGTTGTACAACTCTTTCTTTTTTTACATTTTCGTATATAACTAAACATAATTCTGCATTCGTAAATTAAAGACTTGGAAATAATATAAGTATTTAGAATATTAAAATACCTCAGATTTCGATTACGATTAAATTCACAAGTTACTTCTAAAAATTTGCTACAGCATCGATCGAATTGGGATGATGACTAATTTTTGTTTGTTTCCGTTCAGGTAGATTATTGAAGAATCAATATTTTTCACGTTTTATTATTTACCTAACCTATAAATTATGGCAATACATTGCGATATAAATTGTCGGTAACTTATTAATTTAATGATTCTCAATAAAGGGTCGGGGTTTTTATTTTTGCTCAAGGTCAATACTAAATAATGACAGTAATGAAATGAAAATATCTTTATTCAAGTAGGCTATTACAAGCACTTTTGAATCGTCCAAAAAAATTTTTTTCCCCTACAACTTGTTCAGGACGTCTTTTAGCCGACAAGAAGAACAAGCGAAAGAAACTTACCAGCTTTTTATCATAAGTAATGACATTTACATAAATCATGGCATTACCAAAATAATATGTATTATCACAATAATAAATACAACTTTCAAAGTCTGTAGGACATAGGTTGAACATATAATTAGTCTTTATAAAACAAAGCGAAGGCTATTATTCCATGCATTGCTATCCTTAAAATAATCATCAACTTTATAATAGCCTTTACTCATAAGTATGTTCTTTACATGAATTTTAAATTTATTTATGGTAGGTCAACTACATTTTGTGGAACTTTATTGAACATAGCAATGAATTTACCCAGAATTGATCCTCTGGTTTTCTGAAGTCTGAAGCTTGGAACGGCAAGTTTATTTTTATTTCTTGTGTTAAGATTATGAACACTACTTTTTTTGTGAAGGAATCGTAATGTTTTCTTGCGTACATAATATTTTCATATATATATTGAGAGGACCGTAAATTATATATAGCGCGGACAGCTCTCTTTTGTAAAATACTAGCCGCAGAACCCCACAACAATAGACCATACGTCATTACACTATGAAAATAACTAAAATATACCTTGCCGTTTCAACATTTGTCAAGAGTCTAATTTTCTTAACAGCAAATGCTGCAGAACTCAGTCTACTTAACAAATTATCAATACGAGGATCCCATTGCAGTCGGGAATCTAGTGTAATACCAAGGAACTTTGTCGATTCCACCAACTCAACTTTTTCACTATTTATATTTATAAGTGTATTAACATGCCTCACATTAGGTAATGCAAACTTTATGGATTTTTTTTTTATTTGAATTAAGCTTTAAATTATTACTATCAGACCACTGTAGAACATTGTCGAGAGCATCATTTACATCGTCAAACCAATCATTACCCCTCTTAACTTTAAACACTAAAGAGGTGTCATCAGCAAATAACACTGTTTCGCACAAATTCTTTGTAAAGTGAGGAAGATCATTAATGTAAATTAGAAAAAGCAATGGTCCTAATATCGATCCCTAAGGGACGCCCAAAGTAATGGGTGCCCCTGCAAATTTCACTTCATTAATTACTTCTTTTTTAATTCTAGCAGAAAGATATGATTTTATTAGATTAAGTGAATTTTTCGTCACACCATAATGCGCTAATTTCCCCAACAGTGTTTCATGACTAACGCAGTCGAATGCTTTTGACAGATCGCAAAAAATGTCAATAGATAAAAATAAACATCTCCTTAATAAATATGTCGATTTATTATTTCATCTTTAATTTCTAACTACATATACGTTTCTAGTTAACTATACAATTTACAGTCGAATGTAAACTCGTAAAAGTACAAATACTCCACGTGGACAAACCATTAAATAGCACTTAGTGGGTTTGCTTATATTGGTAAAATCTTGAAAGCAAACATTTCCCCGTTTCGTTTACGCAATGGGAAATACTCACTTGCTAGACTATCAAACACTTTGCTGCATGTTGACAGTTCCTTACTGGATGCGAATTTTCATGTTTTATTGGAATAATACTGTTGTTTGTGAAGACAAATAGTTACAAACATCTGCAATCGAACGCAGTTATTTATTGTCTTAGAAAATGCTCAGCAATAATTGATGATTGGCAAGTAGAAAGAAAGTCTAGCGGTATAAAAACTTTTTTCAAAAATAGAACCGACTTCAAACTTTTAAAAAGCGATAAATAACACTTATCTGAAAAGCGATTAATTCAAGGAACTGCTATTGAAGTCGCCCAGAGGTTGGTAAGTTATTATTAAGTGTTCTTTTTTAAAAAAAGTTGTTATTTCATGGTTTTTAATGATATTGATATTTTGTAAATATAATATAACACTTAGAATACTTAATATTTATTTAAAAAATATGTTAACTACTAAATCTTAGTAAATGAGATTTAGTTTATTTGCTGGACATATTTTTTCCAATATTCTATAGGTACTTATATTATAAAGAGGAAAGATTTGATTGTTTGTTTGTCTGCATTGAAAAGGCTTCGAAACTATTGGACCGATTATAACATTCTTTCATCTACGGAAAGCTATATCGTTAATTTTACTTAGGCGAAGTCGCGGGGAAACTGGTTTCTTAGAAATTGGTTCACAATTCAAGAAGAACGATGAACAAACCTACTTACTTTAGAAAAATAGATACTTTGTTTTGTTATAAAAAGAAAACTACTGATTCGATTCTGATAAAATTTATATAGGACCACCTCGATAAAGTTGTCGAACAAAAACATAATTTTAAAATCGGTCAACAATTGACTGAGAAATCGCTAAACATTCATAAAAAACACAGCTGTCGAACATGTAACTTCCTTCTTTTCGATTTTGAAGTTCGTTAAAAATATGTTTATTACACAGTTCATACTCAAATAATGAATCGATAGATACTGCATTTCTTTACAGTCGAATAATTATTGCCAGATGTAGCGAAATATCATTGAAACATCGCTAAGGTGTCTTATTCTATGGCTTGCGTCATGGCTAGAGTGTCAGGCGGTTGCACCTTATGGCTCCTGTTTCTCAAAGGTTAAAGTTATAGTCCATGTTGGTAGAAAATAACTAACATAAACTAATGTAACGTATCATCATCATCAGACCTTTTACGTCCCCATTACAGGAGCTTAGGCCTTCCTTGTGGACGGTTAAGGAGGATGGGCCATGCCAAATGCAGGCGGGACCAACGACTTAACGTGCCTTCCAAAGCACGGAGTAGCTCGAGATAATAATATTTTGGTCGCCCATCTCGTGACCGACCTTTGCTTGCTTAACAACAATGATTGCGGGACGTCGCGCTTATCTACTACGCCACCGAACTATTTATGTAATTTGTGTCATGTGTTGTTGAACTCAACACAACATAAATAAAGAGTCTACATATTCGTATTTTAGTTATTTTTAGATTATACATATTTAGTATTAATTTATATTATTAATTTGTATATCTTTAGATTATACAGATTAATATATTTTTATTTTTTTACTTTCCCGCTACTATTCGACTTAGATCCATAAATTAACCATTTCAGAAAATACATTCTTTCACATTTTGTTCGTTTTTATCACTAACGAATTCGATAAAAAATATTTCATTATTTCTTCGTGATTTATAAACTACTAACACTATAAATGCGAAAGTGTTTTATAAGACATATGTACGAGTATGTTACATACTTTTTCAAGCAAAAACATCTAACGGATTTTAATAAATCTTTGTATACCGATATTTTAAGTCTAAATTGATATATAGGATACTTTTTTTCTTATCAAACAATTCCTAGTTAAATTTAAAACAATAGTTTTCTACATTTTTAATATAACTTTACAAAAAATCTATACAACTTTAAGTAAGTAATATATTCTGAAAAAATATTAATATATTTAAAATATTTATAAAACTTCGTCGTTATTTCCTGAAGCAAATCATATCATATTCATCTCAGATAATAAATTGTATTTTTTACGATATTCATAGAAAATATTGGTATCATACGCCAACGATAGAAGAATCATTCATTATTAATTTATTTGTGAAGCGTTGCAAATTTTCTCGCCTTAATAATACTACTCCTAGCATACATATCTACTAAAACTTGAGCTTTGTATCTGTAACTGTGTTAGAATCGATAAACGGCAATACTGTCTACTATCCGATGGTATCACTTGAAAAAGACGATTTTTTCCAAGCGACTTAACCCTTTCACGAGATCCTTTGCGGTACTCCCGATATCCTTGTATAATATTTCCACTTTGCGACACTCGAATAGACCGAGATAAATATCTTTATTTATATCATCCTGTGTGTTAGCAACCGAATAAAGGCACTGTTTTATATGCGACAACTGAAATTATTGTAAGGGCAGACATGTCGTTGTTATGTAAATATCTTGCGTTATATTGTAGCGAGTAAACTGTAGTGTTTTCGTAAAGTTCCATTTGGGAGAAACCAAAGTTTTGAATTGCATTTTACATTATGATAATGCAGGAAGCTACCTACTGCATTTTGGGACAACTTTAACCTACGCCACAGTTAACATCGTATATGCATGTCCATCCGTAATAGGGATCATAATTAATGAAAGTATGGAGATGAGAATATTAAATATTTTTTTTTTGCGTGACCTATAATGTATGGCGATACATTGAGTTGAAATATTGAATGACTTATGGACGTACTTTTGCGACGAAGCGAGCCCAACTTAATTTAATGCATCTAAGACATTTCTTTTTAAAATGAAGCGAAAAAAATACGTATCTATTATTATTCTATTATCTGACTAACGGACAAAATAGATTTTATTTTAACCCAGGCATTATCATATAATGTATGTGAGTACTGTTATGAAAACCATTATTACCTTGCCACCCTCGACTCAGCGGAGAGCAGAGCTGTGGCATTTTTTTGATGACAAACACTTGTAGAAACCAAACTTCACAGTCTGACCTATAGGCGTGGTTTGCTTGTCCCAAACTACAGCACAAAGCACTACTAATATTATCTTTTACTGCTCACTAGCAAGGATATTAATTCCCTACCTGGGTCTTTAGTCTCGAGATCATATAGCCCAAGTCTATTATTTGAGACATGAATAGTCAAGCTCCTTCTGAGCAAGTTCATCTTATCGTAAATATTGTTAAGTATAGTGGCGCGGTACGTCTACACATTACTAGATGACGTTATACGCCAAAGAATCGTTAACTCCACGCTGCATAACAGATTATTTAAATAAGCTGCGGAAGAAAATGGACGACATTTACGAACACATTCAACAGTCTGGACAGCAGGCATCAGGCAGGGTGCAGACCCGCTATGACCGCAGAGCTAAAAGTGAAGGCTTTAAGGAGTGATCATAAGTTCGGCTGCACAACCCGGTCTGCACCAAAGGAAAGTCGCCAAAGCTACAAGCAAAATGGAAAAGATCATACTGAATCGTAACGAGGATCAACGATGTCACATATGGAATACAGAAAGGTCTATGGGGGACGCCGAAGATTGTTCACGTCGACGGGACGAGCACGTCTAAGGAGGAGGTAGTGTTAAGAACAGCGGCGCGGTTCGTCTACACACTAGATGGCGTTATGCGGCAATGAATCGCGCTAACACTGTCGAAAGTACTCATATAGGTATACATCTAGTCAGTTTGAAAGGAATGGGTAGCTGTTCTAGAACTTTAGTAGCTGCCTCTGAACTGTAATGCCTAACCTAGAACATTCTAGATGTGGTATCGCTGTCTATAAATATTGGTTGATTACCCGTTCCGGCTTTTTTTCAGTGACTAGTGAACTGAATACGAGAGCGATCGATATCGAAACTCGAAGTGAGTACTAAGTGAAAAGAATCCGGGTGATCTATTGAATTTTGTAGTTGGATTATTTTTGAAATCTTATTGTGTTAAATAAAGTCTGATGATCTGAACTATAATTGGCATTAATTTTTATTCTGAACCATAAGTCGGTACAATATCATGAACACTCCCGAGCTGGATTAAGATCAAGAGTGAGTCTATTAGTAATAAAAAACCGCTGTGTAAGACTCCTCTCCGAATAGGAAAATAATATAAAGTTATATATTTGAACTAATTTTTTGTCTATTACTAGTTGTGTTTCCTCACGTAAATTATGGTTTACGAGTATGTTACTCGCAAATGATGTAGCTTCTGTAAGTAAAAGAATGTTAAAAAACTATTGCAATCTCTTTCAATTTGACATTTGAAAGATATTCACGAACTTCATGCTACAACTATTTGGCTAGCGATTGCAATAGCACCGTTTTGTTGAAAGATACTGAATGAAGGATGACCTTAATTAGGATTTTCTAAGGAAACCATTAGAAGCTAATATTACTTTGAAAGGCACTGTTCACCGATAAGGTTATCACTTAGTCGCAAACTTAAATAAGACAATACGATGATACGAAGTTATATATGATTTAAGAAACGTTAAGTTTCACAAAAACATTCCATTAAGACAAACAAGCATATGTATATACGTTAATAAAATATACCTGCAATAATACTTATAACTAACGTTTAACAAAGAACCGAGCGATAATAAATAAGCGGTACCATTATTCATTTGCGTAAATAACCCATCACCTCAACGAGTTCCGTTGAAATCGTATATGAGGGGCGTATTTATTTATTTATGAAGGTACTTTTGTCAAAGAATGGGCCGGTTCACCCGGGTGATTTATGAACCATTCCACAAAGAGGGTACATATATGCCTATTTATTGAGAAGTGATAAATTCCTCCACTTGTATACGACTAAAAGAGTATCCGATACAAGGAACTGAACGTCATAAAAGATGTATCGATATTTCCTTATATTTATTCAATTTCGGTAAAATGAAAGTATTTTGTGTGGACTCACGTTACCGTAATGTTCTTTTTTACTCGCCAATCGGCTTACAATGTTGGCGATTTATGATAAATATTTACTAATACATAAATCAGTAAACATGTATTTTATTGGTTCCAATTTGAACTAAAATTATAAACAATATAACAAACATATCTAAAACTATAACACAAATATAATTAATTAAACCCTCTATAATAAAAAAGGAAAAAGACACAACTACAATTACTATTAAAGTAGCAACGCTACGCATTTTAAACAGAATTTCAGTTTATATAATGGTTATAATATAATAAAAAAATTAAATGCTAAAAATATATAATACCTAGTTCCTTGATCAATACAACTTTCTATCAAAACAACAACTGAAACTACAATAAAAAGAAGCACGTGCATACAGAACAAAACATGTTGAAATACAATTAAGAAAACATTAAGGAAAGTTCCTTAGAAACTAAACGAAAAATCGTTCAATTAACTTTTCTCTATTACCTACACACAAAACAAGTTCTACTAAAGTTGGTTTAACTATAAAAACTCCTTCGTATATAGCTCGTCGATATCCACTGCAAGCGTGCTAGTTTTAACGATCTTCAGCTGTTACCGGCCAGCCTTTTCCCACTACCTTCTATTTGGTCTTGTTCTGTCGAATTTTCCATTGATCTGGATATTTTAGACCAGTTGAGCTGTAGAATTTAGATTCGTGTGGATTCTCTGTATTCGTGAGAAAAGGAATATTTTGGTCGTGTTTTAAGGTATTTTAATTTATTTTTGTTACAACTTTATAATAAATGAATTGTGCTTATTTCTTGGTAAACAAGTACATATATAAAATCCTTTTTATTTTCACTTATTTATATATATTCATAATGAAAAATTCTTAAAAATCGTCTTTGTCCCTGGCACTATGAGATGGGATTGAGTCATTGGTTCAAAATAATTATTTATTACATATAATTAATTAAACACTATAATTAAACACTACTCGTATGAATAAACAGGACTCCTAAAGGATATCCTATTTCTACGAAAACGAAATTTCGTCTATTTTACAAGCTTTTATTTAATTTGTCTTGTTATTTTGTTAATTCGCAAATCTAAAAACACAAATTGAACCCACTTTCCAATGTCCGATAGATTTGAAATTTTGCATAGACATGTAAGTCACATGACAATATAATATCATGGTGTCAGTAAGCTGATAGGATGATGAAGTCGGAAGGTCGTCATAGGATATTAGTGAAGAAATGAGATACGTTTTTTACTGAATGCTTTCCACACCAAGGTCTGGTGATGATGAAGCTGGAAGGTAGTCATAGAAACTAAGCAATGAAATAACGCATATAAAATTCACAAGAAAAACACCTTGTAATACAGATGCTATGTCAGAAATGAATTGAATGAGTCAAACCTAAAAAGAAAAAAAAATATAATAAAAAAGTTCTATTTAAGAAACACGCTTTTTTTGTGCGCACTAAAACGTAAATAATAATTTTATGAAAGACAAGTTCATAACGTTAATGTTAAAGTACTTATAACCAAAGCTTACTCTAACAATTATTTACTTGAAGAGCTTGTAGCGCTAATGAATTCGGAGATGAGGAAATACAAGTAATTTTTACAAAAACTTTTGGTCGAACGACGATTTTTAAATTATTTTCTCTTATGTAGATCAAGGTGGTTACGGATGTATACCTTCCTATCAATTGATAGTGAGGCTTCTTTCTTCAAATTTTCGTTTAATTCACTGTCGTTACGGTTTTCAAAGAAATGTAAATCGAATGAAGTTATTGTGCAAAAGGAATATTAATTTTATGATTATTATCAATATTCTTAATACAAAATGCTTAAAAAAACCACTTGGTCCCCAGCACCCTGAGATGGGTATCGAACCCACGACCTTTCGCAATCTGGGCGACTGCTCTAACCACTGAGCTACCCGGAACGTAACAGGACTTTATATTTTTCAGTATGGCATTGTGAATGCAAAACTAATCAAAAAATATAATAATTAGAATAAAATTCTCATCTTTATCGAAAGTTTCAATTTTTGGAATAATATTTTTTCGGCTGTTTGGGTGGATGCCTGAACATTGATGAGAATGCGCTCTGTAGTAGCGATAAGTAACAAGTGCTTGAAAGATTCGTCAGTCCTGTTAGGTCCTGGGTAGCTCAGTGGTTAGAGCAGTCGCCCGGATTGCGAAAGGTTGTGGGTTCGAGTCCGATCTCAGGGTGCCAGGGACCAAGTGGATTTTGAAGCATTTTGTATTAAGAATATTATTCAGTATGGCATTGTGAATGCAAAATTAATCGAAAAATATTATCAATATGTTACTTCGTTAGATTGATTTGTTAAATCGTGTATAGAAAAAAATTACAGATAATAAATGGATGACACATAAATTAGTTATTACTAAGCGTAATGTAAAATGTTAAAGAGCAAATAGATAGGGACAGATGATGTCGAATTGCGGGTTAAAACTTTATGATGAATTACTTGCAAAATTAATATATAGACTATTGATATTTGCTACATGATTCCATTGGCTACTTGTTTATCAATTATCTTGTTTATCATTGGATTTACTTGTTTATCAATTATCTCAATAAAAAATTATTACAATAAGAAATGGAGTAAATTGAGAATTTTAGGGGTAACTTTGTAATTTGGTTTTATGGAAAAAAATATAAATTTACGTATTGGACGTGACAGATCAAAACTATGATTTCATTTTATAATTTTTAATGTTACTAAATCAATTGAAAGTTAGTGGCCTTTGGTATATGTACCATCTTAAATTTAACTAGGTATTTTGAAGTCCATTACTAAGAGAATTTTATATGAGTTTATTAAAGATTTCCATAGTAAAAGTTGTCAATATTTTCGTATTTAAAAGATTTTGCAATAATATTGTGATTTATTCTTTAAGTTCAAAACAATATGTAATTGAAATTGTTTATAATTTAAGGTTAAATTTTCACTAAACTTAGGAGTCACTCAAATCTAGCACCTAAATATTTGGCCATTGTCTAAGGTGAAAATACGTTTCACCAATGACAAGGAGACACCTAACGACTTTAAGTAACGCATAAAGTTAGGACATGCATTGTAGCGCGCCTAAAGCTGTGCATTTGCGTAATGTGACATATAAATTTACTTTTTGACCATAATGAATGTGTCAGGATATAAAGTCCTTGATTCCAATTTACTAAATTGATTGTATCTTTGCCATTGGTTGAAACCCATTTGACAATGCCCAAATATTTACGTGTCTGATTTGGACGACTCCTAAAATTAGGGAATTCGGGCATCAGTGTCAATATTTACTGGTCTTAACTTATAACAATAAACGTATCAACAGTACAATCGCTAAAAGCAATATCTTCAAAGCAACCGAAAATATCCACACTGAAATATGACTTCATATCAAATCCGTAAAAGAAAATTTGGTAAAACACTAGAAAAAGATACGATATTGTAACGAGTATCGTCATTTGTCAATAGAGGCAAGATTTAGTGTCCGCTTTATACGGCAGTCTCTGCGAACGGTCCCCGAGGTACGCAAGGGTACAACTCGTAATAACCTGAATAACGTGCGACTTTTATACGCGGCTTCGTTCATAGCACAAATATAACGAACTATTCAAAAGGAAATGACACCTCGGATTTTATGAATGCGCTATATTTTCCCGTCTTCCTACAGAAGAGCGGTCTTCACAATTTAAACCTTTACTTCCAGAATATCCTAACTGTATCATTATTATTGTAAATGATACGACCGCTTGTCTTTAGTACACCGACATTTAATAATTTTATTTTAGAATCTATTTTAATACATACAAATATATAGTATTCCAAAAAGTATAGTTATATTAAAATCAAAGAGTATAATAAACCTGGTATCAAAAGCTATTTACATATTAGAGCACAGTTAGTCGTGAACAATTATATTTTTTTACTGAGAGAACAAATATAAAAGCTGTTTGAGTAATAAAACGTTTGTAATCTAGAAATAATTGATGGCGGCTTAATAACGAATGTTGGGGCAAAAAAGTAATTCGATATAGGTAGGGAGAAACAAAGAATATTTTCATTATAAACCTACCCTTACCCGTAATCAGAATATACCGAAATGGGTCGCATTTAAATTTTGATAGGCCACTCTCTATCTGTGCATCAATAAAAGGGACTGTCATTGTGAGTGCTCTCGCTAACATTAAGAGCCTTTTGCCATTGTTTTACGACATTTAATCGGGTGTTCTCTTGTCTCAATCATCATAGCACGATTGGAAACGCTTTTATTAATTTGTCATAATGTTTCATGGACCGCGGCGTATTCTATTATAATGGTTGTTTTACTTTCTTCCACGCTGAATACAAACAAAAATGCTTTGTTAAAAATACCTTTCCCACTTAAGTACTATTTTATTCATTTGTTTTTATGTGTTTATAATTTCTTTGTTAAAAATACCTTTCCCACTTAAGAATTATTTTATTCATTTCTTTGTACGTGTTTATAATTTCATTGAATGTAATTACTATATTTTAATAAATAATAGAAATCAAATAGGTTATAAAATTGTAAATTTTACTGACCATGATATTTGGTTCATCTGTTACATTCACTTTTTAATAATGGAGAAAAGAAAAATAAAACCAGTCAATTATGAGCTGGGCTCACGCTCCAACGGTTCCATACCATAACCAATCTCTTCAATTTTTTTTTATTCTGTTTCAAGTATATTTTGTTACAGCGACTACAGAAATACATCATCTGTGAAAATTTCAACTGTCTAACTAACACGGTTCATGAATGATAGACGGACAGCGCAGTCAAGTAATAGGGTCCGGATTTTACCGTTTGAGTTCGGAATCCTAAAACGCAATTCATAATTTAATCATGGTAACGATTTGATTTGAGTTTAGAGCATTGTCAGCAGTTGTCAATCTATCTCGAAATATGTTTGTATCCAAAAAATATTAATGTCGGATTACCATTAACTAATATTTCGCATACATACTCAAATATAATAAAATGATAAATATTAATAAATTCAATAAAATCCCTACTCATTCTTTAATAGTAACTAAAAATAAACCCACTTTTCGATATTTAATAATAGGGTGGAGGTAGGACCTGGCACTGCCTCTGATGCACAGATAATCTTCACATAAACCATTTTAACAAAACTATAAGAACGATTCAAAATATTCCGAATGTTCGTTCATGGACAAACTGAGAAAGATCTCAGAACCTTATTACAAGTTGAATAAAACTCACTTATCTGATATAATCAAAATAATAACTTTATTGACAAAATAATGATGTCAATGTGTACAGTGTATCCAATAAATATCTAGGCCGGTCTTTTCCCAAATAATATAGAACCGTGCATGCTATAATATAAACATTATATGGGTTAATGATACAACAAAACAAATTGGTTCAGCGACGCTGAGAGATTGATCGCTTCCATATACGGCGCACATGATAATTTGATACTTTGGCAAGTATAATTTGAGTAACTTGAGAATGTGTTATAGAAATACTGTCGTGTCATCGGCATGTTAATTGGTGAACTTAGTCTAGTAAAATTACAATAACGTATGTTAGCGAACAAATAGTCATTAGCTTTATATTAAATACGATAGCTATTAGGGCTTTAGGAGTCAATTACCTTATTCTAAACTTAGTTCTATTCCTTATATTTGCCTGTTAAATTCAAAATTGGGCTGCTGAAATAATGAACATTTCTCAGAAAGTGGCTATCTAGACACATTAAAAATATATTAAAAATATTTCTTATACCGAATTTTATATTTATATTATTTAATAAAAAAAATCTATGATAAAAAAAACCAGTATAACCCTAGCGCAAATAGGCATTTCATTTTTATAGATTTATTAAGTATTCGACGTTCATAACTCTTGCTATTTGGCTATTTGTCTATAATCAATCCATATCGCATTCTCTTTCAAAGTTATAGCATTGTGATACTACTATACTACTTCATAACTCTAAAATATATATATTTTTTGTATTTTTTTTTTGTATAACATTGGTAAATCAATAAATAAAAAGTAATATTTTTAAAAGGATACAACGCGTTATATCTGTTCAAATGTAGTTTTAATTCTGCTTTATGAATTTTTCATACGTGCTAGATTATTCAAAGGCGTTCTATAGAGCGTGATGTTGAATGTAGCGTTATCATGTCATAGAGATTCAAAGAATTAAAACCTTCTTCAAAGGATATTAGGTTTTTTATTTCATTGAAGCTCTGTGAGTATATGTGGGTAAGATGTGGGCGTCTTAGATTATAATTTAAAAGCTAAATATCAAGTACAAATTTCTAATTAACAGATCCTTGAATACCTGATTAAAAATTCTTTCGAAGAATCATCAGAATACAGGTTATAATAGTTAATTTGTATTGTAATAGCACCGCCTAAAACATCAAACACAGGTAAATTCCAATTTATAACTTTGATTACTTTGTATCGCTGGTGTTCTTATTGCATTTATCACTTCATTATGAAATTCCTAAGAAATCTTAAGATTTAAAACTTAGATAAGGATCGCGCCCTTTAAAATTCAATGTCAAGTCTTCAAAAATAAACTAGATAAGAATAAACTCTTTAATGAATAATTAAAATCTGAACATATTATTTTTATTACATTGGATTAATTTCGCATTCACAATACTACACTGAAAATATTCTTAATGGAAAATTTATTCATCAGTCCTGTTAGATCCAGGGTAGCTCAGTGGTTAGAATAGTCGCCCGGATTGCGAAAGATCATGGGTTCGAATCCTGTCCCAGGGACCAAGTGAAGTTTTTATTAAGAATATATTATTTTTGCATTGAAATCTGACTTTTTACGTTCTTATTTTTTACCCGACTTCAAAATCCAAAAGGAGCTTTTTATGCATATCCATCGATAACTCCGCCTTTCAAAATTCGTTTTTCGACAGCTTTATGGACTGAGGTGGTCCCATTAAAATTTTATCGACATAGAATCAGTTGTTTTCCTTTCAATATTTGTAATAATGTTTCTTTCAGCTGTTTGGATGGATGCCTGAACATCGATGAGAATGCGCTCTGTAGTAGCAAAAAGTAATAAGTGCTTGAAAGATTCGTCAGTCCTGTTGGGTCCTGGGTAGCTCAGTGGTTAGAGCAGTCGCCCGGATTGCGAAAGGTCGTGGGTTCGATTCCCATCTCAGGGTGCCAGGGACCAAGTGGATTTTTTAAGCATTTTGTATTAAGAATATTTTTCAGTATAGCATTGTGATTGCGAAATTGATCAAATATAATAAAACAAAATACGCTTTTCACCAGATATCACTTAAATATTATGATGATGTGTTTAATTCAGCTAAAAAAATAAAAGATTTTCTATGTTTAAGAAGTATGTAGATTTTTTATGAATGTATTTCTTCTTGAATTGTGAATCAAATTCTATCAAACTAGCTGTTTCCCCACGACTTTGCTTGAGTAAATTATAGCCCATGTCCAACTGGTCTTATGTAACTACTCTTAGATGAAAGACTTTTATAAATCGTTCCAACAGTCGCAGTCTATCCAATTCAAACAAATATGAAATCTATTCTTCCTATTTATAATATGAGGATAGAATTATTGGAAAAAAAAATATTGTTAATAGTAGACAATGCATTATTTATTTGTCACGATACTGGTCACACTGTTTTGTATAAAAAAAAAGAAGTATCTATGATAAAAGTGTATTGCACGTGTATACTTTTTCGTTATTAAATAACTTCTTCAATATCAAATTTTGCTTTATTTTCAAGAACAAATAATTCGATGATTACCCCTTACAAACAAACAAACAAAGTTAGAAACTTTACCTCTTTGTGATATGAGAATAGATATAATAATTTAGTTTGAATATTTTCAACCGGAACAATTCACTGTTACCGTATATTCTGCGGTAACTCTATCATGGTCCTGTATGATTGGATTTCAAATGAGCTCCGTATTGGTCTACCACAGTGCACTTATTTAGGTATTAATTAAAATTGGGGTTCATTAATGAGTGGCACCTTAACGAAGTAATTACTCCCGCTGACTGCCGGGGCAACGAACCTCAATCAATTGTGGGCAAGCGATTGTTAATAAGCACCAAAAGCATTAAGGCTATGTTTCAATTCATAAATATTGGTAACAAGATATTTCTTCGTCGTTTAATGAATTAATTTATCATCATGATTATAAGTCTATAAATCCCCACTGTTGGGACTCAGGACTTTAAATATAGAATGGAATTAAATCGAATAGGGCGAACGGGCCATGATATGACCCAACACGCGGACCCAGTACGGATTGGTGTGTGTTAACAACTGCAGCCGTGATCAACGGCGTAACGTGCCTTCCGAAACACAGAGGAGTTCAATATAATAATATTTTGGCCACCGATCCTATGACCGGCCCTTGCGAGAATTGCTTAATAACCGTATCGCAGACCGAGCGCGCTAATCACTGCACCATCGAGCTCCAAGTTTTTAGCAATTTACCTGATGACTTAATGACCATGAAGATATAAAACAATATATCATTTTATATTTACTATATTTGATTAATTTCGTATTTACAATGCTATAGTGAAAAATATTCTTAATGAAATATTCTTAAAAAATCCGCTTAGTCCAGTTCCAGCACTGAGATGGGATTCGAATCCATAACCTTTGGCAAACCGGACTGCTCTAACTTCTAGAGCAGTCGCCAGGAACTAACAGGACTGATGAATCTTTCAAGCACTTGTTATTTTTTCGCTACTACGGAGCGTATTCTCATTAATGTTCAGACAATCCACCCAAACAGCCAAAAGAAATATTAATGAACGTTTGTGCAATCGACCGTAATGTCGCTTTAAACTTATGAAATTTAAATGGGCGTTCGTGCAACTGGCTGTGTTAAAGTTTAATACTATGAAAAAGCATCAGCTTTGTTTGATGTTTTTCATCGTTATTTAATTTAAAATAAGCGAAAATATTAATAATATTTTCGTTTTGTTTCTATTCTAGAAAGTATACATTTCATTTACCGTTGCTATACAGACAAATACAATTTCAGGAGATATTTATTTTTCATTTATTTGTTAATACTCTTTACGCACTGTGATTTCTCGTGGCACGCTTGATTTCCCTTAAGGGTTGAGAAAATTACTATTATACGATTCTGCCCCGGTTTTATTCATCCGCCGTAGAAAACCCGGGAAAACTCAACGGACGATGAAAAGGAAATTGTTCGATGTAAATTTTACATTATCTGATATTCTTATACACGTCTTGTTTAAAATACATATTCTCTCCTCTATCTTAATTTGATTAATAAAAGTGTTTATGTATTCTTAATGAAAAAAATGCCTAAAAATGCACTTGGTCTCTGGCACCCTGATATTCTTTAAGAATATTTTTCAGAATAGCATTGTGAATGCGAAATTAATCAAAAATAATAAGTGTTTATTTATTTAAAAAGAATGCATCATTCGAACATGAACAGTTTTTAAATAAAGTATTCTAAATTACAATTAATTTAGTATAAAATTTATTACGATTATAATGTCGGTGAAATTAGTAAGTAATTAAAAATTTGTTTACCTGCCGATAAGTTGGTTCGATTTTAAATCATTATCTATGAAAAAGGCTCTAATCAGTATTTTTTACTACTTACTTGCTTTCCGCCAGCGGCTTTTTGTTTGGATATCGATTCATGTGACGATATGACAAATTGAATAGTAAAAGATGATTACTATGGTAATATTTTAATTCCCTATACAAATTTCTACTCCCATTTTCATTCATTTACTTGCTGTTTTTTGGGATAAAATATAGCCTAAGTTCACCGCATATGATGTAGCTTCCAGTAGATAAATAATTTTTAAAACTGGTCCGCTAGTTTTGGAGCCTATTCGTTGCAAACAAACAAACAATCTGATCTTTCTTTTTTATAATATTTGTATAAATGGATTATATTATGTAGCCTGTATTCTTTCGGACTGCCGGTCGTTAACACTCACCGTTAACACCCACCGATCCACACTAGGCCCGCGTGATGGGTAATGGCTCATTCTTGCCAGTTCTTGCCGGCTCTTGCCGGTTCTTCTCGGTACAAGGTCTCCCGCCGTAGATTTACGAACCGATGCGTAGCTCTCGACTTTCACAAGTGCTTGTAACAGCCTAGACTGATTAAATAATTTTGATTTGATTGTCTCTATTCGATTTGATTCGATTCCATCCATAGGGAAGGCCTGCAGTGGGGACATTAATGGGCTGGTGATGACGATGTCCGTATATCGCAATATAAGCATTTACATAAACTGTGACACTGAAAAGAGATCAAGTCTGTGGACGACAACATGAACAACCACAATGTCCCACCAAAAAACTTCAGGTAAAATGTTGCCAAGCCCATGACTCGAACTGTCAAATAGTTATCATACAAGCAAGCTAACTCATCACACCCTAACTGGATCAACTACTATTTATCAAACTTCACACTTTACTCATAGATTCCAAATAAACATTAAGTATTTCTTTAGAAACTAAAGAACTTACATTTGATTTCTATTTCCATATCAGTAATACAAATTATGTTGTATATATGAAGTCAAAAGAAATATTTGAAAGGTGTTAGATTAAAGGTAAAATTATAAATTATGACCTTAAACCAGTAAATGAGTAGTGGAACTAAAAAAAAAAGATACAAGTACTGTTTAATATTGTTCTAATAATAACTGAGCACTTACTCAATAAAGCTCACTCAATTGCCAAGTGCATAAAACAGCAAGTTAAAGATATTCAATGGCGTCATAGAGCTGAATAAAATAACAGAATTTGAATTGGCAAGTCGAGTCCATACATATTCAGGTTGAGAAGAGACGCAGTGCGCAAAAACTTTTGGCACTCTCGCTTGCATACAAAAACTGAAAGTAGCTACCACGTGTAGCGACAAACTGGTGCATTAATACTACACGGCTGGTCTTAGCGACCTACTTGGACCATTGTTATTCAAAGTGACCCAGATTGAAAGCCAGTTATTGTATTGCAAACAAATCTCTGCCGAGGTTTTTCCTTGTTCGGACCAAGTGAAGTATTGCCTTCTTTCTACGCCACCTCATTTCAGGGAAACGAGCTTTTAACCAATGGGAATATTTTAACTAAGTGCTGTCACAAAAGCACCTCACGAATAAACATTTGGTTTTCCAAAGCGATAAGTTAATATGACGAACACAAGGCTGATGGTATGCGACCTAGTTTCTTAAATTTGTTCTGAAACTATAATCAAGAATGATACGTTAACTTGATAACTGGATTAATATTTTTTTACTTAACTAATGAGGATTCTGGAAATGCTTATTTTCAACCAGACATTGAATGTTATGTTTATAGAATAATAATACTTATCAGGCAGACCTTAATGCTTGGTTAAATGTTAATATACATATTTTCTATTTGTAAGTTGAAAACCTTTTAAAATTAACCCTAGAACGCAAAGTAGCTACCTGAATAATCACTGAGTAAAATATTATCTTTTAAAATAAAAAATGTTTTGAAAGAATTGTTTTGTTCACTAAAGTTCTATTCGAAATTCTGGTAGATCCCAAAGAGGAAAATAAATACATCGATGTTTTGATTGATTACGGATATATATGCGGTCCATTAACGAGTTGATGGAGTCTATTCAGACTCTACTAGCGTTATTTTACTCAAAGAGATTTGGAGCTTGTGTCTATTGCTCTAAGAAGTAGATACATACTAAAATTGATGTTTATATAATATATAAAATTGATCTATATGTCTTTATGTTACAACTAAAAGAAATACATCTTTTATCTATACTTATAAAAAGGAAAGATTTGATGATTGTTTTCATTTTCGGTTACTATTTCTAAGCAAAACTTTTGCTTGTATTGGGAGATCTCATTTTTCTATCGACTATAGCACTGTGTAGATATTGAAATATGACGCATATGAGGCGCGTTTTCACGTTTTAAACAAGATTTGACCTTGTAACTTAAGCACTATGTATATGCAGCACACAATAAAATATTACTGCAACAGCGGCGCGAACGGTATGGTGGCGTGAGTAGCCGCTCCTCTTCTGGACCTTTGTACGCGTTTCACATGCGTGTTTGAATAGCGTTTTACAGCATAAAAATCAGTATCTACAATGCAAAAAAACGTGCGTTAGAAAAACGGCGCGTCGCCTGCGCTTTTTAAAATATGCCATGTCCTAGGAGCCTTAAAGCCTTTATTTCATTAATTAGGCTCTATTTTATCAGATTATGATAGAGGAGCGGTTACCGAACATCACAGGCGCCTATTTCCACTTTAATAGGTAGAAACAAATTATGTGGGAGTAAAAGTGCTTTTACTACTATCCGCTTATTTTCCATTTTGTTCTCTCCAAAAAAACCTGTCTCAGATTCCAACAAATACCTATTTAAACAACAAACTAGTAACAAAAGACAATAGGTACTTTGATCTACCAGTGAAATACTACGCGGTAAAAACCATATAACTATATCGTCACACCGTATCCCTTGCGGGGTAGGCAGAGAGAACCCAACGCCACAATGTACGGTCCTAACATACACCTTTCGCCTCATCTTCTTACATTGCTCCTTTCATACAAACTTGCCGGTTTTTATGGCTTTTGACATCACCGTCTGAGAGCACGCGATTGATTTGATCATGAAAGGTGCGTCGTGGCCTTGCTCGGCTTCTGCATCCTTTTATTAAAATTTCAAATATTGTTGTATGTCAAGAAAATTTTATTAATTAAGTATTCTTTATTTTAGAATAAAAAAGATATTTACACACAGAATATTACACAAATACTGATAATGTAGATCTTGTCACTTTCAAGATTTTCTTCCACGCAATCTATACTTGTACAGAATCACAAGACAAAAAATTATAATAGTTTTATTCTCGTAACGTTAAAATAAAGGCATCTAATAATATTTTAATTAAAACCTTATTAGATCACATCCATTTAAATTATATTTTTTATTAAATGTTATTTAATAAATACAGAAACAGGACAAATATATCTTCAAATAGCATTCACGAAAGTAACATCTCTTGGGGCTCACAGCTTTTGCTTAACAAAACTAACTTTGCATAGGAAAATAGTACAGCAGTTTCATTGTTCTATTATAAACACAGCCTCTGAGTCATAGCACCAACAGAATTCAGACACTAAGAGGATTACGCTTGCATTTGATATGATACTGCAATTTATTAGGTTAGCTTACTTTAGCATACATCTTACTAAATCAGTGAGTTGAAAAGCACAATTAATTTAAATATATCTGACTTTAGTGCTATACAGCTTGAATAAAGCTGTCACTAATGAATTATTGGGTTCAATTAATGATATATTTAATTGGATTGTACTCGTATTAATGTTACGTATATCTATTTATATCATCATCATATCAACCGAAATTTATATATAAAGAGATTTTTATTTATTTTATGTTAAAAACTAATGTTGTTCTTTTCATGTCACACAAATGACTTATGAGATAACACGGACGTTAGGTTTGCCTTTCAAATTAACGTAGACAAAAAACTGGGTAAAAATCTGTTTGATAATTTTACTTAAAAATCGCTTGATTACTTTTTTTTTAATATTAATTGCCATAATTTTGTGATATCACATTTAAATATTATTAATACCAAATTGTAGAGACAAGATAAAAATAATTAAAAATGAATGGAAATTCAACTATAACTTAATGGGAAATATTAAAAAGAACACCTTAACAATTTATTAGTACATTACAATTTATATATTACTTAACGTATGAGTATATAATTTTTAGTTACTAAATAGCTATAATTACAGTAATCTGTAATCTAGGCATTCTGAAAAGAATAAGGAGGCTTCCATCGATATCACTAAACGCTTCCCTTTTCCGAGATATAAAGCTATTTATTGAATCTAACGGCTTGTTTACATCACCCCGAACGTGTTCACGCGTATCGGAAAACGATTGCATTGTAATGTGAACCTTAAAAATACGTGTCATTACTTACCTACTCATGCATAGATGAACGGCACAAAATCTTTTGGGTAAATAATTTTCAACTCCAATATGACAAACAGACACTGATCATGTGTTCACACACAAAATGTTTTCACCTCATTTTAAATTATTATTGTTTCATTTTATAAAGAGCACTTAAAAAAGTATGTATAGGTTTCTGTTTTTTATTTTTTATTTTGAGCTTAGACTTACGTAAGTACTAACGAGGTTAGTAGTCGCGACGAAGTTCAAAGACGGTCGGACTCCACGAGGTCCCATCGCCACTGAAGCTCTACAGCTCGGCGATTCTACAACGCGCATGCCTTCTCTTGATAAACCTAAGTTCACACGGACAGCCCAAAGAACTGAACTGGTTGTTATTTTGGCATCAATGGCGGTATAATTCACGTATCTATATAAAAATCTACACGCCGTAAAATAATTTTGCCCCTATTCAAATTGCAATCGGATTTTGTTTAGATTGAGAATCTTATCGTATTTTTTTATTTATTACTTTGTGTGATGAATTTGGTGGATAAGGCAAATTACAATATTTCATGTTTGGACAGCGTTATTGTATTGTGAATGGGTCCTAAGTAAATCTCACTTTTAAACTATTCATGAAGAGTTGGTCTGTGTTTGTCGGAACGATAGACAATGGCCTATATAAGTTTTCATACTATATTTTTAGGCCCTTATTGTATATTCACTTTATTATATCTTCGGTTGAGGTTCGAGGCGAAAAAAGAATAATTTCTGAACAAAATATATTTACATTTACGAAAA
Organism: Diatraea saccharalis; assembly: GCA_918026875.4. Taxonomy (NCBI): domain Eukaryota; kingdom Metazoa; phylum Arthropoda; class Insecta; order Lepidoptera; family Crambidae; genus Diatraea; species Diatraea saccharalis. The sequence goes on along the minus strand of OU893334.1, from coordinate 19,673,450 downwards.
AATAATTCTTCCACTAATTAACATTTGGAATATCTTCGTAGCCGAATCGTTTCGTACGAATTTTTCATGGATTTTTTTTTTTCGGGAATACAGTACTGATTTTCATATATATGCCTAGACTCTAACTAATTATAGCATTGCTATTACCGGTTTGGCGATGATGATTACCAGTTTAAAAATCTTATGTTTGTTTCTTGACAGTCGAATACAATTCTTTATCTACTTAGAATTCGAGAAATGTTTATAGCACTCTGCTACCAGACCATGACTTCGTTTTATTCGATTAGGCTATCACAAAATACTCGCTTATAGTCGCTACTAAAGCTAGTTGTCGTTAATTTTTTAATTATATATTCTCTAAACATGTCTAATACTGTGTTTTATTGAATACTAATATGAGTACCAATTCCATTTGATACGAATGATGCTTTGCAATGCAATTTTACAAAACATATATATAACAAGATTTTGTGTGAACCAAAAATATTTTACTTATCAATCTATTAACTAAGGATTGAAGAAAATGGAGGGAAATTTTCACAAGATGTATGTCAAATGTATAGCTACTATTCCATTAACGTAACAATACAGGGGTGTCATTGTCAAAATTACTTTTTACAAACTTCGAAAACAATTTGGCTTATTACTTTACGGACGACTTGCTTCGGAACTCCGAACTGTTTAACAATTATTATTTTATACACTTTCCTTATAATTTACTTCACAATTTTATTATACATTGGGTTCCAATTTTTCTTATTACCACTCTCTTACAAAATTTGAAAAAAGAAATAGTTTTATACTATCACTATTAGAAAATTGATCCCATCAAAATCTAACATGTCCAAAAATGCACAAGTCGCACAATGCAGTTAGTTGTTCTGCAAGAAAAAGTTGTAAAATGGAATGTAAACCAAGTCGGTTAATTCAATATGTACCTTATCATGGACCCAGATAAACATAAACTCTATAGAGCAGCTAATCACCCGCTTTGTGATGTATAGTCATACAGTAAAAAAAAATTGTAAGATATTATTTTAAAGAAAAAAAATCAATAAGTGTTGTAATCATAATGCACAATAACTCATATATTATAAGTAATTTTATCAGATTTCCTGTTGTTTTATCTAATAGAACAAAAAAAAATAATTATAATGTTTTCTCAACAAAAAAATAGGAGTTGTGTCGTACTGAACAATAGCGCTCCTGTGCGTAATAATTGAATAAAACAATAATTGAAAATAAACGAGTAATCGACCTGTTGGTCCAGACTAAGGTTCACACCTCGTTGTTTGATTCACAAAACACCTCTTTTGTGTACCTTTGTGTGTTCTGTGGTTTGAACAATCGATTCGATTCTCGAGGTCTGTAATCAACAAACTAACGTGACTTAGAATATTATCGATAAAATATTATTATATGCGTGCTTTGTTAAGGCAATATAAAGTTATTTAGTTAACAATGTTATTTTTCTTTATGGTCGGTGCATATCTGACAGAAGACGCGTTTCATCAGCCACGCGACGTTAAACCTGCCAAATGTATATGATATCACAATGAACCACCCACATTCTACAGATGTTGCGGCGGGAACTAACGCATACTTCTGAGAGACGCTTAGACTTCTATGCATACAGGTATAAAAATTGTGTGATTTCCAAGAGGAGAGATGGACAGAGAGTACTCGCCTGAGAATGGGTTTTCAGAGACTTGTGCCTTTATGGGGATGGAATCGGGGTCACTCTTGGAGTGAGGGTATTCTGCAATGGATTTTATTTAATGGTTAAGCCGGCACTTTAACCTTGCTTTTAGAGGCAGGTCTTAGTGATTGAAGAGTCCCAAATTTGTTCATGAATAATATGCATAAAGAACAAAAAAATATATTATTATTATGTTTGATTAATTTTACATTCACAATGCTATACTATAAAATATTCTAATAAGTTTTTGTCAATAAATATTGTGGAAAATAAATAGAATGAGTAAGAGAACGATAGCATATGCGTAACATGTGATTATATTATACGAATTAATACGGAATAATCCTAATAATGTACCAAGGAATTTAAATAATACCTTCAAACAAATCAATAATATTACCGATGACCAACTTCGGCATATGAATTGAATTTTGCTCTTAGTTAGTTTTTATGTAATTTTTAAAGTAAGTATTTTTCAGTTTATGTAGTTTATATCTAATAAAGAAGATTTGTTAAACAATTTAATACCAATCTTCCTACATAATGGAGCTCATAACAAAAAAAAAAGTCTTCTAAGGAAATATTATTTAATATACATGTATTTCCGTTATTTTTGAACGACATGAAAGCGAAGTACTACTCAGCTTAATTTTGATCCGACAGCAAGATCTCCGCGTCGACCTCTATTACATGATTTCCATGTGAGTTGTTCATCCGAGTAATGAAGCCGGCTCATATATGATGCCAGTCTGTATAGGGATAGACTAGTATATCTGTATAGGGATCACACTCGTTTAATATTTTCTTCATTGCTCATTAATGTCAATAAAAAATAATAATTTTTATGTGTTTTGTGAAACTGCAGACACGATTTGAAACGGCAATATAATTTTTATTAGGTTTATTCATTCAATATGATTTATTTATACGTTGAGGTTATGAGTGAATTTTTCAAAAACAAATACCCTAAGCTAGTTAGAATTTACAATGCGTCTCATCCAGACCACGACAATCAATCATATTTTCATAAATCTATTACAATCATGTATTCATAATACAATCATATATTTTCTAAACATTTGGAAATAGGTGACTTATATATTTTTTGTTGCATGTGGTCGGTACATTTCTGCATTTTTGTGTTTCAGAGTAGATACGATTCTTGAACCCAAAAATTTGCCAAATGTAGCTTTGATATATAACGTCGAAATAAAGCTCTCTTCAGTACTTGCGTATTAGTATTAAATAATGTATTACATTATAAACAAGACAACATCCCGTGGCGGGATACATCTAAGGTTACCACATGAACTTTGCGCGAAGGATTTGTCTTCTACCGCATTTGTTCACATTCTGTTTACAGATAACGGCAGAACAGCTGAATTAATTTGAATGATACATTTACGTACTGAATTAACACACGTGTAACATTTTATCCCGTTTTCGTCTCGTTTGTCGGCTGCCTTATTCGCATACTAACTTCGACTTGAAGATCGAGCCACGAGGAAGACCGCCCACGCAGGTGAATAACAATGACTCAAAAGAGATGTTGGAAGCCAATCCTAGTCAAACCACCCAGGAATTAGCGGCATGGTTTAACGTTACCTTACCTACAATATTGACTCATTTACGTCAAATCAATAAAATAAAAAATACGAAAAATGGATGCCTCATTATTTTATTGATCTGCAGAAACAGACGCGTGTTGAAACTTGTGTTGCCTTGTTGAATCGGTACAGAAATGAAGGAATATTGGATCAAATTGTGACATGTGATGAAAAGTGGATTCTTTATGATAACCGTAAAAGAAAATACAATGGCTGACCCTAGGTCAAACGCCACATCAGTGTCCTAAAGCAAAACTTACCAATAAAAAGATAATGGTAACTGTTTGGTGGTCTCAGCATGGTGTTATTCACTATCGTATTCTCCAACCTGGTCAAACAATAACAGCAGATGTCTATTGTGCCGAACTCCGAACAATGTTGGCAAAACTAGCAATAAAACAACCCCGACTCATGAATCGATCTTCACCATTATTGCTCCATGACAACGCGAAACCTCATACAGCACGAGAAACTGTTTTAACCTTTCAGGAACTGCAGTTAGAAACCATTCGTCATTCTTCGTATTTACCAGACCTAACTCCAACGGACTACCATTTTTTTCGTGATTTGGATAATTATCTACTTGACAAGAAGTTTTCTTCCCAGGAGGTAGTACAAAATGCTTTCACACAGTTTGTGCAGTCTAGATCCTGAGTGTTCTATCGCAAAGGCATAAATGACCTTCCTATTAGATGGAAGCAATAAATAGATAATAATGGTAACTATTTTGATTAAATAAATTTGTTAAAAATTAAAAAAATAAACAATTTTGATTTTCAGTACAAATCGGCAATTTCATACTTTAAGCCCTATTATTAATCATTTGAAGTAAAGTGAGGCGATAGGTACTAAGAAATAATAGTGAAATAATATACATTGGGCGAAGAAAGAGATTAATAACCAAAAGCCATTCTTCCAAAAAAAATATTTCCCTAAATATTGGGAAATATTTTTTTTCAGTAATATCTAAATATTCGATCGTTTATTTATCACAAATGTTTATCTCGGATCGGCCAGCGTGTCGTAAGGCGCGCAAAGTAACAACCGACTTCTTCATTCGCTTTACACCTCCCTATTCATTCCCTCTACCTTACCTCAAATGAGGGGTACCTTGCACGTACCTCATGAGCTAAAACGAGGTGCTTCCTCATCCTCAATAAAAACGTGTGAGTTACACAACATTACAGTAACAAATCTCAAACTTTAACTCCACCATTCGCGTCACTACGACAACTTCCCAACACTATTCACTTCGAGTTTCACTATCTATCACATACCACCAGAAGGGTGCTACGTGATGCCCTTTAAATTGTGTGGCCGTTACCCTAAGGGGGTAGTGGTCGGAGTGGATGGAGACGGGGGTTAACCTGAAAGGTCGGAAGGGACAGGAGCGGGATCCACATGTTGGACCTCCTCGAGGAGGAGGTCTAGGTTGGCGGAAAGCTTAGACGGGGGATGGGTGAGAACCGATTTGGCCCTGCGGGCGAGAGGGGAGAAAGAGGTGGGCAGCACATAGTTCGCGGCAGCAGGTATGAGGGAGTTGAAGTGATCCTCTGCCGCTTTGAAGAAGCGTTCAGAGGCTTTGTTGCACGACTGTTGAATAGTGGGAAGATGTAGATCCACGTTGCGGATGTATAAGGGAGGTTTTGCAGTTCGGCGGCAAAAGAGGTTTTGCAATATTTGCAGTTTGTAAAGAATTTTAGGGTCGGCGTGGGCGAATACGGTAGAGGCGTACGTCATCACCGGACATGTGCGGACTTGTAGAGCATTCGTTTATTTCAGAAGAACATTTTACTATGTCTGTGCAGCAAAGGGCTGAGTCGAAATAGATAACGTCGGGCGGTTTGGGTGACTCTATTGACGTGAGGAACAAAGGACAGCTTTTGATCGAGCGCTCACGCGTCATACTTTCGCGCGTTTTCAGTGGTCACGTGTCATATTTGGATGATTTTTGCCAGGGATTGCGTTTCCCTAGCATTTAAGAGGGGGAATATTTGAGGGAAGGTGACTCCGAGCGTCGAAGCAAATGGCAAATGGAAATTTTTTCACATCATTTGCAAAACCAATCACCTAGGGTATCAATGGAAGATTGAAGCCTGGGAAGGATTTTTGGCAAATTAGAGCCCCGGGAATACATATTAGAGAGTTCCACTCTCCTAACGGGAATGGATATGTCGTTGGTGTACACTGGGACGAAGAAGAGGAGGGATGTAGGTGATGGTGTCGGCACGCAAGGCCCTGGCGACCCTGTAGTATGCCAAGTAAGAGGGAGACGGAAAATACAAGACAAAAACAAGAAGATAGACCAGATATAGACGATTTTGGGTCGTCCTCTGTCACACCTACCTAAGTAGGCTAGAGGGAGGAGAAGCAAGTGCTTAAAAGACCGGCCCCCCGCCTAAGCGAGGGGTAAAGGGGGACGCGGAAAGAACTACGGCTATCCCTAATGAAAGTAGCGGCATCCTTCACTTTTGGGACTAATCTCAAATGCAGTAGGATCGGGTCTTCGGCGTAGTTCGGGACATCGGGCTAATTCGGAAGCGCTTAGCCAACCCAAGCTCTAGTAATTGAAAATGAGTCAGGTCCTAGTTAGTTATAATAAATAAATCAGCAGGGCCTGCGCTCAGAGGTGTAGAGGCACTGTTCGTACTTACAGCAAGATTAGTGAGATTTCGAATAAGCGCACAAGTGCGCGCAGCGAAAACTGAATGTGGCATGTTTTTCTTTTTGTCTCTCTCGCCGACCCGATGTATACCTATATACTCGGTGAAACAGAACGACCGACACTCCTGAGGTTCCTGGAGAGTACTATTTGTCTTTAGATATATAGATAATATAGATAATATATCTAGGTAATATAAGTCTAGGCCTCCGTAGCCGAGTGGTTCGCACGCCGGTTTCAAGGTGTCGCCATCTCTGAGGTCCCGGGTTCGATTCCCGGTCGAGTCAATGTAGAAAATAAACTTTTCTATATTGACTCGGGTCTGGGTGTTGTGGTACCTTCGTTGTCTCGGATACTCCATAATACGGGGGCTTTAGCTACTCATCTTGGAATCTGAGCAATGTATGTGATGTTGTTAAATATTTATTTATTTAAATAGTTTCGGAGATATTAAATCACAAAGTTTTTGAAAAAGAATAAGTGTTTTCAACCCTGAATCAGTTGTTTTTGGGACGTACTAATGAAAAGTTTTTAATCGGTCATTGACTTCTTCATTTCTAAAAACGGAATAAACTAGTTTGTGTTTTATAAGACTGCTTTCATGCAAATTCTACCAGACAATCAATAAACAAGGCAGTCAAAATGCTTAAATCGATTTACAGCCTAACAGCCAGGTTTCTGATTTGAAAAAAGTAGAAAATTGCTACTGCTTATTCTCAATAACCTTAGTTTTTTTATTTCACAAGACAAATAGTCCTAGTTTTATCAAACTGCTATCAACTGATCATCAAAAAACTAAAATCGGAAACGAAAACTTAGTGATGTTAGTTTGAGACGTTTAACTTTAAATTCTCAATTAAGAAACCGAGTGTAAAATTTCCTAAATTATTGTAGAGAGATCAGTCTAACATTAACCTACGTTAATTTAAAAGAGCAGTTCTCCAAAAAAAATTTTTTAATGGGGTAATACTCCTTTAACAACGGGACCGTTAATTAAACTCGATAAACTCACAAATCTTCCAGCGATTTATCATTAACACAAATGAACTTTGTTTTAAAAACATTGAGGAATTTGTTATTAAAATAGCATTTGAAAAGAACATAAAAAAATGCGTGATATCAAAAGATGAATAAAAAAATGTGAACCGAGTTCGTCCCTCGATATCAAAGCCCCACCCACCAGCCAGCCGCCAGGCGGCTTCATTATTCTGTCGGTATTTTCAGGCCGCTCAGTCGCCACCGACCTTTTGCGCTGGAGTGTTGTTGCGCATCGCCGCCGACCGACGCACCGCTGCGAAGCGTCTTTTTTGTCGATTTTTGTTTTGTTCTAGTGCATTTTTAATTGAATTTTTGTTAATAAGATACTATAGTATTCGTCTTGAGTGTTAAGTTTAGTTTAGTGAAGATTGTGTTTAGTTTTGTGTGAAATGTGATGTGTTTTGCGCGTGCATGCGCGGCATTGAAAAGAGCGTGCTTAGCTCAGTCTTCAGAGAGGAAGTGGACATTTTCAGCATCGACTATCATTAAGATATAGGTAAATAATTAAATTAAATTAATGTATTTCGGTTTCGGTGTAATTAATAGGTTCTTTGTAATCTGCACACAATCGATATTGCGCATGCGCGTTAGAGGGCTGTCAACACTTAGAAATTTAAAATTTTTGCTCCATTTTTACACCTCCTCTATTTTTAAATATTTGTCAAATAAAATGAACGTTTGCATGTAACCTAACTTGAAACTTTCGACTGTGTCGGTCATTTTGTTCCTCCCAGTATAAGTTTCGACAGTTTTATCGCGATTCATTGGCGCATCACGCCATCTAGTAATATGTAGATGAACCGCGCCGCTACACTCCGTAATAATATTTTTATTCACTATTTAGAACATAATATGACTGTGATTACAAATAAATTATAAAGTAGGTATCTGAACTTTTCGAATGCGATAGACTTACGAATAAATGAAGACGTAAGTGCGACCGCTAAGAATAGCTCCAATCAATAAGATACATTACAAATTATTTACGAGCCGTTCGCTGACATATTTAGGTCACAATGGTAACTAAAGTTTACGTTGAGTTAGAACTTATTAAAAAAAATACGTGCTATACAAACCTTTTAGTTCAACATAAAAATATTAAAATTTGATATGAAACTTTAAAGAACTTAGGAAAAGAAAACCATAAAAGTTATTTCTTAATATTTTGTAATACTTGATTATTATTTTTTTATATGTATCACTTAAATTATTAGATGTATCTAATGAAAGACACACGTGTTAACACAACAGAAGTCCTAATTATCTAACAAAAAGTAAAAATAATAATCTCATAAGTATTATTAAATGGAATAATCCATTACTAATAATAAATGAACGAGTAGCTCGGTGGCGTAGTGGATAAGCGCCGCGGCCCGCGATCGTAGTCATTAAGCAACTTTCGCAAGGGTCGGTCACGGGATGGGTGACCAAAAAAATGATTAGCTCGAGCTACTCCATGCTTCGGAAGGCACGTTAAGCCGTTGGTCCCGGCTGCATTTGCAGTCGACAATACCCTCCAATCCGCATTGGGCCAGCGTGGAGGGTCATGGCCCATCCTCCTTAACCATCCATAAGGAAGGCCTGAGCCCCTGTAGTGGGGACGTAAAAGGGCTGGTGGTAATAAATGAAAACTAAAATGGTGTACGCTCATTTACTATTAAAATCAATAGCAAATATTGTACATTATTCAGTGCTAGATTAATCTTACAGGCGCAGTAATATTCAAATTCTTATATTTTCACTTGCACTACTTATTAAATTGGACTATTTTGAAACGGTTCAATGAAGTATATTATTTGTAAAAGAATATCCAGACGACTTCGATAGTTTTTAAAAAGGGGTCGTGGTCTCGGCATATTTTCAAAAAATTTAACAATATAAGCTTTGTTTGTATTGGTTTTGAAATCTTACAATCGGCGAATAGTATAAGCAAAATCTAGACCGAATTACATATTCGTTACTCATATTTTCCGCGCACTACTCATTATGTAAACCTACATTTAAACGATTTTATTGTTCATTTTCTAAGACCCGGTTTTTGTATTAAGAAAAGTACAAAATTAATTAGATTATTAAAAAACTAAAATCAGAAAAGGAATTTTAAATTCTCAATTCAGAAACCGGGCCACATACGCCCGGTTTCAGTTCACAGAAACTGTAAAGGATCCGGGACGTCTGATAAATGAAACAATTTTTCAAAAATACATGCTATCAAATCATTTAAAACTAGTTTCATTTCAATGGATATTAAAATGTATTTTTACCGACTTCAAAATCCAAAAGAAGGCGGTTATATGTTTGACGGCGATTGTAGACCGATTTTCATTTTTTTTTATTCGATAGCTATTAGATCAATTTAAAAAATCTTTCACCTTTAACAGCAAATAAAGGAATGAAAATGGGATTGGAAATTTTTATAGGGAATGAAAACGTTACCATAGTATTCATTTTTTACAATTCAATTTGTCATTATATTATATAAATACGTGTCATATTGTCATGATATGAATAGATATCCAAATAAACAGTTCCTTAGAGACCTCACGAGCGAAGCAGCTGGTGGAGAGCTAGTATTATTTAATATGCAAAAAACGTGTTTAATATTTACCAATAATCAACATAACTGGCAGACAATAAAATCTAGTTAACATCCATATTATTTCTGTCCACACTATTTTATTTTTTAATTATGTAAACTTTTTTATTCTGCAAATCTATTTAATAATGTGGCAAAAGCTCATTGCTAAATCGATTTATGTAATTTGGCAGCTAAACCATCTATATAGCACGAGCCAGTGTTGAATAATACCCGAAGTTTCCTATTGATTGGGGCTATTTTGAGCGTCGACGATACTCTACTCATTTATTCGAAAGCCTGTTGCTGTGGAAAGTCTTTTTAGGTTATTTTTTCAACAATGCATACACATTATGAAATGTATTCGTACTGTATATATAGATATACATATTGGATAGCCATATTTCTACACTTTGTTAATATTAAAGATAGCAAAGGGTATTTGTCCTTTATTTTCCCTTCCTTTTTTCCAATCCAAAATTAGCTATATCATGAATATATCATACATCACATCACACTCATTAAGATAACATCACATACATAGCTCAGATTCCAAGATGGATAGCTAAGTCCTTCGCACAACATTCGGACCCGAGACAATATAGAAAAGATAGTTTTCTACATTGACCCGACCAAAAATCGACCCTGGGATCTCAGAGATGGCAACGCCTTAAAACTGACGTCCAAACCACTCGGCTACGGAGGTCGTATGATTTTTCTTTGGAGATAAAACATGAATATGATGATGGATGATAAAAAAATTTCGACTGTTATTATTTGTGCGTGTGTGTTATGTGATATTTCCCTGTGATCAGGTGAATGAAGCCGCAGGTAACGGCTAGACAGTCCATATAGTAAAGTTTTCCGGGATAGAGCATTAGTGACACTTTGCCCGCTCATACAACATTTGTGCAGGCGATAGCTCGTCGAGTTCGATCTATATTTTATGTCGATCATTTCTACCTTCTATGTAAAGATAGCTCAAATTTTGGTTCGACAATATTGCATAGTGTTTGCTTTGAATTACTTTTGAGAATTGTCGAAACAAAAGTGCAAAATTATTTAGGAAATATCTATCGATGTCGGGCGGAAGTGTATTCTTCAATTTTTTTAATTTACTCAAGCTTTTTTGTAGTTGGTTTTATTGTTTTGTATGAAATTTGTTATAGTTCGCATGTCGTCAGGAGAATCTAACGTCAAGACAAACGAGAAAATGATAGAAATGAATCTTCAGTAGCAACACTCAACAGCGTGGGAATAATTCTTTAATATTGGAAATTTAACAAACATCATTTGAATTCGGACACTTATTTGCTTATTTTATTTTTAACGGTTTCATTTGAGAGACTTATATGTTCACATCTTTATAAAAACTGCATATGATATTTTTTTACGCAATTGAAGCTAAAAGTAGAAAGTAACACAGGGCGTTAAAATCTCAACACAACTCGGGAATGGGTTTGACCATAATTTTACCCTTTACTTAATAATCTACTATTTAAAAATTATTCAATAATATTTTTTTTTTGCTCTCGCTAGTCTATTCGCTTTTTACCAAATAAATATATATTTTCTATAGGAAACTAAAATGCACTAGTTTATCTTAAACTACCTGGGAATGTCATCACAATTTTTTGCAAAGCTCCGGCTTGATTTATGAAAAATAATTTTAGTTTTTTGTTTTTGTTGTCATTTAATTAATAGTAGTAACAATATATGCCAGAATTCAGTTCTCGAAAACTGATGCTCTAAGTCTAGTTCGTGTAACATATATTCATTTTCAGTAGTAGACACTTAGTATTAGACACAGATTCCAAAAAATAATCAAGACAAATCTCTATCAAAAACATTACTAGCTAATTTCTTTATTTATGCAAAGTATAAGATGTTACAATTTATTTTATAGTTATCAGACATAATTACCAGAAACTGGCATGCAGAAGAAATTATAATAATCAAGGAATTACAAAAATAATTACGGTATTAATCAAATGTTAAAGAAATCAATTCAATTTCATCGACATAAAAGTTAGATTTGATAAAATGACATATATACAAAACAATAAAATAGTATTAATAATTCTTAATTTTGAGATAATATGTCAACATTTGCATTCAAAGTATTCTTTATTTATTATTCTTTTAACTCAGACTTGAATATACTAAGTCTGTTTTTAGATTTTAATGGCAGCTTATTAAAAATTTTATTTGCCATAGGATATAAACTTCCATTTTTATCAAAGGTAGCTGCAATTTGTTTGGATATCTAGTTATAAACTTACGCCCTTAAGCCCTGATGTGGCACATAGGAATAAAAAGTATCAAAACACTTATATAAAAATGCAAAGTTACATAAAAATTTTAACGCCAACCTTCTACTGCTTTTCAAGTTTTACGAGCAAAAATAAAAGGAGGTTAAATTTTATTGAGCTTGACGCAAACCTCGGCAAAAACACCTCTGTTGTTCCCATAAAAACCATTGCAACCTGCGCCTTAATTAATGGTAACCCAAAGAGCTGCTTCAACTAGGTTAGTAATAATTCTCTTCCAAATTTTTGTTCGTTTTGTTTTATTGTGTTTTTAGTTACTAAATTTGTATATTGATATTTTTTACAGAAATACTTAAGACATTTACCAGTCTTGTATCATAACAACACGAGATATGATAAATAATAATTAAACTGTTGATTTATAAATTAAGGAAATATAGACCATCAATCTTTATATTAACAAACATTATAATATAATAATAACATTATAACATTATAATCACACATATGAGTTAGGCCGATCTTTTTTCTATTACTAATCGCATAACGTACCAAGTCCTAAATAACGAACCCCAGTATAAAACCTCATTGATTATACTACTTATAAAAAATTACAAACAGCTGACATATTGTCAGTTGTTTCCGAAAAAAGTCTGCCAAAAGGATGTTATTGACTCGATCTGGTCTCATCACAAATGGCAACAAAGGCATACATCAATTGTGCCCGCAAAAACCACGGCGTTGTGTTCGATCTAATTAATGGCTACCCTAAAGACAGATTAGACCGCACATAAAACCTTTTCCGGGCATGACGCACCCATAGAGGGCAATTGATCCTTTTCTTACTAAACGCTGTCAATCAAAGCAAAGGGAATGATTCCAGAATCCCTAATGCAGTTGTTGACATTTACTTGAACTTGATAGAGCTTGTTAATTGCAAACATAGAGGTTTATTCTACAACTATTAAGTAATTAATAAAGTGGTAACGAATTTGCTACCAAATATTTACCCCTCGCAAATGAGTGTCTTTATAGGGCAAAGGATCAATACAGCCATATCATACCTTAATTTTTTCCTGGTTTTTGTTTTTCAATTCAAGCAGCCAAATGATAAGTTAAATATCTTTGTGGATTGAGGGTATGTAATTATTTAATGCCGAATATATATCAGATTTATTCAATAGGTCCTGTGTTGAGTACCGGACATATTATGAATTCTTATAATTTTGTAAATGTTGATGTGCCAGAGGCGTTGTATGTTCTTCTTCTTCTTTTTTAATTTATGACGCTCACAAATGAATCGCAGGTGACATTATAATTCTGACAGTTCGTTCGTATGTTTTCACACAAAGAATTTTACACACGTATCTTTCTATAGTGGAGTAAAAGTAATTGTTTCAATAATTTTCTCAAGTTATTACTTCTCTCGACCATAGACACGAGTGTTAGTCTCTTCTTTAGTTTCATTCGCAACGCACGCTCGTTCCTTTCGTATTATTTTACGTAAAACTATAAGACCAATGAAATTCTTAGGTTTTTGGATATAACCCACTTAACTCATTTGGTTATTTCATTTCACCTTAATTATCAAGTGAATCACTACTTTCATAAATTTCTTATTCATAAGTCAAAACTTTCTCAATTTTTTCGTTCAATATATCCGGTCCAAGTTTCTTCGATAGACCCTCAAAATTATGCATTGATATTAAAGTTGGCACAAAGTCGTCTTGTACAGTTTCCTTTAGCCGTCCAACCCAGTGGCGAGGCGACGTCAAATAGAGGCCGATTCAACCCACGAATTTTGAATTCAACTGCAAATGTGCGGAACATTTGGCGACATTGTTAGAATTTATTGGTAAAGTCGAGAGGAAGACGCTCCGAATAGTTATGTAGTAAATTTTCTGAGACTTCCACGCGGGGAGTTCGAGTATCAATTTTTATTGAAATCTCACATATTCTTTGATGACGGCGACACCTATGTGGGACAAATATTCAATAGATTTCAAATTAAATTCTTCGGTGCACGTTTTCCTGTTAATAATTTTAGACTGAACTATTTACTTTTAAAATACGCAATTGTTACTTATTTCTTCTATTTTCACACGCACTACTCATTAAACAAATTATTTAAAATAGATGTAGCGTCATGGCGTTTCAGACCTTTACAGGTTTTACAGGTTCCGTGTTCCGTATACCATGGAACATGTAAAGGGTCCGAAACGTCATGAAATCAAACGTAAACGCGCTACACCCGTTTGGAATAGTTTTATTTAATAGATAATTAATATTAGAAATATAATGTCTGTTAAATAGTTTTATACGCTATAACTTGCTTAGGTTAGACTTTTTATTTTATGTCGTACAGAACTATCAGATCAGCTGATCGACTATCCATGAAAGATGTATATAATTTATACTTTATTCCTTTTTTTTGCAATTTGAACGAAATTTGTTCAGTTCTATATTATAGTTAGTGTTAAATTATATTAGTTATCAATATATTAAATTATGGTACGTTTTAATAAAGCGTTAAGGTTTAAATATAAAGTATGAAACATTTTCTATGTCTGAAAAATATTCTCTTGTACATTCTAACAGACGACTTACATTTTTAGTCATGTCAATTATATTTAATTAATTAAGGTAGTTAAATAAAACTATCAAACATACATCATCGAGGAACTCAATAAATGGCGCGGGTTTCCATTCTAACAGACGATTTACATTTTTAGTCATGTCAATTATATTTAATTAATTAAGGTAGTTAAATAAAACTATCAAAAATACATCATCGAGGAACTCAATAAATGGCGCGGGTTTCCATTTCTGATTTTAATTTTTTAATAAGCAGTTGATAGCTGTATCATAAATACTAGGACTTTTTGCCTTATGAAAAGTAAAGAACTTAAGTTATTGAGAACCATCAGTTGAGATTTTGTACTTTTCTCAATTGAGAACGCTAAACACAATTAGAACTCGGTTTTTTCGGAATTCATTTTTTTCAGAATAGAACTCGATTTTAAGGAAATTTCCTAATGAAAAGTTTCATTGCCTTTCTAATAACGGCAACTTAATTATGGTTATGAAATTAGCAAGAACTTTCTAGACTTTTTTTAAATCATCATAAAAATGATTGACGTGATCCTATTTTTATTTATATATATTTATATGAACTACGCAATTGTTTGAAAGAATAATAGGTTTTATATCTCCTCATATTTTAAAATAAAGTATAGATATAGGGTTCGGAATAAAAACTCATTAATGTTTAAATTCTCTGAAACTTCCTGTAGTATGTCGGCGGTGGAAAGCTCGGTAACTAAACTAGTTAGTAGAGTGTTGGCAGGGGCGTATTATATTTTATAAAGTAAAGACGTTTATTAAAGAAACATTTTACCTACAAATTGATGTTAACTATACACAGTATCTAATTACGACATAATTTTCAAAATTGGTTTATTGAAATTGTACCCTAAGTATGATTTAAAAATGGAGAGCGATTCAAGTTTGTAAAAACTATATATTTTTTATATTAATTTCAAGAAGACCAGGCTTCGAAGAGGTTGAATTAAATAAGTAGAAAGGTTTTGGAAGGACACCAGACGATGCTCTGTAAGTGAGTTCCCAAACTAGTGAACGAACGAGCTGATTGAGTTTGCCGGAAACTGCTGGATACGGGCAGCGTAGAACTGATTATTGTAGATATATCTCTATCAGCCACTCGATGCCTACTGCTGAATTAGCCTCCATACATATAGAGGATGCTTAGCAGTAACTCTTCCTATATGAGGGAAACACTCGGTAGTGGTCCTTGTATGGCTGTCGTATGGTGAAGATATGTATATGACACGCTACTGATCTCAGAAATGAGTGTTTCTAAAATTTGAAAAAACAAAATTGGAATATAAATGGTTTTTGGTTATAGATTACGCCATTTAGCTATTGAATATCTATGGTTTTTATTGTACAAAATTCTATGTAGCTGTGCGGGCGAGTGTGAGAGCCTGAAAATTTGACAGTTCTGACGTCCCGCAATCTATGAGACATGACCCATGTTGCGGCCGAAAATGCACAAGGAAATGGAAAATTCAATCAATTTTCATTTATTGGTATAATTTAATTTATCTTATTTACCTTTCTTTAAAATATAATATTTTTTAAAATAAGTATAATACAGTAAACAGATTTTTCTACAATTTTTTTTCATTAGAAAATCGTAAAAGTTGTTTTCCCTAAAAGAATTTAATACAAATATTTATAAAAGTGTCTATAAAAGTTTCCAGATTAGTATGAAAAATTCTTGATCATAAATTCAATATACAAAAAAGGCGATCTCTATTTGAAAGCCAATCTCATGAAAAATGCGAGACGTTTGTACTTTTAACGCGGCATCGGCACAACAATATTTTCAGTTGTTCAATATTTTCTGAAAGGCTGATGCCAGCTGCTTAAGTTATCCGGTATACTCGACGCTCCGACAAAGTTCTCGCTGACTGGCAAACTCCTTATTATTCATTGCAACACAGACTAACTGATAATAAAACTTACGAACGGTAACTTAAATCGCTAGCATTTAATCTGGAATGTTTTTTCAATGGTAATTAGGTTCAATTTGCTATTGTCAAATAAAATATTTCATTAATTAAATTGAAAGGTAAATTCGGTTAGAAATATTCATTATCCTTTTCTCTCTAATTTATTGAATAAATCAGAATACATCTAAATATTATTAGAAGGTTTAAGGTGACGAAAAGTCAGCGTTAAGTCTTAACATTTTTAAGTGACTCTTGGAAATTCATTTCTTTTATAAACGACATCATTTTCATATCTCTCATAATATTAAAATAGTAGCTTTTATTAATCATACTAACGTATGTGAACTTCGTATAAATTTCGCTAAACGATTTCTTATATTTTCACGCGCACTATGAAGCAACTTTTAAACGATTTAATGGCGTTTGTATTTATTTTTACTGACGTTTCGGTCCCTTTACAGGTTCCGTGTTCACATAAGAAGAAGGTATTGGTTGTCTTTTTAATTAAAAGTATAGCTACCCTCAAAAACCTTATAATGTTAAACCTTAACAAAATAAAACCTTAAAAAATGTTATATTTTATGGCAAAGTTTACATTTACTAAATTAAATTTATTAAAAAATACATTTCACTTATTTATTTACATCAGTTCCAACTTTGGGAGTCTTGTCTGGGAATAATTGGCGAAACAAACACCGACAAGAAATGTGAATTGCTCCCTTTTATTTCATTTTTACAGAATGAACTAACAGTATCGTTTTATTTTGCAATGTGTGATCTAGATATCTATATGTTAATCTAATATTAGGATTTTTTATAGTTAATTGTCAATATCACTGACAAACTTTTATTATTTAATTTTTAATTTCATTATACTAAAGTATTGTAATCTAAGTACTAAAAAATTACTAATTTTTTTCAGAGCTATTACTCAAATTATGTTATTATCACATTATTAGAGATTCACTAAGAGATACCGTGAAAAATAAATCCGTCACGGCAAAACACTTTACCAAATTGCGTGGGCTCGTCACGGGCGGTACCTACTCCTAATGATAAAATAATTTTAGGCACCCTAAATATATCATTTGGGAGTCTACGTAGTTTTCATGAACATTGTGTCGCGCGCTGTTGCGACAAAATTCCAAATGATTCATTACGACGAAAGGATGTAGTATTAAAGAATGTCAGAGCGCTGTTCTCATTATTTCATCGTCAGGTCTCTGGAACCCGTAATCTTTACCTAACATTATCAATATCAAATTTATCAAGTATTACAAATTGGGGCCCATTTTGATCTAAGTCATAAATGAATAAATTTGTAGAATTATTATTTATTAAACATAAATATGTTTAAAAAATTCAAATCTCTTTAAATTCTTGGTAAATTAAGCATTTTAAAAGTGCTAATTTCGACTCGAGGACAAAAGACGGTTGAATTTTTGAGGTTTCTTTCAAATTGTCATTTCGACAAATTGCAAACCTACGTTGCCGAGAAGCTCACATGTCTATTTTAATCTTTTGACGTCTAAATCTAATAAGCCGTGTTCTATTCATAGTTAAGAACCATTACATACTGTCTCTAGTCTGGGAAGTGTATTACATTCGTTGTTTCATATTTCCATAATATAAGTGTCTTTGCTACTTAATTTGGGGTTTCGGTAATGTATGTGATGTTGGCCATTATTTATTTATTTATCTATCTATCTCTACACGCGAAATCCCGCACGGTATGGAAATTTAGAACCTACTCCTATAAGGAACACTGCTCACGTATACAACCATGATATTCATGGCTCTTTTCATACATGCTGGCGAATTTCCTTCCTCTAACAAGCAATATAAAGGTTTTTCTTCTTCACTTCTAAATCTATCCACTTTGATATAACAATTATAAAACAAATAAACATGTACACCGGCTTATAACATCTACGTGCAATCTGCCTTCCTTCCTGCTGCCCCATTTTCTATCACGATTCTCTTAAAACCTCTTTAATTCCTTTCTTTATTATCTGCAGTCTTCTTTCTTTTTTTATCTTCCTGAATTCCTTATTTGGTTCAACTCTAGGATTCCAAAGGAGGGGTATTGATTCAACAACTTTGTGAGGTTCCCCTTTCTATTGAGACGCATTCCGACGGGCTTGATGGAGTGTTTCCGCCGTGTTAAACCAACATCACATTAACAAACAACCAATTAGCTATTTACAGAGTTTTTTAGAACACGACCAAAAAGAGAAAAAGGCCTAAATTAATAACATAATAACTACATCCTATTTCTGAGTGGAATATGAGGTTAAAATGATGTAAAAGAAAAATGAAGATCTGATTAGAAGGATGAGATTAGGAGAAACTAAAGCCATTAATGGGTCTTATTAAAGAACCTTGAGTTATTTACAATTAAGTTCATTAAACTTTCACAAAGCGACTTATTTCTATTAATTATTATTATGCTATACTTTATAAAGGCCACTTATAATCCACTAAAAATATATCTTAATTAACAACACATAAAGCTGACAGGAATTAATCACCATATTTGCGGTTTTTAAACGTTTACTCACGTAAATCCAATGTTATCCTACCCGTTGGGTAGGCTTAAGTGGTTTTCGAAATATAAGTCTACTTAAAAAAACGTGTATTTTTAAATTGGTATATATTTAATAATTGGTATAAATTAAGGAATAATTTTGTTTACTCTTTAAGTTAAATTGAATTAAATATTTAATATAGTGTTTAAAATTTTCATGCTCAATTTACATTATAAGGATAGTTTTTACAAAAAGTCAGACTCACACACAAAGGGTTCTGTACCGGAAACGAGCTTACGCGTTTGTCATGTGGCTCCCATAGCCTTAACAAATAATTGTTTTTATTGTTATAGCGGCAACAAATATAGATAGATAGATAAAAAAATATATTTCTGACCGCAACACACAATTACATCACTTACTCGATAAAAGAATAAAGAAGAACAAGACAGATAGACAAACAGGACGGAGTCTTAATAATAGCGTCCTGTTTGTTATCTTTCGGGTACAGAAAAAGAAAACACTAACAAAGAGTAAATTACTTTTTACATGGTGATTTAACTTAGAAGTTTATTTGTTATACATTGGCAACAAGCATTACTCAGCAAACACTAATACTTATCAAACAAAGTGATATTACAAAAGTTTCACAGTCTTAAAAACTAATTAAAGTTACCTTACTATGAGACTATTTACTTAAGATTGAAATAACAGTCTTAAGGTTCGGCCATTTTGTTAACCTCTAGACCAAAGATGGCGTTGCCCATACATTATATTCATGAAATTAACTTTTTCACGCAAACTCATAATTTTCCTCGAGCTTCTGTTCATTATGCCCATAATAGCTGGTGATTATGCTTACCGTTAGCAAAGACCGTCTGTTTATTAGTGTTATGAATAAAACTAAGCGGTTTGGTATAATCAAGTAGTTTGGTATGCAAAGGAAATGATGATAGTTTATTACTTTCTTTACCTCGCAAGTGAAAGAAAGACAACGAAAATTATGAGCATGGAACTAACTGACGACAAGTGTTCCATAAATATGTTTATTCTAAATTACGCATGAAATTTAGAATCAATATTATGTTTGTAATAAGTATCTTTAAAGAGTTCGGTAATCTGATAGAAATAAAAACTGTTTAGAACTAAAACGAATCAAAGGAAGCACAGAAATAAATATTTATACATGAAAGTGATCTTACATGAATTTTGCGATAGAATTTGGTATTCTTATGATAGAAATAAGATGAATCTAGTGACATAGGACTGAAGGTTATTTTAAAATATGTAATATATAATTGTATTCATTATTGTTATAATACGTACTATTTTGGTAAAGACATGGCTTTATGTAAATGTCAGTTATGATAAAGCGCTGGTAAGTTTCTTTCGCTTGTTCTCCTTGGGGAAAAACACATTTTTTGGGCGATCCAAAAGTACTTGTACAAGCTTACTTGAATAAAGACATTTTCATTACATTTCCTATGTACGCGTAGTCTTCAATATACGGATGCTGTATACGTATGACATCGGCAAATCCATTAAATTTGTGACGTGCTTTGCGTCTGTTGCGTGCGTGCATCATTAACGTTCACTTTGACTCGCACTTTTGATTTATGAGAAAAAAGATTTTGCTAAAACTTCTCTCAGGAATCACCTGTTGATAAATGTCTCTATTTTTGCAGTCAGATTCAAATTCAATCGAATATATTTTATTACGTTGTTAAGCCACTATAAGAGCTACGAATAATTACAAAAACAAACCATAAAAACGGCAAAAAAACTATATTATAAAAATACAATCCTAATATCAACCAATAAATCAACGACAATGTGGAGTATCATTAAAGAGCGAACCAATAAAAATAACAAAAAAGAAAAACAAAATATTAATCTAAAAATGAATAATAATAATGTTGTTCAAGCAAATCAAGTAGCCGACGCATTTAATAACTATTTTACTTCAATTGGCAAAACAAGCACGGGAATAAATATCGTCCCATCCATAAATTCTCTAGAAAACACAATATTCGTTAAGCCCATTGATTGTCAGGAAATATATTATACCAATTTGAAAAACCTGAAAAATAAAATAAGTTGCGGGTTTGATGATCTCCAACCAATGCTATTCAGACAATGTGCCTCGGGATTGGCAGAGACACTAAGTCAATTGGTGAATCAGTCAATAAACGAAGGAACATTTCCTGACTTATTAAAAAAAGTTATTATAAAACTTATATAAAAAAAACAGATCCAAGTAACTACCGACCTATAGCTATTTTAGCAACAGCTTCAAAAATATTTGAAAAAGTCATGTGTGACCGCATATACAACTTATGCGAAAAATATAAAGTTTGTAAAAACGGATTTCTGAAAAATAAATCTACATTTTTAGCAATATACAAATAAGTACAAGAAATACTTAATATAAAAAACGATAAAAAATATGCGGTCGGCATCTTACTGGATATGACAAAGGCCTATGACAAAATTCAAGATAACATTCTGCTAAAAAAACTAAATGACATAGGTATCAGAGGCAAAAGTTTCAATTGGTTCAAAATCCTTCCTGTACAATCGGGAGCAGTTTGTAAGCGTAGAACATTTTGACTATAATTCTAAAGAAATAAAGTACATTTTATCAGATGGCCAAACCACAAATTTTTCTTTCCCTCAGGGCAGTGTAATTGGTCGTTTGTTATTCCTAATTTATATAAACGACCTGCCGAAAATAGTAACCATTATTGAGTATTATTTGCAGATGATATCTCGCTTATTGTCTCACGTACTAACAGTATAAATTTAAAGGATGAATTAGATAACTTATTAAATACAATCAATAACTGGTTAACAGACCATAATCTAGAGCTCAATTTTGTAAAAACCAACATAATAACCTTTAATCCATATTAGATAACCCCACGAAAAACCCATTAAACATAAATTACACTAAAATACACAATAAAAACAAGAAAATCAAAACTGTTAACGATGTTTTTTTACTAGGCGTAGACTTAGATTCACATATAAATTGGAAACCACATATCCGGAAGCTCAAATCTAAGCTTTCTAGCTTTGCATATGCGCTACGAGAAACTAAGAAAGCCACTGACGTACAAACAGCACTTACGACCTATTACGCTTACGCATATGCATGACTTAGTTATGGCGTGATTATTTGGGGAAATAACACCGAATCCAGCTCTGTTTACACAACAAAAGCAACTAATACGCATTATGTTTAATCTACAAAACACGGACAGTTGTAAACTATATTTTACTAAGAACATACTTTACCAGGTATATACGTCTTAGAAATTTGTAAATTTGTAAAAAAATATCCAGAATTTTTTAATAGGCGAGAGGAATTAACTTCCAGATACACTCTGCGAGATCGTAACAAATTCATATTTCCGGCTTCACGCATGCAGATCTACCACTCCAGCCCACATGTCATGTCCGCAAGAATATTCAACAAACTGCCAAGTGCAATTAAAATTATAACCCAAGAAAAAACTTAATAAAACATGTTAAGAATTTGTTAGTGACAAAACATTATTATAACATGAATGAATATTTAACAGTTACATTTAATTAACTAAATAAACAATATCAATCAATTATTTATATAATACATAATAAAAACAATAAATATTTAATATTAGTATCAACCTATAGTTGGGATTTTAGAATACAATTACATATAAATGTAGATTATACATGTTTTTCTTTTAAACATGCGTCCTCTACTCTCCTAAATGTTGTCTCCATGATGATACATTTACACCTTTGTATATATACATTATAGAGTGTAATAAAGAAATTAAAAGAGTACGAATGTGTTTGTTCTACTGAATGAAAATCTAACATTTAAATACTAGTTATAATCGTAATATAATAATTTAATTTGTAAATCCTACCGAGTATTGTAAAAGTATTCCATATAGAAAAAAGGAAATACATGATTCACTTTGTAGTCAACGCTACAAAGCGACTCATTCATTTATCAATTTTCTTTATAATAAGAAATATAATTAAGAGAAAAAAAAAATTAAGAATTTAAGAGGTATGTTTGTAATATTTTTCCATCGAAAAAAATAATAATGTACCTAGTTTCATATATTTTTTTAAATGTGACCGCATATTTGGTCTTTACTTATTGATACAAAACCAATTGAAAGTTAATCATTTTCAATATACGCTGAACTCGAGAAAATAGATTATGTTGGAAGGATATTTAATTAATCTCAAGCCGAACGCACTAATCAATACGCCGTCTAAATCCAGACTTCACACTAGATGAAAGTCTCTTAATTATTAGTATGATAATGCAAGGGACGTGACATAGTCGGTCATAAAGTTCCATAGCAGTGTAGGCTTTAATCCGAATAAGCTCGCAGTTCCTCCCTGTGACCAGAGCAAGTTATCGTCGAACTGTGATAATTCGCTGTTAATAATACTTATGACCGCTGTTCGGAGCACATGGTGCCGCCGCTTCAGTAGATAATAGGATTTTAATTGAGATTGAGCTTAACAGAATAGAAGGCCATTCAGAATCCTATAAATTTTTATTCGTTACCATTATCGCCACTTCGCGCTGGAACGTGGTATGAATGGAACATCATAAAATCTATTGTTATGGCTGAGTTATGACGTTTTTAGAATTTTATGATACTGTTTTTATTTATTTGGCGTAGAGTATTTATTGGAGCCTAATAAATATGCCAACTATCTAATGAGGTTGAGAATATATATGATGTAAATGGGCAGAAACACATTAACATTCTGTATAAAAAAAGAATCATTAATATTGTAGCTTTAGTGTTTTTGGTTGAAGGAAATTTGAAATATGTGTTTTATCACGAAGCAACGTTAATATTATTTTATTATAATTACTCACTACTTATATGGATAACGAAATGTTTTGGCAAAGAAAAACATTTTACGACGTTATCTATATAAAATCCAAAATATTAAAGTACAACTTCAATGAGTACATATATTAATTGACGCTAGCAAGGATACCAGAAACAGTTTTACGATTAAATATTTACTAAAATCAATATGGAAACATGTCCTCCATTCGATTCGTCAATAGATATCTTGATTTAATAGCTACATGTTCGGTTTGCTGCATCATTAAAACAGATCGTATAATATTTTAAAGGACCCATTACAATGACACGTAAGCCGTGTACGGAATTAACGCGTCCCCCATCGCTGTGAGCCAACTGCAGCCTATTTGCTTTTCAACCAATAATGCATAAACAATGACTGTAATAACAGCAAACTTTTTTGATTTGTTTTATTTATTTGATGTTTAATCAGGAAAGTATTTGAAGTAATATTCAAATATTACTTCAGATATACCAAAAAATAATATTCCCTTGGATTTGTTGCAAATGTCGCGATTACACGAAAAAAGATCTTCAGCCATTTGCATAATGCGAATTTTTTTATGCTATTAATTACTTAAGAGGAAAAAAAATCATTTAATTACAATAAATTAGCATTATTATTGCAACATTATGATGACCGTACACGGTAAAGTTATTTATTTGTCTATGCGTTAGTTATATCGCATTCAACTCTCAAATGACCAAAATAGGACCAGTGGCCAAAAACTAGGGCAAAAACCTAGTTAATAGTAATATATATAGTAATATTTTAGAATAATAATGCTAAGGTTCCGACGTATATAAACCGGTCCTGGCCTAAATATTTTAAAAAACTATATACTTTAGCTTTGTCTAAAATATAAGGCAATTTCGAAGCAGCGTTTGCATTGAAACCATTAAAAAAGTATATTAAAAGTAGTGTGAAACGTCTGTAAGCCACTTATAAAGTGCTTTAATGCACTGAAGTTGGGCGGTGAACCCGGGCGCTCAGTTAAGAGGAGTCCACGAGAGGCTATTTCTGTGAAGCCAAAGGCTCTTTGAGTTAACTTGCTAGAAAGAATTGTGATTGATCCCATGACTTACGTAATTATTACTCCACAACTCATTATATAGATACCAATTAATAGTTGGATACACAAACAAAGTGAACAACATTTTTCTTTATATTCGGCAATTTTAGTCCTTTGGTAGCACGAAATGCATGTTCTGTATTGTGGAGATATTACCGTAAGTCATGTTATTACTTTTCTCAATAAAAGTCTCAGCATTAGAATTTATTGTTGATTCGAATAGTTTCACACTTGAATCCTTAAATTCCTTTTGATCTTTAAGATCGATATGATAGATTTCTAGTCGTAAAGTAATAAAACTTTGCCGTAATTTACAGAGCAGCTTCTTGGAGTTAGATTTTTGTATAACTAACCAAGCTGTTTAAAAGGATAGATACAGTCTACTTTGAGATAACTATCGTTAAACTTTTTACACGTACCGCTAGCAGTGCTGAGCGTGCGGACTCCGTCGATACCACAGATAAATCACGGTAAATCTGGAAACATCTAGAAATGCAATTAAGATAAAGGTGCAATGGTTTAAACGGTGCCAGCTCTGTAGGGGGCTACATTTATATTTAATGTAGTGGCAGCTAATAGGTTGAATGTAATAAAAAATCCAAATAAATATATTTGCAAAAAAAAAACGGGAATTCAATGAAATAAAATTCGAAACTACATATAAAATTTCAAATATATTTTATACCGACTACTTCTGGCAACACTAATTGTCGATTTCATTACGGGCATTTCTATCTCTTAGTTAACTGTCACTGTCACTTTGACATTTGATTATTTTCGCGTCAATTTACTTCCGAGTTGTCATTCTTGTAAAATTATTGGAATCGCCATACGATCAGTTACACAATCGTCCATTATGTTTAATGACGCCTTTAAATCTATTATGAATGTCGGATTTATATGGGTAATGTCCCTTTAAACTAATATCATTTTTAATGGACGTTTGTGCAACAGACTGTTAGTAATTTAAATATCAACTGAATAGTAAAATATTCTTAATTTTAGATATATCCATCTAATCCGTCAGATATGTGCCGGCCCGCAATATAAAAAGGTGACATTCAATGTCCCAAAGAACACAATCTCTGATAAATAATTACAGGTTATCATTCAATGAAACCATTGCGATAACTTTGAAAAAAACTAATTCTAATTTGTTTACGGCTCGTTATTTAGCTCCTCATATTGATATATTTTTTACCAGTAGCTGCTGGTCCAACTGGGTGGCAATTAGCTTGGCAACCAACGCAAAGGAAACAACTTCCAGATATTAAACAAATAAAATATTATCTCTAACTCCTCCGTATTTCGAAAAGCTTGTTGAACCAGTTGTGATTACAACTGCATTTGTGATTGTCAATACTCACCAATCCACAATGGGCACACGTAGAATTTGTGACTATTTCTCGTTCTATTCTCTGACATTATTTTTAACGATTGAAATCCTTTACGTTGTTGAACCTGATGTTTATCATTTTTCTTTTTACAGCATAATGATAATATAGATAGAGAATTATGCCAAATATTGGCACAGTTTTTATATCTCGTTTTATCTTCAAATTTCTTTGGCTACTTGGCAGACTCAATCACATCGAAAATAATAAGATTTAGCTAGTGATTCAATAATGATAATAAGGTTTCATAAATTTTCACGCGCACCAATACAACTAATATTATAAATGCGAAAGGTTGTGAGAATGGATGCATGTATGTATGTTTGTTACTCTTTTTCACGAAAAAACTACTAAACTTATTTTGATGAAATTTAGTATACAAATAATTTTGAATGTAAATTAACATAAAGGCCACCTTTTTATCTCACTAAACAGTTCCCTAAGGGACCACGCGGGTATCCACCATCCACCATCAGCCCTTTTACGTCCCCACTGCAGGGGCTCAGGCCTTCCTTATGGATGGTTAAGGAGGATGGGCCATGACCCTCCACGCTGGCCCAATGCGGATTGGAAGGTATTAACGACTGCAAATGCAGCCGGGACCAACGGCTTAACGTGCCTTCCGAAGCACGGAGTAGCTCGAGATAATATTTTTTTTGGTCACCCATCCCGTGACCGACCCTTGCGAAAGTTGCTTAACGACTACGATCGCGGGCCGCGGCGCTTATCCACTACGCCACCGAGCTACCACGCGGGTATAGCCCTGGTGAAAGCTAGTCATTAAATGAAACTTCTTTTAAAGAGATACGACATGCGTGTATATTTCATTTTATTGTAAACGTTCCAAATCCATTAGAAGATAATCGACGTCTTAGTGTTAATGAACTAGTGATGCAACGGAAACAGAAATAAAATTTAAGTAGAAACTGCGGAAACAGAAACGAATGCGGCAACGGAAGTGTAAATACTATGATGTGATATAATATTTGTGTTATAATATTATTTTGTATTATTCTTGATGAAATCATAATCATCACAGTGTTTTAAGCAGTATTATTTTTACTAAAAAATAATAAAAATGAGTTTTGAATGCGCCCGTCTTACCCGCGCCGGGAACATCCCTCCCCTCCCGCGCGCATCCATTAAAGAAACAAACAACCAAACCGAGCGTCGTAATGTTCTGTTTAAGTACATGCGGAACTTCTGCAGTTGCGGAATCAAAAGCAGAAGTTGTTGCATTACTAAATAGAACACGGATGTAACATAGAACACGAAATAAAAATCTTATCAAATATATACGCGTATATGGATCCGCTTAAAACCAGTTTCATTTTGCGAATAATGGAACTCCCAAAATTACTTAGAAATACAAGAAATCATTATCATTTTTACTGGTCTATTAACGTCCCCACTAATGGAGCTCAGGCCTTATGGATGGAATCGAATTTGATCAAATAGGAACAATAGGCCATAACCCACCAGTGCCCAGGATTGGCAAGTATTAACAACTGCAGATGCAGCCGGGACCAGTGACTTAATGTTCCTGCTGACTTAAGCTCAAGGTAATAAATTATTGGTCACCCATCCAATGACCGGCCTTTGCAAAAGTTGCTTAACAACCGTATCGCAGACTGAGTGCGCTAATCACTGCGCCATTGAGCTCTTCTCGTGATAAAATAACTCTTACATAAAATATAAAAAAATAATATCCACCATTACGGCGGTTGGCCTTCACACGAATCCCAAAAGTGTCGCAACACGTCCATCTGCCCCGCAAATAAATTCCAGCTGATCGCATCTAGAAGGCCAATTAAGATAAGCGAACATTGCTATCACGCCGGCTTCAAGCAGACGCAATGTGGATTTAGTACTCCGTACGCAAGCGGAATAATAGCGGCGTGAGCATAATTTGTGTAAATATACAAGTAGAAACATTAAAAAGTATAACAGAAAGTTAATTTATGGTAGTTAAAAAGATACAATTATAGCTGTAACTATTAAAAAAGTCAGTAAATTAATTAAGTTACAATTTTATAACAAAAGACTTGTATATACCTAAAACATGTACGTACATCATATTATAACATTATTTGACTATATCTTTCAACAACCCTGTGGGTAATAAATTGTAAAAATAAAGTCTTTTGTTAACAAATAATACATAGATAATCTCGGTAGTTCCTTTCTTCACAGCCTGGCACCCAAACCTTTGGATAGGGTAACCATTAAAACTGTACAAATATTGTATATAAACTGACTATTTTAATATAGTTTCTACGAAAACGAATTGGCAACCAAATGAGCTTAGTGCGAAAATCAGACACATGATCATATTTGCGTAATCGAAATATAAATCTAATACTAAAATTTTGAAGCGGCTCTAGTTTATTTTGTTTCTCCTCAGATCTAAATAGCTGACATGGACATAGTCTAGGATTGGTAGAAGAAGAGATTGGGCCAACACAGTTTTATTGGCTATTGGTAAAAAGTTTCGTAATCTCTTCAAACCAGCAACAGCAAAAATTTTACGTCTAACTTCCTCGATTTGTGACCGCCATATTAAGTTATTATCTATAGCTGTGCCCAAGCTTTTAATACAGTCACTGTGTGTTAAAGTAATTCCACCAAATCAAATCGCAAGTAAACATGACCAGTCAATTTTATAGTCATTGCGGGGCTGATAACTATGATGGCTTGAGTTTTTGAAGTACTAACTTTTATTCCTTAAAACTTGCTAAAATCACAAACAGACTCAAATTCACCGCTTATAGTATAAATTTTGAATCATAATCTTAGAATTTTGTTCTCAAACTTAAGCAACACACAAATATTTATTAACTTTTTGATAGATATAAATTATTTAAGATTTTTAAAATTAAAAAAAGTAAACGATATCTTAGCGAATATTATGACGATATTTCGTTTCATTTTACTGCTTTGACATGTATTTTGGTGGATAAATTTGGAATAAATTACTAAGTTGGAAACACTTCTGTTAAGTCCATATTCATCATTCTTTATTCATTGTTAAAGAACATGTCAAAGTAGTAAAATGAAACGAAATAGCGCTATAACATCACTAAGATGTCATATCTTATGGCTAGAGTTATAGTTAGAAGAGTTAGGCGGTAGCTTTGCTGATTTATAATTAATAGAAGCAACGCCTTCAAGTTTGTTCTTGTTTGATTTGTCTTTACAATGATGTTAGCTCGCTCCGGAGTCTGATTCTAGAACTTTGCAATTTAAAGAAAAAAAATTCGTCGAGTTTGAGTGCATATGATTCTGGTCAAAGATATCAAACAAAAAACTTGTGTAAAAATCTATGAAAGGTGGTCAACAATGGAGAAGTAAAGTTACTGTTTCGGTAGTAAACAAGGAACTCTTACAGTTTTGCCATGTCCGTCCATTCGTCCGTCCGTCTTCGGTTTAGCTCAAAACTATTGGTACTAGACCGTTGTGATTTGGCATGAGTATACATGTTAATTACACCATCAAAGCAATAAAGTAAAATTTCGAGGAAAGGTACCTCAACTACGTGTAAAGTGGGGATGAAATTATGTTCGTTTCCTCATAGTGTGGGGCGTCGTTGGAAAGGTCTTTCAAAAATATTGGAGATGTGGAAAGGTTGTTTATCAATTTAATAAACCGTTTGTGACTTATTAAACTTTAAATACCTAAATTTCGTTACAGTCAAGTATCGTCTCCACCCTACCAACTATACTATACGATCGTTGGTATAAATTCAAACGCTACGGCAGTACTACCTATTACTAAATTAAAAATTAAAAGGAAAACTATCACACTTAAATTGGCTTTAACGCGAAAATTTCGTACAACTCCATAGAAAATAAGAAACGTTTTTTACTTTTTTTAATGGCTATAGAACCCTTCGTGCGCCAGTCCAACTTGTTTTATTAGATGTAATTCGATTAGAATTCTTTAATTTTTCATAGTTTCTCTATACAGCTTTTGCCAATTTATCTTTAGTTGTCAATCAGTTAACAGGCATACACTGTTTATAGATATTAACAAAACCTGGCAACTTTATCATAGCCTTTAGACAAGAAAGGAAAGTCAGAGGCCCTGTGATGAATGAGACGACTTTCTCATGGTAATATTAGTATGATAAATAACACATCCATTATACTTTCGTTTTAGAGGGCTCTCTTTTATAATACACTTTTTGGTGCTGTTATAACACTATTTTGACAAAACTAACTTGTAAAATAATCGTGTAATTTTTGTCTTTATAATAACAATATTCTAAAAATGAACTATTTAATAAAAATAGAAGAATTTTTCATCTTTTAATTATTTGACCTGTGCAAAACAATATGGACAATAAGAAGAAAAATAGAAAAAGAAGAAAAACATTTATTGACCTCAATCACACACACAAATACATTACAAAATATAATTCATAAAAATATAAAACATAAAACTATTAATAAACAATACAATAATAACAATAACAGAGGTCAATCAGGACCCTGTCTCAGCTTGTGTTGTCGTGACACACATGTGTGCCGCGTCAATGCTGTTATTCTGACAGGGCCTGTTCGGTGCGCGACAAATACTATTAAATACGTAATACTACAATACCTAATAATACAAAGTTAATACTTCATTACCTTACCTACTTATTAAATACTGTAAACAAAAATGCACAAACATGAAACAATGCGAACTTTTATAAACAATAGTACCTATCTTGCACTGACTGGCATCCAAAATCAATGATAAATTATTGTTCAAACACCGATAAAATAACAATTTCTGAAAAAATCTACTTAACTTTTTTAAGTAATATTTTTGTTGTTTATTATTTAAGTTGATTGATGAATTTATTTTAAGCGTTTTTTAAATAGAATTTATAATAGATAATAAAGAAAATAAGTTTAGTGAAGGAAATTGATTCAAGTTAACAACTAGAAATCTGTCGAAAATTCAAAGAGGTCAGTTTAGAAATATTAAAGAACATAAAATAAACACATAATAGAAAACTTCGTTAAAAAAATATAGATTTTTAATTTAAGACTTTCCTTTAAAAGATTTTTTTCCTCGAAAGGTAATTACTGTAAACTTAATAAACTGTCATTTCACAAAATTAATTTTTGAAATTTGCCGTGACATCACAGCGTTTAGCTTCGTAATTCAAGAAATCTTCTTTATAGTTTTCTATTCGTGGAAATCACCCAAATGAAATTGCAAATAGGGCTCTGTAGATTCAGGTCTCGATTGAAACGAATCGATTTCAATCCGTTTAGAAAATAGAAACGGTTATCTTCAGGGGCATCGGGAGTCGCGTCGAGTTGCCGAACACGTAATCATTTACGCGTCGAAACCAAGAAGTTCGCCTCTTCCCCTTCCATCTATTCCCCAATCATCGAGTCGGGAGTTAGTAGAAACAACAACTCGGTCTTAGTTCATTCGGCATCGCAAGTTCCTTGGAATAACTTCCAAATTCAATTTGCAGGAGATGCAGCACGCCGCCAACGCTGATACGCTACAAGAAACGAAACGATGACGTCAACTGTTCGGAACTTTAATATTTATCTTAAGTGGGTACAATATACTTTTAAATCACATTTATCGATAGACAAAATGCAGACTGCGAGGTGAACGAACGATTAATATTGTGACGGGTTCTATGCTTAGGCAAATGACAAAAAGGCTGACTAAGCTTGAGAACTTGATCTATAAAAGGGTGCTATTGATTGAAATTAAGTATGTATATTGGATAAGCGCCGCGGCCCGCGATCGTTGTCGTTAAGCAACTTTCGCAAGGGTCGGTCACGGGATGGGTGAGCAAAAAATTATTATCTCGAGTGCTTCGAAAGGCACGTTAAGCCGTTGGTCCCGGCTGCATTTGCAATCGTTAATGGTTAATACCCTCCAATCTGCATTGGGCCAGCGTGGAGGGTCATGGCCCATCCTCCTTAACCATCCATGAGGAAGGCCTGAGCCCCTGTAGTGGGGACGTAAAAGAGCTGATGATGATGATGATGTATAATGTTTCTAACTCGACGAATTTTCACTAACTGACATTCATAAAGAGCATATTGGATCACTCAAAATTTCAAATTACGAAAAGTAAATAATAATTATAAATTATGTTGAAGATCAAACACAAAAAGTTTGCACGTGGCTACCTAGGATGAAATAAACGGTGGTACGACGCACCGTTAGAATATTAACCATCCAAATGCGAGTCGCGCTCATACGGCGAGCAAGTTCTGGATAATATAAAAATTTTTGAAATCGTAAATTTCATATCGATTATCCCGTTTCCTATAATCTTTTCGACAACACTTTAGCTTTGTGTTTCCCAATCCACGGCCGCAAGTGTATAGGGAACCGAGTCCCTAACACACGAATGTTTTAAATTAAATTAGCATGTATATGTTTAAATGAAAATGCTATACCTTTAAAAACTTAGGTCACTCTTTGTCATTTAAATTAATTTTCTATTCATTGTTTTTTTTGTAAGGGCTGATGATGATAAGTATAAACCATATAGGTATTAATACTAATATTTGTTACGATCATCGGAGCTTCATTTATCATTTTAATTTATTAAAACGTTTAGAGATGATAGAAACTTTATGGTAAGTGTTAAAAAAAGGAAACCTTTTATCGGATTAAAATGCTTTGCTTACGTTAAATTATTTTGGGTAGATGAATTAAGGCGGTTTTTTTGCAATTCATTCGTGAATCTACCTCGTAAAATCTGTATTTTATCAGAAGCTTTTATTTCATTTGGTTTTTTAGTGTTGGTCAAATCATGCAAGCATTTAACCCACTTTACACTTTTTTTTAAATATAATAAATTAAAAACTTAATAACTTTGATGACAAAGCGGTATTAATGTGAGATGATTTTGGTCTGATGATGGAACCAAAAGGTAATCATGAAACCTTGGTAATTAAAAAAGCATCATTTTTGAACTTGGGAATTTTAATTTTTTAATGGTCTGAGATAATAATATGTTGATGTAATCAGAAGGGGACCATGAAAACTTTAACCGAACACCAAGAGTTCGTAGATTTTGTGCTCGTCTATTCAAATTTTTTATTCAAGATAATATTTAAAAAAGATTGTGAAAAAAAACAATTTTAATTATATTCTTGCCAAAACCACAATTGAAAAAAGTATTCTATTCCATGACCTCCTTTGCTGAGTAATTCACACGATACCTGTAGGGTCTCGGGTTCGATTCCCGGTCGAGCATATAGAACATAGAATCAAATCGAATAAGGAGAATGGACTATGGCCCACCCTGTGGGCCCCATGCAGTTTGATGACTGTTAATGACTGCAGATGCAGTCAGGTCCAATGGCGAAGCAAGGAGGACCTCGAGATAATAATTTGCTCCATAGAAAAGTCAAAAAGTCAAGTCAAATTTGTATTTAGACCACTAAATACAACAATTTGGTTATCTCTAAGCCGTGATTAAAGTAGATCAACGTCCAATGTCAACCGAGACGAATTAATTCGATGAAAATTCGCACACATAAACCCAATATTCGAACAATGGGTGCAAAAAGGATTGTTATGAATGTCACCTCTACATACTTCTCGATAAATTCATGGGTGCAAAAAGGATTGTTATCTATGTCTCTGCATGCTTTTCGATAAATTGTATATGCACATTATGATAAAAATTATTTGACTGTGTCTAATATAAAAAATTTTATTAAAAACTACGTGATTCCACCAATCATTTTTATGTCTTAACTGATTGATAGTAGGGTATATTTGTGCCACAAAAACTCATAATAATATCCTTTTTAACTTATTTTTCCACAGATTAAAGTTTATTATTTCTTTTTTGTGTTACATGACCTCTGATCAAATATAATAATATATTTACAAGTTAAAGCACTTGTATTATCAATACACAGTGGACGGGACATTAATAGATTGATGACGATGATAAAACCTTTCTTAATATATTTATGGTTCGTTGCCAACTAAGTTTAACATTAACAAACATGTTAAAGTACTAGTTAAGCAAATAAGAAATTGCATCATTTGGTATTTGGCAGAGGAAGTCATACCTTTGTAACGGTGCGCCGTACCACCGTTTATTTTCCTAGGTTTTTAGCATGCAAACTTTTTGTCTTTGATATTCAACATCTTTATTTTTATTATTTACCTTTACTAATTTAAAATGTTGACTAATCAAATATACTCTTTATGGATGGCTCCTGTAGGAATGGGTAAATTGAATCAAAAAAAATCTTTATGGAAGTCAGTTCGTTAAAAATTCTTCTGTTGTAAATATGTAAATCATATAAATTTAAAAATATAAATATTATAATTATGAAGATATGCGTCTAAAATAAAAATTATAAATAGAATACATAAATTGTATCCTGTAATAGCGACCAAAGTTTTTATTAAGAAACCCAAAAAGTGGGATGTATTCGTTTTATTTGGTAATTTTAAATTTTATATTTAGTTTAATATTTTTTGTTTGTTAAAGTTTCTTTACTTTATCCTTTATACCATAAATAAATCCATTCTCAAGCTAGTCATCCTTTCATTAACTGGCCCATGCATCGAACCCGTCACACCTTTAGCTGTTTACATAACCGTCCAAGCTTCACTGGTTAAAGTTAGTTATTTGTTGTTTTACTGTGCAATTATAGAGGATGGTTCAATGTTAAAATCATCTTGAGAGTTATTGTCAGCCATAACTTTAATTGCTCTTATATTTCTGCTGTGGTGCAAATTCTCTTTGTCTAATTCATAAAAATGTATGAAAATGTATAGATTCCACAAAGACAACGTTAAGATTCACCGTACTTTCTCTATCCGAAATTATCTACTCGATTTATGTGAGTTCGCTTCATAAATTATTCAGAATGAACTTAGCTGGTAATTTGAAGGATGGGAAAAAATGTCGCCTCGGGTGGCGGCTGTGAGGGATTTCGCATCAAACGCCCATCAGTCTTATTTGAGCAAACTATTTGAACTGATTTTGGATTGAAGAATGTTGGAGCTATGAAAGTTTTTACATACAGAGAAGTTTCTTAGATAAAATTAAGAGATGTACACACCACCAAAAATAATAAATTTTGAAATTGCTTTGTCACAAAAAATAATGCCAAATAAGATATGATTCAAAATACATATGGAATTATATATAAAAATTTACTTGTCAGAAGCAAAAACAAAGTTTCCTTTATTTTATCGTAATTTTACTATGTGAAGATGTGATGATAATAATGGTAAAATATTCTAACTTACATTCTCTAAAAAAAACTAAAACATCTCTAATTTTTATTTATATCTAAGGCTATTCAACTGTTGTATGTTACTTCAAAAATGTGTATACTCCTATTTACAAATCGACATCGGCTATAATATAAGCGGGCAAAGACGTATAAAAACAGCTTGTTCAATATATCAGTTGTCATTTCTTTACAGATATGAAAAAAAAAGTTTCACATTACTAAAACTTTATTTATTTGAGTTTGAGGGAACAATAATAGATACATACTTAAAAGGGGACTTCATGATATATTGTAAATTGTAAAATAAGCTGAAGAATAAACATTTTGATTTTTTGAATAGGTAATATTCTGTTACAAAATAGCCTATAACTCAACGACGGAAATAGCGCTGTCGTATCGTAAAGATTCAATCAAATAAAACCTACTTAAAAATGTTATAAAGGTTTTTAATCACTTAAGCTCCACTGACTTGACAGCATTGCGTTCATAGACAAATTCGAGACTGTTTTTTAACAAAATATCAAGAATTGCCACAATTGTATGATTTGTGGGTGTTGAATTTGCTGAACACTCATTTATTCTAATGCAAACCACAAGGGGAAACGTTCACTCTAAATGTGGAATTCGAGGCATCGTGTGAGTTGGATGTGGAAATTTATGTGCACGATTGTGATTTATGTGAATCAAGTTTCTATAACGGGTCATATTTCCCTTCAGCCGTCCTTGTTAGAGAGGCTTTGGTAAGTCTCCAAATTGTGATAGATAACTCTGGAGATGGTTTATTTTTACCTCCATTTAAAGCATTTACTGCTGAGGATCAGACCTTCAGTATGGATGGGATCGAATTAAATCGACTAGGAAGAATGGACTATGACCCACCACGAGGCCCTAGTACGGATTGGTGGGTATTAGTGACTGCAGATGAGCCGGGACCAACGGCTTAACGTGCTTTCCAAAACATAAGGGAACTTAAAATAATACATTTTTGATCACCCATCCTATGGCCGACCCTTTCGAATCTTGCAATGAATATTAAGTGAAATAAAATCATTACCGGTTTATTTTTGCATTTCAATCAATAAAAATGCTTTAAAGAAAATCATTTTAGCATTTTTTTAAACGACAATATGCTTTCCATTTTTGTATATTTCCGATTACCCGATCAACTAATACTCGTATTTCGGCATATAGAGACAACTCTATAAACAGATGGATTAGAGCTTTTTTAAAATAAAAACTTAAAACATATTAACACACGATGAATAGATTTCCCATTTTGTACTCTTTTATTTACATTTTATCTTTTTTAATACTATTTTGTTATTGTAATGTAATGTGTAATGTATGTGAAATACATAGGTATTTAACCTAATAATAAAATTAAAAAAAATACCATGTACAATATTATATACCAAATACGAATAGTATGTCAACTACTAAATTGCTTATAAAATGAAAAATCTTCCCTTAGTATCGTTTTATTGGCAACTTGGTGCGCTAGCCATTCGTAGTACTCATTGTACCATTCACTCGTAGCACTAGCCACTCATGACATATCTATTCGTAGCTCCTCCCGAAACACCCGGTGTAGCATTAGCGTTGTTATCGACACTTGATACACAATAAAGTGATACTGTCAGCAGCAGCATAAGTAAGACAGCATTATGCGTTCTTAATCATAATTTTTATCACACATTGTCGTGTGATATGTGGCGTTTCTACTGCTAGGGTACGCTGACCAACGGCTCTACCGCATAACGGCCCTGGTTTATCTGTCAAAATAAAACCTTGGATGATCTGTTAAACTGGCAGATCAGCTATCAGTAGATCTATATTGATCAGGATTGGTCTATGATTACAATGACAAGTTGACAGATCAAATATCAGTAGACCAAACAAGTAACAGATCAACTGACAGTAGACCAATCAAGTGACTGATTAACTATCAACAATCTTTATTGGACTACCGACAGTTTATCTGAAGATCATTCAAGGCTTCATTTTGACAAATCAATCAGTTACGCCCTGGAGCCACAGTAACTACTTGAAGTATCTGTATAAACATGTGTTCCCTATTATCCTTCTTTTTATATAAATAAAACATCAGTGAAAAATTAATAAGTATAAAATTGCAGTATATTACCGAGCAGATGCCTAATTTTAAGTTGAAAGCTAGTATTAATACAATGCTAAATAAATATTATACAATTTTATCCTCTATTTGTTAAATAAGGTTTAGTTTCAAAAACAAAGCTGATCTTTTATCTAATTGGACAGAAGCGAGCGCCACTGTTCGGACCTTGAACTAATGAGTTGGTCGCAAACACATCTGGGACGAGGAGAAGCGTTATTTGTTTGCAGTTTCCTTTCTACCTGAGATAGTGATGAATGAGTATTTCTCTTTACCGTACCTCTTATGTAAGCGTGTTCTAAAGTAAAAGTGTTTTACAAGCTTAATGACGACATTTTTTTTAGCATTTACAAGTTGGCAATAGTAACTGAATATGTAATATTGAAAATCCTTATTTTTATTGGTAATTGGAGAAAATTTGTAAATCGACATAATTCCAGGGAAACATAAATCAAAAACAATTTTCTAAATCTTTGATTATATAGTTTTGAATCATTAAGTTTTTTTTTTTGTTTATCTCTTAGGCCTTGATTCAGAAGAAATGTTCAAGCGGCTGAATCGGTAAAGGCACTCAATTAATACCTCATTCAATAGACGCAGTGGTTAGTCTTTTCGCTTTGCCTCAAGAAAATTTTCGCAAGGACCGGTAATAAGATAGAGATCAAAAATTTACCGTCACCAGCTCCTCTGTGTTTTGGTAGGCAGGTTAAGCCATTCGTTCCGGCTGTATCTACCAACTACCAATACGCAATGGCCCGCGTGGGAGGTTATAGCCTGTTCTTTAGTGGAT
Source organism: Diatraea saccharalis (assembly GCA_918026875.4). Classification (NCBI taxonomy): domain Eukaryota; kingdom Metazoa; phylum Arthropoda; class Insecta; order Lepidoptera; family Crambidae; genus Diatraea; species Diatraea saccharalis. Next base: position 19,635,011 of record OU893334.1, on the reverse strand, counting down.
CTTGAAGGTGGTAGTGTCTGCAATCAGATTATTATCTCTTTGATTGCAGGCAATAACGTTTGGATGCAGATAAAGCCTTTGATCTTACAACGGATTTCTGTAAGGTGTTGGCGCGCGAGAGGCACGCTCGGCATCCCACTCGAACGCACACAACAGAACAGGATAATTGGACAGGATAATATTAAATAGACACATTGAAAACCCGTTTGAATACCATTACTCTATTAAAACAAGTAACGTATAAAATAAATTAAAAATCGAAATTTAAAATTAAAAAAAAATATAGGCCCACAAAGTTATCTACTTACCTCACAGAAATATATATCTTTATATATGAAGGTTATTCCCGTGACTTATCTTCAGTTTGGAATATTTGTACGAAACATGAGTATGTATTATTTAACGTCAGCATAACTGATGATCTGAGTTCTATCTTTGTAATCTAAATATTGAAAGACGGAAAATAAGATTCCTTTTATAGGATTACGGCAAAATATTCACAGGAATAAAACAGCTGCGTTACCAAAATGGTTCTATGTTTGTAACATACCTCCACCGCGATCTTTTCTCTAAATGTTTAAGTTTGTTATAGCCATAAATAAAGGGGCACGAATCGATTATTGTGCGAATGTTGCACTAAAATGGTTTGGTATTGAGAAATATTAGAAAAACGGAAAAAGGTATAATCGACCAACTTTCGGTAGGCACACACCAAGCTCCAAGCAAAACAAAATATAAATAGATAGATAAATGCTTTATTGAACCACTACTATCACTATATTATAAGCTGTTGTAAAATACTTAGTTGGTGTATAGAAACATTAAAAATTACAAAAGACAACGATTTGTATCACCGTACTAGAGTGTGAAGCAGTAGCTCAAGAGGTATAAATAATAATAATAATAATAAGAATTGATACTTTATTGCTCACACATCATTATTAATATTAAGATAACAATATTATGCTAGGGTGGGCAAAGGCGGTCTTATCGCTGAAAACGATGTCTTCCAGACAACCTTTGTTTCGTGTAACATGTGGAGAGAAAGACCGGAGGTAGTGTGCTAATAGTAAAGATGTAAGCCAATAAAGTTTTATTATTATGTTTGACCAATTTTGCATTTATATAGCGAAAATGAAACATATTCTAGACGAATAATTATTAAGATTCTACTTGCTTCACGCCTGATTTGTCCATAACGGTTGCATTTCATAATATGTCCAAAACATAGAACGGCTGCATTTCGTGGTAGTTTTCGATATTCTGCCACAAAATGTTGGAATAACATACCTCCCCCGATAAGAAGTTGCCATAGTATTGATAGTTTTAAATTTAATTAAAAAAAAATCTTACTGAATCTACAACAGGCTAAAACCTTATGACTGTGGGCTGCTTTCTAATTTCTGCGTGGGTTGGAGCTCTGCAAGGAGTGACTTATTGGAATATTTGTGTATGTATTGGTTTTAATATGATATTTTTATATACTTTTATTGCATTTTAAGTTTATTCTATTTAAATATTGTTAGGAGCGGTATGAGCGTGGCATAGTGGTGCTCTCAAGAATATAAGGTTGCCACGGAAGATCAGCGTCAGACTAAGACATGCTAAGTGGCTGCCTTTTCAGTGTCTTTATAGTATTATATTATTTTTGTCTTTTGTTTTCTTGTATGGTCACTGAATAAAATACTTTTCTTTCTTCTTTCTTTCTTAAAAAATCCACTTTATCCCTAGCAAAAGTCCCAGGGACAAAGTGCATTTTTTAAGAACTAAGAATATTTTTCAGTATGGCATTGTGAATACAAAATTAATCAAACATTAGAACTGATTTTAATCTTTATCGAAAGTTTAAATATTTGTAAAAAAAAAATGTTTCAGTTATTTTAGTGGATTGCCTGAACATCGATGAAAATAGGCTCTGTAGTAGCGAAAAAAAACAAATGCTTGAAAAATTCGTCAGTCCTGTTAGGTCTTAGGTAGCTCAGTGGAAGTGAAAGTGCCAGGGACAAAGTGGACTTTTAAGCATTTTTCATTAAGAATTAAGTTTATTTTTTAAATATTCCTTAGTTAATTTCTCAACTTATACTTAAACTAACATCCCCTCTGATGTTCATTGAAAAATTTGACTTGACCTTCCTAATTTACGAAGCAGTAAAGGAACATGCAAATTACCAGCCCCAATAAAATTACACCACCCTACGAAAACGGCTGATCTGGCCGTTTTATTTCATTGCAATCGTTTTTCAATAATAAAATAAAAGAAATTTCAATGCGAACTGTATTCTCAGAACCAAGTATTTATCTATTTTAAAACAAGTGCGATGTAGGAAATAATGCACACAAAATAATCAAAACTATATTCACTAAAATAATTTTGATCACTTTGATCTTTGTTGCTCCTCATTTTTCTGTGTTTCATTTCTATGGTAATATTATAAAGAAAGAATTGATTGTTTGTTTTTATTTGTTGAATAGGCTTCAAAACTAGTGGAACTATTTAAAAAAAAATATTCTACAGAAAGCTGCATCTAACGCGGTTGACATAGGCGTACATTATAACGAGGACAAAGTCGCGGGAAAACAGTTAGTTGTTTTGTAAAAATCTATCACGCCGGATCTCTTGCGAGAACCGAGTTCCATAAACTACGATCTTTTAAACATATTTCGTCTTCTCCACTTTCAATTGCCTTTTCATAAACTGTCGCCAGTTGTTTTGGATTTTTCCATCACCTTCCAATACCACAAGATTATGAAAAGTTTCTCTTGGCACATAATCGAAGTTCCGCACATTATGTGACTCTCGGAATCTACCCACACCCGCTACTACCGTGTACCCACAGGCCGTTAAAGCACTTAGTCAAATTATCTACAAAAATGCATAAAAAACATATCATGTATGACTAGCCCTACACGGCGAGACGTAAACGATGATGAAATGTTACTTAGAATTTCAGATTATTCTTATCATTAATTAATTAATTTTACAAGTTGTATTCAAAATCAAAGTAGCTCTTAATATTCCAATTCTTTGATTCTCGATTCATATTTATCGAATTTGAGTACTTTTTACATTAATGACATTTACTAAATTAAATGGATAGATAAGAATTAATTTGAATTAAAAAAGTATATATATTACTGTTCCATCATACAAAAATGACAGCAGAAAAAACTTGACAACTCAATATTTCAACTTTCCGCAGAGTATTAATAAAATATGAAAACTTTATGAAGTCTTTTTCAGACGTCCGCCCTTTTTATCAATAATGAGTCGGAATTTATTGATGGCCCATCGTTAATGTTACATTAACCTTGCGGGCTTGAGCTGTTACTTTAAAATTTTATATTTTTTATAACTTTTTTTAAATATACATTATATTCGTTCTTTGGTTAATACACACTCGGTATTTATTATATTTGATTAATTTGACATTCACAATGCTATACTGAAAAAATATTCTTAATGAAAAACGCTAAAAAATCCACTTAGTCCCTGGCACTCTGAGATGGGACTCGAACTCGTGACTTCTTACAATCCGAGCATACTAAGTATATTATCGACATTTTTTAAATTTTTCAGTCCTATGATATAAAACAATCATAAGAAATATAGTTCAAATTCTGAAAATACGCGTACAAAGTGATTATATAGTATTATTTTAAGGTTTTAATATCGTGTCTATTGTCTGGCAAAACTTATATTGTATCGTTACTTTTTAAAGTGTAAATAATGAGAGTCGTTATAATATATTTATAGCAAATCATTATATCGTCAATACTTTACTAAAATAGCTGAAATTATAATAAGAGTCCATAAAAAGAACAGCTTTTGTCGAACCCTGCGCGTAGGATTTAATAAAGGAATGTCTTTATTGAAAATGTTTTTCCACAGAATATAATAGGTATCAACTTCTATGCCGATTGAGATGAAGAAATTGGATTTTAATATGATATTAAAGATTATTATAATATTTTTTCCGCTTGGAGTATGTGAAACTGTCCATCCACACGGACCCGCCCGACGGCTGGTCAAAACGCGTACATATTTATATGTATAATTCAGGACCGCGCGGGTGAAGCTGCTGGCGAAAAATAATTAATAATATATGTAACAACACGACCTGCGAAAATACAATCCAAAACAATAGCAATGCTAATTAATATATATTCAAGCATGTTAATCAAAATATTAATGGAGGTTATAAATAAGAAATTTATATATATATATATATATATATATTTTTTTTTTTTTTTTTATTTTGTGTTGATCTTTGTCGTTTATATTCAATTCAGTTGGAAACCAATTTCAAAGTGGACTCGTATAGCTTTCAATTTGTACCGCTTTACATAGAAATTCTTTCTGCTGCTAAACTTGTATTTGCTAGGTATTTTTATTCATAAATGGGAATAATATATGTCGGAAAGTCATGCGGGGCCGGCGGAAAGTTAGGTTAGTCAACATTTGCCATCTGACTAGTGTACGAGATATTCCTTCGAAATAAGATCGCAGATAGATCAGAAATCAGTTATTTAATTGAATTACTTAGTTATCTAATCGGAGTACATTAATAATAACGCGATGCAAACGGATTGCGATACGAAACGCGGAGAGTTCTGCGCTTGCGTCCGCTCAATATGGCCGCACAACGTAAAGTCCATCTTCGAACAAGCATAGACCACTCCCAAGCGATGACAGCCGTCAATGTCATAACTTGACGTTTCGCAAAGCACCATAGATCTTGACAGATGACAGCTGCAGGTGACAGATAGCGTTTCGCACAATCGAAGCGCCTTCTCGCCGACACGGCCATCCTGCTGCATCACACGTCCTCGTGTGAGTCTAAAAATGAAAACACTACCAGTAGCCTTTGCCATAACTCGGTCATCTCTGACCAGTATAAATACGGTCACTTAAGCACACCGATCACAAACTATGTTTACTGATTACAACTATGTACAATGATCAAATACTGTAATGCCTTAGTAAATCAACTTCGAAGGATATCTGAAGTTCAAACTTTAAATCAAGTCTTACTCTCATCAGTACACAACTGAACACATATCGCGATTCTATAAGTAATAGAACGCACACATTAAGACACATAACGCCTCCATCGAGCATTATGTTCCCTTCGTGCCTCTAACAACACAAGCAAAAGCCTCCTTCGAGTGTTATGCTACCAGTGCCTCGATCGAGCACATAAACAACCCATGTCTCCATCGAGCATTGTTCCCATGAGCAATCCCATTGATCGCTCAAGTAATATCTCTATCGAATATTACCCAACTTAATCACGCGATGTGCCAGGAACTTCGGACACAGGATCATCACTTTGATCCACCAATTCTTTTACAACCAACTGACCTTCAGGCATCCTTCTCAGTCTATCATAAGCATACTTGTACGTCCTCTTAGAATTTAACGCCTTTAAAAATAACGATAACCATCTAATAACTCCATGACCTGAAAGGGTCCCATGTATTTTAGATCTAGTTTGGTCTGATTACGCTCTTCATTTTGTAACAAAACGAAGTTACTTCAGTCAGTCAGTCAAATTTAATCATTCTCTGGACTCTGCACATCATCAACTCTATTAATCACAATCGTCGTATCACCTAATTCGAGCGATGTAACTCATGTCACCTTCAAGTGACGATACCCCAGAAACAGTCGTCACATCACTTATACGAGTGATCTAACTCATGCCACCTCCAAGTGACGATACCTCACAAACAGTCGTCACATCACCTAATACGAGTGATTTAATGCGAATACACAATTAAATTAAATGGTTGAATATTGAACAGTGGTTAATGCACACAACCCGTTAGTTTCTAACTCTACAGGTATTTCATGGTCCGGCATTTCCTCAACCGGTCATGCGCGTACTTGTAAGTACGCTTAGAGTTCAAAGCTTTTCCAGAGTTTTCTTCCAGCCCAAATGTATAAGAGACTCATGTGTGCCAAAATGGCGGCAACTTGCTTAACGCTATCTAACTGTCAAAGTCAGTGCTACCATTCTTATAAAATTAAAAGTATCGATGATCATGTCCTCTTTACAATCGAGTAATTAAGTAATCGAGTAAATAAAAATTAAAAAAAAAGAAAACTAAACCAAATGATCTTCGTAACGGTGATGGAGATGCTCTGCGAAACGGCTATTCTGATAGCCTCACGCATCCTCGCGTGGGGGTTCAATCTGAAAGGGAAAATATGCAGCGCAGTAGATTCTTTACTCGGTCAGTCCTGAATTCAACTAGAGCAAGATTTTGAAACCAATCGATACTTTAATAATTAGAGACCGTTTTTACTTTAAGTTTCTTTAGATTGTTAACTGATCAATTTACACTTTCATTAAATTACATTAAAATTCAATTTGAAACTGTGAAGAGTCATGTACCATCGTTATCTCACAATAATTCAAAACAATCTAGCAATAAATCAACTTAAAACACTAACATATTAACTTCCAAAATACCCGAGCAAATATCTCTACCGCCACGGCCTCCATAGCCGACGAGTCATCACCAACTCTCTCACACAGACGCGCATTTACCATTGTAAATCGCACATGTGCATCTCTCTTAGACTACATACGAGACGGTCTATACAGACCACGACCTACGCTAGAACTACACGCCCACCGTACACCCACGGACTACTTGAGTTGCCTCAAGAGACACCGACTTCCAACGGGCTACGGCTACGTATTAATTACTAGTACGGTCGACTTTCTACGGCCGGTAGAGTTCTTACTCGCATTCACATTACCAATTAAACTAATTTATTATCATCAGACATTTCATTAAACTCGACTTCGACTGGTACATGTCCCTCTGGCATCTTACGTAAACGATCACTAACAGTTTAACGAAACTCATCAGACAAATTAGCTTTCTAAATCAAATTAGTAATCGTGGATAACATAGTAAAACAGTGACGTAGGCAATACTCTATAATTTCAGATGCTTCCATCCAGCACCTTGTGACAACCTCCATCCGGTCAACACAAAACAATCACGTGGTTGGGTGACCTCCATCCGGTACCCTTCCACAACACAACGCATCCACGGGTGACCTCCATCCGGTACCCTTCCACAACACAACACATCCACGGGTAACCTCCATCCGGTACCCATACACAATCGTCGTCTCTATGCGACGAACCAACAGCGATCGTTTACATCTCCTAGCCAACGCACGCCACTCACAAACGTGGCCGCAATGCGACGGGAAATCTAGCCCGATTTACACCTACGACTACGAAGGCCCGGAAGATGTAAACAACCTACTGCATTACAAAAAAAGGAGAGAAAAAACAGTTACAAAGAATAAGTTTTGTTGAACTTCCTAATTAAAACTAGTTGAAGGTCCAGGAAAACATGAAAAAGAAATTAAAAAGCAATATCGTCAATCTGAACCAAAACTAAAATCTGCACGATACTAAACTAAACATTTCTATCACCATTACCAGTTATTTTAACAGTGTTACTAATTCGTTGGCCATAATTTCTTCACGATATTAATTACTTTATAAGGGAGCACTCGACTCCAGTATCATAACAAAATGAAAACGACTCACCAAAATGCGGCAAAATACTAGCAAGGGTAGCAATGGTGCAGACGTCCACACGTCGCTCACTAGCAATACTAGCAGACGAGCCATCAGGCTTGCCACCGTTGCATCTTCTTCGGCTACAGGCATCTTGAGAGTAGTGACCATCTGCTTCACAATTGAAGAACGTGACAGCAGCGTTCGGGTTAATGTTCTTCATATTAGGAACGCTTGGTTCTTCTTACGAAGGCTTCAAGTGATTCTTCTTGTATTTTGTCAGGATCGAATTCGGGCAGATGCACATGTGACTCGACGACGGCCCAGTTATGACGTAGATGAGGGCGAGAAAGTTTTGATTTTGTTACTGCAATAAGATTCTCCATATCCATGACATCTGTGTGTCCACTTGGTAGGTTACATCCCACTTCTGATGTCGGAAAGTCATGCGGGGCCGGCGGAAAGTTAGGTTAGTCAACATTTGCCATCTGACTAGTGTACGAGATATTCCTTCGAAATAAGATCGCAGATAGATCACAAATCAGTCATTTAATTGAATTACTTAGTTATCTAATCGGAGTACATTAATAATAACGCGATGCAAACGGATTGCGATACGAAACGCGGAGAGTTCTGCGCTTGCGTCCGCTCAATATGGCCGCACAACGTAAAGTCCATCTTCGAACAAGCATAGACCACTCCCAAGCGATGACAGCCGTCAATGTCATAACTTGACGTTTCGCAAAGCACCATAGATCTTGACAGATGACAGCTGCAGGTGACAGATAGCGTTTCGCACAATCGAAGCGCCTTCTCGCCGACATATATATGTATATACTAATACAAGCTGACTCGGCGAACTTTGTACTTAATCTATTTCTCCAGTTACAATTGAGAATGACTTTAAAAAAAATATATGTACGAACCTTATCTTGACAATAAGAAACACAAAAAAATCATTCAATTGGTGCAGTCGTTCGGAAGTTATGTGCGTACATACATTTCGACGATTCATTTATATATATATTAGGGTGTCCCAGCCTTCAAGGGGAAATTTTTTTTTTCGAATTTCGAATCGCATACCCTTTATGTTTTTTCCATTTGACTCCAAAAACTTAAATATAAAATATTATTGCGATCGGACAACAATAACCCGTGCCGACTTGACGTCAAAGTTTAAGTTTAAAAATTGGTATGGAAGCTATAAGGAGATTGTAGAGTTTATTGTTTATTTCAGTAAAATAAACACAAATACAATATTTAATGTTTATTTATAATAAAAAAAATAACCATTAAAGGTTTTTTTCAAAGTTAGCTTTTTACAGTCAGGATATATGTTTCTGTGTTCTTGTACGCAACGTAATAAAAATTGTTTTTGCTTCTCTTCAACAGTGATTAAACCATGAAAATCTTACATTAATTTAATTGCTCTTTAAAATAATAAATACAGAATCTCTCACACTTAACTGACACTGATCAAGTGCGCTAACTATCTTCGGAGTCATGAAATTTTTTCGTTTTTTTATTTTTTGTTAATTTTTTATGCAAATTTTATCTAGTTTAGAGGACGTACCACTTGAGCTGGACCTATTTTCTTGTAAAACTATTATTTCAGAATCAGAAGATGAGTTTCTTTGTGGATGTTCATAAGGTGATGTTGATGAAGCTAATGATAAAAAATATTTAGCACGTCGCTTTTCCTCCTCAATGTTTCTAAGGCGCGCCTTTTCTTCTTTTTCTGTTAATTTTTTGTCCACTCCGGCTAAGTGACCAGGCTAACCTGGTTCTCTTTGGCGCTGCAAGAAAACTCTTTCTTCATTTATTTTAATTAACTGAAGCGCAATGACATGAGCAATGTCAAACAGATTGTTTAAGTTTGAAAGAAATTCTTGTCGACGCTGTTTAAATATATCTTGTGCTTTTTTCGATTTTTTTTTGCTAATCTCTCCAAAAGAAACTAGTTCTTAACACAATAAGGTAATGATTTAGTAGGTATACGTGCCTCTTCCCAGTAAATAAAGCACTCACGAATAGTAAGATTTGCACATTCATTGATACTTAAATTCACGAATATTATAGAACCGAACTGCCAGTACTTGTCCATTAGAGGGAAGTTTCGATCTGGTGATTTGATATTTTATGTCCCCTATTAAAAATGTCTCCTTTTTGGAACTCCGTAACTCTACAGACATGTTGACTTCTCAATAATAATACGATCACTAATAAAACAAACAAGTAATAACATGTAATCAGTGCGAGATTTTCGTGTCGCCATCGTACATCGTACAAGTACAGACACGATTGTATCGATGCAAGTCGGCACGGGTTGCCATGATCCTAAGTTCCTCAAACTTTATTTTTAAATGTTTTGAGAGCATTCAAACAAAATAAGTGGGTATGCGTTAAAAAAATATGAATTTAATTTTATTGGGACACCCTAATATATATATATGTATAGATATAGATTATGAGGAGGAAAGTTTCATTGATTCTTTGCATTGCTATACCTTATGCCCTGGTGACTCAATCATGATTTCCAAGGTCTCATTCCCAGCAGATGGTACAGCGTTTGGCTTTTGGTCTAGGCCTATGCGGAATAAAATGTGAACCATTTTATCTTATAAATATTTAACAAAATAAACTTAACGACACTTATTTTAAAAAATGATTGATTGAAAACTTGAAAAAATAGGGAAAATATATTACAAAAAATTGCTGAAAAACATACTGAATAAAATGATTTCATAAAACGTAACTACTTTCATTAAAACAACTATAAATATAAACGCACAAATAACAAAGATATTACAAAAATTGCCCAGATGCTCATACGTTTTTCGCTTGTGGCAATGTATGACATCACTTAGTGTCTTGAATTTGTAGGTTTTCGGCCAACTAACAGCAGTTCCACAAATATAACACCCTATCCTCCCACTCAGATCACCTAAACCGACCAACTGAAACAGATCAACTATTTTTCTTTCTCATCAGTAAAACTCATTAATCGACTTCAAAATCGAAAAGTAGGAGGTTAGATGTTCGATGCTGATGTATGTTTGTTTAAGTATGTTCACTGATTTAACTGTAAATTCATGATCAATTTTATATCAAATACCTACGTTTTGGAAATATGTATGTATTATATCTTGCAAATACACAAAATCTCCAGGACTTTCGTAATGTTAATAAACCTTTTTATATAAATATTGGTCGTGATAAAAAAGTGAGAAATAATATGCTAATTTCCTATGTTTTCACGGGCTCTATCCATAAATGACACGACTTTTAAACGGTTTCATGGCATTTGTATTTACTTTTATTACGTTTCGGACACTTTGCAGGTTCCATGTTCACAAAAGACTAAGATGTTGATAGTATTTTTTCAACACCAAATCAATTATTTAAGCCAAATATTCAAGATAAATTTAATAACCAACAGAAAACCTCCGGCCAACTTCAATAAGAGTTTCTTGAATAACACAGCCTTTAAGATAAGTATTATTACAATAATTGATTTGGTGTTTCACTAAAAATTACAACAATATATATATATATTGTTGTAATTTTTAGTGAAACCAACAGGAATATTTATAAATTTCAAGTTTATTAATTAATTAAAACAATCAATTTATACAAAAAAATGAATACTTCAGTCAAGGATTTCTCATTGTATGTCAGTGGCCAGTTCATTAGTGAAGTGTTAATACGAAAGTAGTGTGGGTGGGAAAAAATATCAATAAATAAATTATTCCTATCGAACCAACTGAAAAGATGTTTCCTGAGAAAGAAAACTAGTTGATCCGTTTCGTTGGTCAGTTCAGTTGCTCGGAGTGGAATATTTATTTCCCAAAACATAATATGCGATCAACCAGTTGGTCAGATTGGAATAAAACACTTCATCGAGTTCCTTTCCGCACAACTAGTTGGTCAGGTTAGTTGGTCCGAGTGGAAGGGCAGATAACATCATATCTCCGAATTATCTCACAGATATTAATAGACAATTTATTTACAAAATTGACCTTCCTCTTGAATCACTCTGTATACTGATGAAAACCGCATTATATTGTAATTCAAATAACAACCACTAAATAAATGTTCTTTAAAATGAAACTCAACTTTATTATTATTAGAATTCGATTAATTGTTAGAGTTCCTGTTTGAAAAAGCTACTATTCTAATCATACAAATTAAAAAATCGGAAGCAATAAAAAAGTTTACGTAATTTGTTTGTAAGAACATATATTCATATATTTATTTAATTCCCTATTTATTACGGAAAAATATGATTTTCGTTAACGTTTCCCTACAAACGGCATCTGAAAAGGCTCCTATCATCGACAATCGCTTACGCGTAATTTGAGATATATTTTACGGTACAAAAAAATCTTACAAATAAAAGACAAAACAAGCCGATGTTTTCGGCACCGGCACAACATCCATCATGACCGCGCCACGCGGCAAATCGCTGACAATATCGATTACTGGGAAGAAAAATAATATTTATGGTTCCAACGCAGACAACTTTGTACGCCACCCTTGTTTGTTTCAGTTCTTTTCAAGTCGCAAAAAAGGAACACATTTTTGCCTGTAAATGTTTAACAGAAACTTTTATATGGCAATATTACGAATTAATAGTGAGACAAATTTGTTTTTGCTATTGATGTTTATGCATATTTAAATCAGTGATATTATATTGTGTACATTCAGTCTAGACTTTCTCGTAGTAAATATGGAACTACTACAAAGAGTACATTTTTTATTTATCACATATGAAACTGCCGAGTCAGTATGTTTTAAGTCTTTTTTTAAATAAGAGACAACCACCTTTCGCTATCCGGGCGACTGGTCTAATTATTGACCTCCCCTAGACCCAACAAGTCTGACTAACACCCGGTTTCTGAATTGAGAATCTGAAGTTGAGCACATGAGCATGACTCTAACCGTGCTTGAGCCATTTTAAATGTCATATAAACAGGTTTTTATTACTGATTTATAGTTTTTAATGATCAGTTGATAGCAATTTAATAAAACTAAGACTTTTTGCCACATGAAACGTAAAAAACTTAAGTTATTGAGAATAATCAGTTGAGATTTTGTGCTTTTCTCAATTCAGAAACCGGCCGCAAGTCGAGCATTTGCTTCTTTTCGTTACTAGTTTCAAACTTCTATTCTGATTATTATACTTGTTTAATTTTGCATTGCATTCACAATACTATACTGATAAATACGAGTATCTTCAATGAAAAATTCATTAGACTTACAGTGACGTTTGATAAAATGAAACTAGAAGGTCTCGAAAGGGGAAAAAGAGGAAAAGAGTCTCACTAGACGAGACTCGACAAACTTCTTTCAGAAATGATGATTAGTAATATATATGGGTTAAGCTATTTCAAAGGATTTTATTATCAATAATTAACTACAAGTCAAATATTGTATAATAAATTAATCGTTAATTCCATTTTATAAATCAAGAGTTCATAATATTTATTCAGTAGAGCTATTAACTTTTGATTACAACTCGAAAGTGACATATAAGCACATAAGTACCATATATTAATTCACAAGTAACAAATTTGAATGGGAATTCAAATACAATAAATACTAACAGTTTAAACTTAACTTGTTACAAACTAAACTAAATTTAGTAAATACATAAAACGACACGACACAAGCCTTTGCGCTAGCTTTATACTTGTTATATCAAGTGACATTTGCAGCTGTAGAATTCTGTCTCTCGCCACTGCAAGTTTTGCATTTGATCTCGACAAAGCGACATTGTCTCAAGCCAGTTGTCATAATGAGGCTATCACTGAAGAGCTGGCTCCGGGGAAATTACGTCCACCTAGATTAAATTTAGAAAAAGTTCTTAAAAAATTATATAATTTTAATAGAATTTGCAACAATAAGAAATACTTATAAGGATTAAAGAATGGACATTATATCTTTCTACATTTTTTCTAAGTCCTCATTGCTTATGAGTTGAGGTAAAATTTTATAATACTAGCTATAACCCGTGGCTTCGCCCACGTGGTCCAAGGGTAGTGTGTGCACACTAGCCTGCTATACAAGAGTATTAAGCTCATTTTACTTAAAAATCTTCCAGTGAGCTTCCGCCTTTATATTATTATCATTAGCTTAATTTAGCGTCCACACTGCTAGGGCAGAGGCTTGGCCAATAGATGGGAACCAAATAAGGAAAATCTAGGTACTGGTGTTTCTGAATAGTCCAGACGCTCTTCTTTCCATTTTAGTGCGTATTAGAATAGACACGCCTTGCAAAAAATACAAACAAATGTTTTCTTTGAAAAAAATGTCCTTTTATTGGTCGTTTAATAATTACGCCGGCATTTTGCTTGAAGATATGTAACTACTGCGCTAATTCTAGACTTTCAGTTATAGGTTTAAAACAGCCTGATACTTTGCTTTAGGTTTGCATTTATATTTATGGTCACTAGTATATTATCGCAACCATAATTTAACACCTCTCGAATAAGTATTAAAGTATCTCGGATAAGTATTATTCATCCATATATTATTTTGTTGTCCGATGAATAATTCTCCTTAGAAATACATTTTTTTAAAACCCGGGCAAGAGCAAGTCAGAATCGTGCACAATGGATCCCGTACCATTCACGTTTGATGTTTTCCAGGGAGTTGGTAGAAATTTTGTGGTAAAATATATTTATTTGTCACAAGAATTTACATAATTCACTTACGTGAGGAATTGACAAAAAACCTAGTTACTACGAAAAGCGTACACAATACAACATTTCTTAACTTAAAAACCATGCGTACAGTACTTTATATTAAATTACAATATGAGGATAATCAGCAAAAAGAAACAATCGGAAACAAAACAAACAGAGTTAAAACGCGCGTCACATGAAGTGGCATCTAGACACTTTTAGTTATTAAATTTATTTTATTTTATTTTAATAAAATTTTCGAGTTAAATACATTTGGTCGACTATTACTCATAAATTTGTAAAGCCAATTGGAGTGTGATAGTTTTCCTATTAAATACGTTATATACTACTGTCGTAACGTTTCAGTTTCTAACAACAACCGTTCAGTTATTATGGGACTTTTGACTCTAACAAAAATTAGATAAGATATAATATTTAATTATATCTCATAAAATGTTTAAATTAGGACATTTTTAGAACTTTTCAAGACTTTTCGTAACTTTCACCTTTTACGCAGCACATGCAAGGAAAGTTTTAAAATGGTGTTGCAACATTTTTTATTGCTGCTCCAATTTTCAACACAATAAAATAAAACAATTTGTTCCAGTAGTTTCTGAGATTATAGTGTTTAACCAAACAAACCCTTCACCTTTATGATTAGTATAGATTATTCGTTTTAGGTAGTGCAAGTTGGGCCAAATTAGCCACGTGGCAAAAGTAGCAAATGCTACTGGCTGCGCGTTTTTGGGGGCCTGCACAATTAGGAGCCCCGCTATGGTTCAGAGCCAATTAATTATTTTTTCAATTCAGTGTTAAATAAAATAAGATAGGCTTCTGACTAGTCATATTTTTAAGTACAAACATAAATTAACAAATAAAACTCAAGTCACAGATTTGCTACGGGCTTGATTCAGCACTGAGGGCAAGTTACTTTATAGAGGTAAAGATGAGTGAACGAAGCCTCTGAAAGCTACTAGTTTCATTCCAGATTCAAGAAAAGATATTGAATGGAAACCCGAGAAAAGCGATATTTGGTGAAAGCAAAACGTTTTCAAGTTCGTCATGTAATACGTGTAATAAGACGGGTTCATTTAAAATTAAAATCGTAGGAAACGTCACAAAAAAAGAAGGAAAAAATTAAAGGGCACAATAGTAGGAAAAGAAAAATAGTGGAAAGCAGAATATACTCGTAGTTGTGGTTCTCGGTGGTAAGTTCTCATTTGCACATGGTAACAATCGCTTATATTAAACGCTAGCATAGCGATTAGCATGGTGAATTTGTCAAAGCTGGGCGGTTGCAGTCAGCGTAGCAAGTTATATCCGTCTAGTTAGGTTGATAAATTTATAACAAAGAATTTATCACGCGTTGCTTGCAAATTTCTACATTCTTTTTTTTTTTAGGCGCGAATCGTGTTCAGCTATCATTTTTACTAGTTTCCTAGCGATTGAAATTGACAGCTCGGTCATTGAACTCTACGCCCTCTACCTAACGATCGCAAACTCTGTCGAGACGGCAACTCCAGCTTTGCTATTCTGTAAAAAAAAGCTTAGCTAACATAGAATGCAATGTCAAGAACAATGCTGCCACAGCTAGAAATTCAATAAAAAAAACTTCTCCAATATATAATGAAGGTATAAATTTTATATTTACTCGATAGCGCTGTGCTCAACGTTGTGTATTTAAACAAAGTAGGCAAATTGCGACTCGGACTCGCACCTCGATGGTTCCGTTTATCTATAATATTTTGAAATTTAACGGTTTTTGAGTTTTCCTGAGCTAGTTTTAAAGATTATATTTTCTGGGCGGAGTTGGTTTGGCTGGAGTAAGTAGCTAACTTTTGACGAACAATAGATCAATTAAAGTATCTAAGTGCGGAAATTTGGAGTACACTAACCTCGATCTTAAAATAATAATAACCTAAGTGAGATTCTTACAACAAACTCTATCATTTAATAAATCATATAATCTATATGTTATTATAAAACAAAATCGCTTCCCACTGTTTGTACACCGAGATATTTTAAGCTACGAAACGAATTTTAATACAGTTTTCATCAATATACCTATAGCATCATCTCAACAGAAATGTATACAGGTAGCTTGGTGGCGTAGAGGATTAGCGCCCCGGCCCGCAATCGTTGTTGTTAGCCACTTTCAAAAGGGTCGGTCACGGGATAGGTGACCTAATATTATTATCTCGAACTACTTCGTGCTTCGGAAGGCACGTTAAGCCGTTGGTCCCAGCTGCATTTGCAGTCATTAATACCCTCCAATCCGCATTGGGCCAGCGTAGAGGGTCAAGGCCTATCCTCATTAACGATCCATAAAGAAGGCCTGAGCCCCTGCAGTGGGGACGTAAAAGGGCAGATAATGATGATGATGACAGGACCATAAGGGCTAAACCGCTGGCGGCAAGCTAGTATACTAATAATTTGCTTATTTTTAAACTATGAAACACACAAAAAGCTTATTTAACT
Source organism: Diatraea saccharalis (assembly GCA_918026875.4). Classification (NCBI taxonomy): domain Eukaryota; kingdom Metazoa; phylum Arthropoda; class Insecta; order Lepidoptera; family Crambidae; genus Diatraea; species Diatraea saccharalis. Next base: position 19,618,297 of record OU893334.1, on the reverse strand, counting down.
AAAGTCTCTTTAGCGTATTCGTTTTTATTATCGATCATAGACTACGCTGATGTTTGTTACACGGATCTATCAGAGGAACTTCTTAACAAATTGGAGCGTCTGCAGAATATTTATATCCGATTTATTTTCAACCTTCGTAAACCATGTGTCGAATTTTCGTTCCAGATTGTCTTAATAATAATAATAATAATAATATTTTTTATTGGCCTACCTTCCTCTCCACATTATCTCAAACAATGTTTCTCTTTTCGTTCTTCTTTGTCACTGAGTTACTTGCGATCCTCATCCAACCTCACTTTGGACATCCCGCGTCATACTTCCGATTTCTTCTCCTATTCCTTTTCTGTACATGCTGTGCGTTTATGGAATTCTCTCACGGAGTTGAAAGCTATTTCCTTTCTCTATGCTAATGCTATTTACTTATACTTTCTTATTTAATATGAAAAGATATATCTTATCCCTTCAGACTATTGCACCCAATACCCCATACTTTCCCTTTCCTTTTATTATTCTCCTCCATAGGTTGCCTGGAAGAGATCGCTGTTTAGCGATAAGGCCGCCTTTTGTGTACTCTGTATTGTTTACCGTGTAATTTCGTTTTGTTTTCCTGTCTGTATGTGTGCAATAAAGATTATATTATTATTATTATCCCTCAAGTTTAGGATTAAACTTAGATTAACAATTTTCTCCAATTTTGCCAAGAAACAAAATTGGTATTAAAACAGCATCGATTATTTATAAGTACATTAATGCGAAACCCGTCCTCCAATTATTAAAGTCACGACTGCCAGTTATAATGACCTAATAAATCTTCGGGTATATCACTAAACTGATTTCTATTGTAACGAATGAGATTGTTTGCGTGACCGCAGTCGCCGGTCGACCGAGGGAACCTTATTTTCTCTTTGCCTCGTCTTTTGTTCACGTTTCGCAAATATTTGTCGATTACGGGTTTGAACAGTGCTTTTACCAGAAAGTTCCATCGAGATTAACGATAAAGTTTAGATGTAATACATATTCTAGTTTTGCGCGTTTTCGTGTTTGGGTCACCAACTTACTTAATGTGTACTCAATGGAGTAATTTCGAGCAAAGTCATGTGTCTGGTTTCCTTTTGAGGTGCAGAAACCTAAATAAAAACTATTTATGAAAAGTAGAATCGACATCCAACTTTAATAAAGTTATAAATAATATTTATCTCGAAAGCGACTTATTCAAGAAAATTATATTGACGGAGGCTTTCTGTGGGTTATTTATTAATTAAATGGTAGGTGCCCGAGTTCAATAGCGTTTTCTTAAATAAGTCGCTTTCGAGATAAGTATTATTTATCACGTTTTTTAAGCTATAAAGTTGGTTCTATTTTTATGTAAAAAGTTTTTATTTGATACTTTTTAGTGACATTTATATTTTTATGTAGTAGGTAACACTAATAATATTTAATAAATAAATAATCTTAAAATAGGAGATTTTATTTATTTTCTCGACATAATGTTTTCCGGTAATCTATATTTATATTTTAAAGAGGAAACTAATGGACCAATTTATAATATAATATAATAGGCAATCTTGTTTTAAGCGGAAATAATAATAATAATTTAAAAAATTGAATACTGTAATAACTTGGCTAGTGCCCGTCATTACATAAGCTTCAAGTTGAGAAATCAGGAAAAAAAAAACCTTTATTTTCCATAATTATTTAACATAGTTATACATGAGATTAAGTAATCCAGCAAGTAAAAGTAATTCTTGTGTTGGAAATATTATAACATATCATCTTAATATTTAGGTGATACCTGTTAAAAAGTGTATTTTGTTTTGTTATAAAAGGAAAATTACTAATTCGATTTCGATAAAATTTAAATGGGGCCATCTCGATTCATCAAGCTGTAGTATAAAAAAGAATTTTGGAAATCGGTCTTTCGTTAAAAATTTCTTTAAAAAATACGTCGCCGTCGAACATTCAACCTCCTCCTTTTCGATTTTAAGTCGGTTAAAAAGGGTCAAATTCGGAATGAGAAATAACAAGCTGGAAACTCGTGGGCGCGTTCAAATCCGCATTTACATTGTTTCAAGCAATGATTTCAAGTATAACAAAGTTTCGTCACTGCGTCCTAACTTATTCAAGGTCAAAGGTCACAAAAATCTTGTTTAGTTCGCTATTATCTCGAGTTCTATTATTTAATTAAATTATTGAAATTTTAGATATTATGTTCTTGTTGATTTTCTTTATTTGGACGATTTCAACTACTGCAACCACATCGTAACTACATGTACAAAGCTTAGTCAATAAAGATCCGTTGTTTTATTCTATCTTAAAAAACATAAAATAAAAATGACATAAAAACATCATAGTGATATAAAAATAGTAGTTTTAGTTCATCGATAGCGCAAATTCTGATGTGCAAGGCCCTAAACTAAACCTTATATAGTAAACAAAAGAAATGTAAGGAATATAATTAGACTCCCGTATAATATAATATTTTATGTATCAAATACTTTAAAAACCAGCCAAGTGAGAGTCGCAAGCGCGCACGTAGACACACACCCTTAATTTTTTTTTAAACCCTTTATATAAATACATATTCTACAAATACTTCAAGCGTCTACCTGTTGTCGTTATCAATGCCGAGCAAATGGAAGCAAAAAAAACACGTTTGTTGTATAAGAGAACCCTTAAATATCTATTTTATTCTGGTTTTTAGTATTTATTGTTGAAGCAACAACAGAAATACGTCATCTGTGAAAGTTTCATTTGTTTAATTTTCATGAACCATGTGATACAGCCTGGTGACAGGCATCTGCCTGTTTTACCCTTTGGGTAATGGACCCTATAAACAACTTCTACTGGAATTTAACTTAATTTAAACTAGTTAGTCTCAACAGAAATGTATTTATTAAAATCAATAAATCATAATTTTTGTGTCACATAAAATAACATTACCTGAGTTTCAAATTAGCTATGTAATGGAAGCCTCGACAATATTTGAATGCAAATGGATATTGCTAATATATTCTATAATGATGAAACATACGTATGAGCCCTCAAGGTGCTACATAAATTACAAGTTGAACACGCATACCGCAAACTATGGAGATCTGAGTGCATATCGACATTAGCAAACACCTATTCTATAATAGCTACTCCTAGCGTTTAAGGCGAGATTTTACGAAATTACCACTTCGCAAACCAATTGTATCCTAAGGCTTTGCCTGTATTTTCTCAAACAAAAAAAAATATTAAAATTAAGCATATTGACTGTTTATAAAAAATAGAAATATAAATTTCAATACTTGTCTCGATAGGAAAAAAATAATTCTAAACAAGTTATTGGATCTATTTTACAATAGGATCGATACAAATAATGTTAAATACAAAATGTGTTTTGATATAATCTAAAATGATCAGCGATTTTTATTATACCTGCATTTGTTTTTTTTTCTTTATTTAAAAATATATGAAATCAAGCGAACACGTTTTTACTCTCGATGTGCATTTGTATGGAAACGTGAGCTGAGGTACATGAGGGCCTTAATCTTCCCAGTTATTCCCCTGAGTACTATCCAAATATTCGCTTGCAAAGACCAGTGCTTTTCCACTTGCACAATTTATTGCAGTGGTTAAGCCAACGCGATATTAGCAAACAGGTATTCTCATTGCAACAAGAGCTACATTCATGATCAGTCTAATTATATCTTCTTTACTGACCTACCTTCTGAGCTTGAAATAATTTTTGGTCACCCATCCCATGATTGACCTTTGCGAAAATTGCTTAACATTCGCAATCGCTGAGCGAACGCGGTTACCATCGCAATAACGGGTTCATCGTACCCTTGAAATCCCATCACGCGACTACCACGGAGGGGTTGTACCCAAGATCCATTAACAATAGCGTTCCCTATAAACCAATGTACAGGAGAAGACGCGGCTAGACTGCCGATGAGGTTTAATTACGCGACGCAGTCGACGTGGAAGCAATTGCTTGCTGCATTAGCATAATCATTTTGCGGTGCCGTCGTGGTTAATTGATGTGAAATTGCCAATGTACAAGTGTTCGGAGTAATATCCTCGACAGCTTAACTAAAACATCATTTTGCTATTAATTGGTAGAATATTGTTGTCTTAGTTTAAGCCGATATATTATTAAATACACATTTAATGAATTACAAGAAAGTATAATTAAAAAACTTAGTTACTAATATTTTGTGATAATATTTATTGTAAATCTTTCCTTTTTGACGTATGGAAATCAAAGACATAGAAGTCTTTTGTTTAAAAATTATAATTTAATTTACAGATTACCAATACTGAACTAGAAACATGGAAGACTGATAGGAGACTATGTAAATTAAATATTTATCTTTTATTATTATTAAACATGTTCGTATCCATTTATTAAATTTAATCATTAGACATACAACCAAAAAATAATAAAAAGAAAAATAAATTGGTATTATAAATTACATTTCATTATTTTGTACCTTTAGTTATCTACACTTAATGTTAATTTAAGCTTTATTTATTAATAAGAATTGTGGTTTTATTTTATTCTATAATACCAAATTCTTAGCACTCGTAAAATAAATAACCTGCTCTATCACGAGCTAAGTCCAAAATTATCAATAAGTCTATCAATGCAAGTAATATACGTGTATGTAATTCATACAATCCCCGTCTTTACATTATTTACGATAAAAACATATTTACACACATTTACGATAAATAGCTTACCTTACCACTGAAGGTCATTCACAAAAACTAGCTGAAGAGCTCTTGAAGCTGAAGAAAGCAAATATAAGCTCAATTGTACGAGCCTTATCTGGACACTACAAATTAAACAGACACCTATTTAACATGAAACTTAGTGACACTGACATTTGCAGATATTGCAAACAGGAACGTGAAACACCAAAACATCTCCTGTGTGAATGTGGACCACTAATCCACAAACGAAGCATACATCTGGGACGACATATAATCAGCCCAGAAGATATAAAATCTCTAAAAGCCAAGAATATAATAGACTTTTTGAAGTCTACCGGGCTAAAGGAGTTACTATAGATCTGGCGGCGAGTCACAATAGATCTTCAAGGTCGCAGTGACTACAGTTCCTCAGAGAACTGCATAGCCCCTTACAGCAATAAATAATAAAAAAAAAAATACCTTACCACACAGCTTAGAGGGATTTATAGTGTATCAGTCAGTTCAACGTACAAATAATCTACGATAATGGCATTCATATGTGTTCAAATGTATATGTATCAAAATCCTTGTAAGTAAAAAAAAAAACCATTTTGTTAAAGTACAGCCCAAAAAAACCAACAAGAAAAACGACAAGAATTTTAGAGAACAAAACAAGAATAATACAAAAATATGTCAGCCAACACAGTACTTTTCATTTCTTTTTAGAATGGGTGATAAAAACTCCGCTCCGCGTGCTACATTTTACGGCTGGTGCTTTTATAATAATAACAAAACTGCAACACGTCAAGAAGTTATGAAAAAATTATGTCCTCCCTGAAAAGCCAAGGCCATAGATAAAATATTAATGTCAAGGTAGTTTTCCGCTCCCACCCTTGCGCTGTCAGATTTATAGAGGATTATCCCAACAGTATCGGACTATTAAAATTCGTATTACACTTTACGACTTTGCTATCTCTTCGGACTTGGCTAACTCTTAATTGAAGAAAACTTACTTAGAAGAAATAACTTTTGTGCATCAGTTCACGGTATTAATTTCAATAGAAATGTCTTATTGAGTCAACGCGACATAAATATGTGACAAAAAAAAATCTGTTATTTTTTTTTCATATCACAAATAATGAAAAGAATACCTTACCTTGCGTCTCTCTAAAAATGGGCATTCCATTGTCCCGGAGAAGTATTTTAAATTCAAATCAGAGCGTGAAGGAGCGGTACCTTGGGGATATTGCTAAGACACTCTCGCGGTGGGCCTACGAAAAACCGCTCAGTTACTCGGTTAACTTAGATTATGTCAAGACTGAACAATTTTTATAGGTGCTTATTTAATATTTTTTTATATATCATTTTTTAACGTACATAGATCTGAATTGTCAGATAATCAAACTTAAGTACAGTCGGCCAAGAAAGTGGTCTACCACCCTAAGATTGAATTTCGCGTGTTACGTCAACTAACAACAAGGTTGATTTTCCGTAGCATGAATTTTTTGACATGTCAAGTACACGTCATTATTGCTATCTTCATCATTTTGACGTAACCTTTGACAGTAATTATCTACACCTATAATAAAAATGTAACAAGGTTACATTTGTAAGATATTTTGGAAAAAAAATATATGGACGGCCTTCATAAGACTAATAAAAGCCAAAAATATATTTTTTTCTGTCTGTCTGTTTGTATGTTTAAATACTTTAGAGTTAGAATATCGTAAATAAAGTTTTATAGTCTACAAATATCCTACATTAGAATGTAGATTAATTATATTTTAATACAAATAAAAAAAATCAGTAGGTAGTGAAATGCTACGCGTAAGAAGCTATGCGTGTTATAGGTCTGAATATACTGAGATAACGGATAACAGAAATGAATAGCGACGAAAAACATATTGCGCCGACCCATAGCTTAGTGCGAGACAAGGGCTAAAACTAGAAGAGATAGTGAAAATGCTAATTCTTTGGTTGTTAAAAAATATATACAATTCTTTTATAAAATTATAATTCTTAAAATCTTGTGTAGCCGCCATCTGCCTCTATAACAGCTTGGAGACGTTCCCTCATCGAGCCCACCAGTCTTGAGCAGATATCAGACCCACGTGTTTCCTCCCAAACCTCATTGCAGTGCCCTTCTGCTGTTCGTTCATTACGGTTACACCATCTCTGAACCATAAGACCCCACATATTTTCAATAGGGTTGAGATCTGGCGATTTTGCAGGCCATGGTATCAAGTTTATTTCCGGATGTGCATCAAACCAAGCACGTGTTACCCTTGCTTTATGTAAGGGACAGTTATCCTGTAAATGAGTAGCTCGGTGGCGTAGTGGATAAGCGCCGCGGCCCGCGATCGTAGTCGTTAAGCAACTTTCGCAAGGGTGGGTCACGGGATGGGTGACCAAAAAATTATTATTTCGAGCTACTCCGTGCTTCGGAAGGCACGTTAAGCCGTTGGTCCCGGCTGCATTTGCAGTCGTCAATACCCTCCAATCCGCATTGGGCCAGCGTGGAGGGTCATGGCCCATCCTCCTTAACTATCCATAAGGAAGGCCTGAGCCCCTGCAGTGGGGACGTTAAAGGGCTGGTGATGATGTGATGATCCTGTAAATAATTAAATTGACGCATTTCATTTTCTGGATAAACGTTCACGGATGGCAACATAGCATTTTAGTGAACATCAACATAATCTGATGCCGTTGCTCGTGGTGGCAAAAAGGTCAAGTCTCCAACACCATCAGCAGTCATCCATCCATACAAATTTACCGAGATACGACCCGATTCTCTATTTGGCACGACATGATTTTGCGTGTATCGCGTTTTATTGAATCGCCAAAGGTGTAGACGCCCGTGTTGACTGGATTTAAAAGTTTTCTCGTCACAGAAAACAGTGTTACTCCAATCAAAATCCAAATATTCTATGGCGAAATTTAATCTGGCCATTCTATGAGCGTCAGTCATATAAATTTTCTTTGCATAACGCCTGTGATGTAAGCCCATGTAATGTAAATGGTTTCTAATGGTTTGGAGAGTCACGTCAAATATGTCGGCAAAATAACGCGTTGGTATAAAGCCAGATTCCTCATAACTCCGTCTCATGAAGACTCGTTGAGTATCTGATATTTCAGGTCTACGACCGCTACGATTCCGAGCGTTCAAATTCCCCTCCTCGCTTTCTCGTCTTATCCAAAGACGGACAGCTTGTCTCTAAAATCAAAAATAAAATATGAACAGAAAAAATAAAAATAAAAATTTGCAGTCGGACTTGGTCTGAGATTTTGCATTAAACTCACGTCAGACATAATAATACTTACCGACACATTTAATTCTCTAGAAATCTCACTAATATTCAAACCATCATTGTGTAATGCGATTATTTGTGCTCTTTCGTTAATGGATAAATTTCGGGGCATTGTAGTGTTAAATTAATTAGGAAAATACCTACGGAAAATGCCGAGAAAATATTTGGCATGAATTGTCAAGTGATATATTCTTTTTCAGTAAAAGAGTTTTCGTAACAAAATAGTTTCCACTTTGAAGTGACCTACTTAAATTTTAAATTTATGAAATATTGTGAAGACTATTTGTTGTTGCAAATTATTATCTAATGCATAGGCTGCAAAGGTCAAAATAACATTTGTGCTCTACGACAACACGTCAGCATTGTTGTCAAAACTGGTAGACCACTTTCTTGGCCGACCGTACCAGTTAGACTGATATATATAATCATTGGTTTAATTTAAAAGTTTGTATTTTTAAAACCAACATTGTCTATCAAGAAACATTGTTTAAACATGCTTAAAAAATCTCTTTCTAGACGATTGATAACCAGAAGGCCTCCTCCTCCTCCTCATTGCGCCGTTCATCCTCAATGCTAAGGCTCGTGACTTCGTTGAATACTCTCTCGTGGACTATTGTTCGCCATCTTGCCCTATCTTTGGCTCTATGGAAACTTTCACTGACTGTGGTGTTGAGTGTAGTGCGGATATGATCTGACCAACGTAGAGGACTTCTTACTCGTGGTCTTCGTTCATCTATTTTTCCCGTCATTAAAGATCTTTTTTCGAGATTATCGCCTCATCATCATCGCCGTCTTTCATTAATTTCATTTTTATTAATTTATTTACTTGACATTGCCAGAATTGTGTGAAATGCGTAGATAAGCCATTAATTAAAAAAGAAGAAGAAGAAGGAGATTATCCCTCCTTTTCTAGCGATGTGTCAAAGAATTTGAACTTCATAGACAAGTGGTTGACAATCTCATTTTATCTTTACTTCGGCCAGAACAGATGCGTTGATCCTAAGCTCCGTCCAATGAATTCCGAGCATTTTTCTTCAGTACCATATCTCATATACGTGAATACGTAGACGATCGTCTTTTTTGAGGGTAAAGGTTTCAGCCACATACAAAAAAATGGAGCAGACAAGAGTGTTAACGAGTCTTTTTTTTTTGTTTTTCGAGAGATGCTTCTATCAGCCCATACTTTTCCCAATTGAGACATAACCAGAAGATAAGCTCTAAAAATATATATAACGGACGACCTGGCTAAGTATATCATTAACGTAGCATGCAAATACCAAATATTACAATAACTTCAAACATGAACTAACTACATAAGTTTAACGACCAAAGTTTGCCGTCACCTGTTCTCGCAGTGCATTAATTCTGCGACAAAACTTATATTTCGAAACCTCGTTAAAATTTACTATCTCATAAAATCTGTAATCCAAGTACAAATTATGAGAAAAATATTACATTACTAGAAAGTTTAAGAAGTAATTGTTTTCCCACAACTTCGCCTACGTTAATTAAAGCCATCCTTTATGCACCTGTCCCTGTCGCTTGACAGCCGACATGTATATATGAAGGAGGCCCGAAGGCTAGTCAAAACGTGGCATAACTACTAAACCCCCTCCAATGCAACCTTACTTTTAGGGGTAGGTCGTGGGATCCAGCAGGAACTGCTCCACACCTGTAAATTATAGGCTATGTCACCTGTGTAGAATGAAGCTTCTCGTAAGTGAAAGAATTCTTGAAATCGGTCCAATACTTTCGGAACCTATTTGATGCAAACAATCAGATCTATCCTCTTTATTATATTTCTATACTAGCACGAATAGTGTCCGTTTTTTGCGTGTTTGCTGATTATCGATTGTGATTTTTTACTATTTATTTTACATTTTGGTTCGTGAAAGTATTGTTGTTCTGCGAAAAGTCATGAGAGTGAACAATATATAATCCAGTAAATTTGGTGCGGGAACAAACGGATGACCAGTTTCATGTGAGCTTTTTTTTCTTCTTACACCCTTCGATTGGCTTCGATTTCAGGAAGCATTGAAACGTTACTATTTTAATGAAAACAGAAGAACGACTATTTCAAAACCATTGTGTTTGAAACTGAAATTATGCCACTTAATAATACTGTTAACCAGATATCCCAGCAGAACTTGTCCTGCCCTATTTTTCTAAAACAAAGTAACCAATGATTATCTGTCTTTATTTTGCCTTGATTGACATCGTATGATTAACAGGAAAAAGAAAATTGTTGTTTTTACTATGTTCTTCATATTTTTTCTATCCATGTGAAACTTCTTCAGACTTCATCAAATACAAAAAAAAATAGAAATCAGCCAAATCAGTTCTGTTATTCTCGAGTTTTGCGCTTAGCAAAATATTGGGCAATTCATTTTTATTTATATACAAGATAGATTAAAACATACCATATGGTTCGCACGCTAGTTTAATGGTGTCTCCGTCTCTGACGCTCCAAGTTCGGTTCCCGGTTGAAAGAATCTAGAAAAAAACGTGCGTGGTTTTCTAAGAAAGTATCATTTTGTATGAATCGGGAATCGAACCCAAAATCTCCGAGATTTTAAACAATTTAAAACTAGCGTGCAAGTCACTCATTTATGTAGGTTCATCACTGCGGTGTTCCTCTTAAAAAATATCTAAACATAAAAGTTAAAACATGTTACAAAGAAGTTCATATTATATTATAATGAACATTTTTATGAAAATAATTAAACTCTTCTAGATACAAACCTTACAAGGTTTTCCTTTTAAAGCTAAAATTCTATCGCAAAGGGAAGGCAAATGTGCAGCCATATAAACCTATCATCTTTTCAGGGTACGCTGGATTTTCTTTGTCCTCTTAATAACGTACGTCCGTAATGGATATTCAATGCATGCGTTTACACAGTTTTAATCGAATTTAATAAGAATCTTAACTGCTCGATGGTGTTTACTTTGAAACTAAAGCAGTGTCTACCAAACAAACTCCAACAGTTCATTTCGTTTGATAAATTAAAGTGAATTTTGGATATCACTTAGAGAGGTCATAACAGCCTTGAACAATAAATAATACTAACACCTGTTATCGCTAACCTAGAACAAGGTATAGCTTAACTAGGAAATAAGTAATCTTACGAATCGCTTGAGCAGATTAATCAATCCAAATAATAAAAAAAAACTTTTAGTCCTTGAAATATTTATGATCTGTTATAACAAAGAAAATGTCTAGTGCTGAGTGCCGCAAAACACAAATCATGATTTTCGACATTGTTAAATGTCCTTAAGTCATTGGTGAAATGCATTTTCACCTTAAGCGATTTATAAATATTTAGGCGACAGATCTGAGCGACTCCTAAGTTTAGTGAAAACGGACATAAGTCAATGACATACTATATCGATTAAAAAAGAGGTGGACAATACACTAAGGTCCATAAACGCCAACGAATGTGTACTTTAGTGCAATACGTTACTAATACCTAGAACTTTCTATATCAAACTTTGCGTGTTTGTGTATGAAATCAGGGTAAAACATTATACACCTTTAGACAGCAAATTTGATCGCGAAAGAATGATCAGAACGGAACTAGCATATCTTCCTTTGAAGTATCATAAGCTGTTTCATGTCACCCGCGAATGATTGCATGAAATAATCTACTGACTTCTGTGTGCTTTTAAACGGATGACAACGCATGACACATATCCACTCCGCCTGAATTTAAAGTGACTGCGGATAAAGTCATTCCGCTTATTCAATGTGTTTTATACAACGAAGCTAAATTTCACCAACACCCCAAAATGAATAGGAAAGGTATTGTTGAAATCTTTAGAAAGTTTACTACTCTTATTTCCAAACCACTGTTTGTATAACAGGAAATAACTTTGAATATTTTCAATAGGTCATATTTCATATAAATAATAAGCTGTTTCGAATGGTGTCCCAAATGGTAAAATCCATTATCGTATCCGATAATAATAAATATGCACCCCCACATAACAGATAGATCAATCACTTATTTCAAAGCCAATGAATAAGGGGCGAAACATTTTACATGAAATAAAACGCAGCCGCTTTATTTATGTAATAATTATTACGAAATTTATTGGAAGCATTTAATTTCCTGGCAACAGTGGAGCGGTCATTACGTTACCATAAATTGTATTACAAAGTGAATTCAAAACACACCGTTAGCGTAGAATGAAAGACTTATATTTTTCTTTGGTTATAAATGGAAAAGACAACTGCATTAGGTAACAGAAATTTATTGTAATGTAAGCAATATGTATCTAAAGCGCAAATACAAACTCACGAAATATTTGATATTTGTATTGGTCAACTCACGCCAAATGTTTGAGAATAATGTATAATTGATCCTTTAATTTATTATTATATTGAATGTATCATTGATTACAGATACTAAAGATACTTTTAGTATAATGTAAAACATTAACATTAATCGAATTCCACATACTTTAAGATTTCAGCTCATACCGTTACTTACCAATTCTAGGCTACTTTCTTTGTCCTACGTTTGTGCTAGAAATGTCGCTTGCTGAATACAAATGCGGCAAACATTTGACCGCTAATGTGACTGGAATAAGGAATTTTAGAAAATTCAAACAGCGCCATCTGCACATCAGTAATAATAGTTTCTTATATATTTATAAAATAAAACAAACGCTTCCCGCGGTTATATTTTCCATTGTGATGTGTTAAAATTCTTTCAAAATCTCTTTGTCAATTTTAATACAGAATCATAACAGTTGAATGTAAAAGAATATATCTATTACGTGTTTATTTGAAAAAGTTTGTTTGTATTTATTATGAATGATAAAGAAAAATATTTAAAGTATTTTAACTAGACTAATAAATGATCAATGTACACAGCATAAACAAAACTCTTTCGATATATGGTAAATTAAAATATTAAGTGGTGTTTAGGTTATGCCAATTTTATTATAAAAATTTGTCTGATATTAATTTTTATACTGTGAGATATGAACAAATATATGTGTAGTCACATATGTAATATCTTAAACTAATTTACTTTAATAATTTCGAGTTTGTAATGAAGCTTAAAATTGTATCACACATTTGATTTCCAATATAGCCTATACATTTAAGTAAGCCGAAACCTCAGAGTTGGAATGCATCCAACATCGAATCGTAGTTCTATCAATCAGGTAGTGACTGCACGAATTATCACCTGGGTCCTACTCTCGATATTAGCGTGGAATTTAGTTTCGTACCGACAAACACTGTTGCAATCCTCTTTATTGTTCAGATCGTTATATATATCTACCGACAGTTCATTTTGAGAATTGCACACGTTGTTTGCGATTATTACTATCCATGCTAAATTCTTCGGTAATGGTTCAATATTTTATAGATTTTTGGTGCTAAAGTGTTTTGTTTTCCTGTAGTTTTTAGGCAATTCTGTTTATAGATGTCCCAGAACGTGATGGTAAAAAAAAATCTCAATCATCATCTGGCAATACTAATTGTCTACTGTTTACTGTAAAGTCAAAGTGTAAATTGTTGTGAATATTTGTGAAAATGACCAAAAATACATTGATATCTCAAGTGAGAAATATTTTTTAATGTTTATAGCAAATTTGTGAAAAATAGCTGAAGATCGACGATTTTTTATTTATTTCAAAGTATGTTTATGAATTAACCGGTAACTAGCAATGACGAATCTTGATATATTAGTGAATATGACAGCTATCTACGTAAAAATAAGAACCATAAAAGAAGAAAATAAACTAAAGCAGACTTAATTTAGACGTGTAAGCATAACCGCAGTTACGATATTAGTAGAGATTATCAATAAAGAAATACATAAAGTAAAAGCTTATTCGTATTAGATTCCGTGTCAGGTAAAATATTATTGGGTTTTTTCTGGGCCAAATGATGTCCCTTCAAATTATTAGATGTTGGTAGTATAGGTGTATGTTTGTGCACTATATTACGCCCCACGCAGATGGATAATCTATGTTAAGATTTGCCGAGATAGAAAAATGGTCAGAAGTACGTTCAATGCTCTGAGGCAGTTATTTATTATATTAAAAATATTACACGTATCAAGACATATTTCGATATTCTTCGCACGCAGGTTTCAAGTTACTTCCATCTCTGAGGCCCCGGGGATTGCCAGTAGGGTCAATGTAGAAAATAAACTTTTCTATATTGTCTCCGGTCTGGGTGTTGTGGTAACTTCGTGGTCTCAGATACTCCATTATGTGGGGACTTTAGCTACTCATCTTGGAATCTAAACAATGTATGTATTGTTGTTTAATATTTAATTTAATCTTTATCCTTTTCCCCATGGCCTTCTTCGAATTAAAATTTCCCGATTTAACAACAGATTTTGGTATGACAACACTATACTATATATATATATCTTTAATGAAAATACAGCATTTAATATGTTAAAGAAATTTCACAATAATATATTAATGGTAATACCAAAATATAATCTAATCGAAAGTGATATTATTACAGATTTGATACAGGTTCATTATCAACTACCCTATTAATGTTCACTACTAAGGCTTTTCATAGGGTTCACTACTAGGGCTCAGGCCTTCCCTTTGGATAGATTCAAATGAAATCGAATATGGAGAATAATTGTTTTTGTTCATTAACATTTCGTATTACTTATGAACACAAATTCTAAGATATAGATATATTTAAGTTACAATTACACTGTGCATCGTACCACACCGTTCATTTTGTCTTAAATTACTTAATTAATCTTAAAGATTTTCTTTTTTATTAATGGCTTTTCGTAATTTAAAAATTATAAAAAGACCGTTACGCTCATTCTGAATATCAGATCGTAAATATTCTCCCAACAACAACGTTTATCGTTAAAAATAAAAATATATTTACGTAATATAAAAAATCTAAAGTAAGAAGTGAATAAACTTTAAATATGAAACTAAGATCTATCTTATGAGGAAAATCAAGAAACTGGGTATGTAATTAAGTGTTTTATTTACTTACTAGTTTTCCGCCAGCGGCTTCGCCAGCGTGGCCCCTAGAAAAATGTTTATTTGGATATCGATTTATCATCATCATATCAACCGAGAGAGGCCCACTGCTGGGCATAGGCCTCCCCCAAAGATTTCCAACGTGATCGGTCCTGCACTTTTTTGCACATATTATGATCTAGCTTCGGGTAGATGAATGAATTTTTAAAATCGGTCTAATTGTTTGATACAAACAAACAATCAAATCTTAATAAAAATAAATCCCAATAAATGTATTTTTAAACGTAAAGATCATGCCTTTCTTATGAAAAATATGTGAAATTCATCATCAGTATTATGTATCTATATTTGTGCTATTGTGTGTATATATGTAATTGTATGTATATATATATATTTTTTAGTCAGTTTCTATTTCTATATTCTATGCATAGTTAATCTTTTATTAATGCCGCCATCGCGTTTATCCTTTTTCCTAAAGGTTGACTGGGAGAGAATGCCATTAGCATTAAGTCCGCCTTTTGTACCTTTTTTTATTACGGGAGTAGATGGTTATTGGGCATTCTACCCCACTTTCGTTCGCTCGGGCTTGCGCCCTCACTCCTCGTGGGGTGAAATGCCCAATAACCATCTTGGATATTTGTTACCTCGTTTTTTCATTCCACTTCAATTATCTAATAAATAAAAAACCAAATCTCCAACCAGTTTGTAAATTTAAGAACCCTCTGCCGATATGCACTCACGAGATGATAGAAATATTACAAAAGGATATTACATTCATTTGATTGCGTAGCTTTTTGACTAAAAGCATAGAATGTTTTTGATTATTCACACTTTATATAAATAGTGGAATTTGTACAAATTGACTCATTATATCTAGAACACTCGAAACACTACTATGAAATTTGTAAAACAATCTCAAACGTTGCAATTTAATAAAATTTGTTCAGATACTGAGACAGTTATTTCTCGACATGGAAACTTGCTTCCTAATTCAATTCGGTGTTTAGTTTGCGGTCCATCAAACTGTGGAAAAACAAATTTAATAATAGGTCTTCTGTTGCATGAAAATGGATTACATTTTAAGAATGTATATTTATATTCAAAAACACTGTATCAAACTAAGTACATTTATTTAGAGAACGTCTTTAAATTGATACCTAGCGTTACGTTTGCAAAGTACAGTGATAATGAATTGATTCTCAGTCCACACGATGCTAAGCCCTATTCTATAATAATTTTTGATGATGTGGCATGTGAGAATCAAACTAATATGCGAGATTATTTCGCTATGGGCAGACATAAATTTATTGATTGTTTTTACTTAAACCAAACATATAGTAAAATACCAAAACAACTAGTAAGGGACAATGCAAACCTTATAATATTATTCAAACAAGATGATATAAATTTACGACATGTATATGATGAACATGTGAATACAGATATGTCATGGCTGGAATTTCGGGAAATGTGTTCAAAAATTTGGAAAGAAACATATAACTTTTTAGTCATTAATAAAGATTGTGCAAAAAATGACGGTTGCTACAGAATGAACTTTGACACCTTTGTTACTTTCGACAAGTAACCAAATAAAGTCACTTTCAATCTAGAAAATATTTCATTTAAGAAATAAAGCTATAAGATACAACACGTTCCATAACTCTAACTTCTTTTCTTTCAAAATGGAAAAGGAATTAAAAGCTGAGGTTGTTCGAGCTGCAGAAGGTGTGAAAAAGAAGCTGAAGGAAATGCGTATGAGGGAATCTTATCAAGAAAACATGTTAAATACAGTTTTTCAACCTATCACCAAACCACTTCATCAAATAGTACATCATAACACAAACCCTTCAAAATCTAACAAATCTAAAGTCCATGGAGTACTAGAAGATGATGTTTTGAATAAAGATCCGGAGGATACATATTTTAAACGTAACGATTCCATATCCATGTCCCACAATAGCGATTCTGATGACAATATTGATGAAAACAGTCTCGATGGTCAAAATAAAAAAAACACCAGTGATGCATCGTTTGCAACTGTCGAGTCCCTCCACAGTCCTAACCAAGATGTTTCATCTTGGTCATTATCTTCGGAAGTGTTTGAGGATATCCCTTTTGGTGTTAGAAGAGAACGAGGTAAACTATTCATGGGTAACTCACGTGTGACAGTTCATGAGGAGAATATATCCGTAGCAGGTCGAGTATACAAGAAAACTCCTGGGTTATGTGAACTTTTGTTCAAGAGAGTTCCTGAATTAAATTTGGTTACAGATAAAGATTCACAAGTTTATAAAGCAATATTGTTAGAAACAAATGCTCATCGTAGAGATTATGATTCGAATAAACCAATAAAAACAAATCGAGGTCGAAAGTATTTGCAAATTATCAAACCACTGTTTAAATTGCGCAAACCGTCAACATCTTCTGTTTCTTCTAGAACAGAACAATTAAGTGAAGGGGAAGGGTTAAGACTCAAGAAAAAATTTAAAAAATATACTGACTACATTTATTGGGATGATCCTAATGAGTTAGTTGAAAGATTGAAGTTACTGATAGCTTCTAAAGATGCAGGAAATACTGGAGTAGAAAATGAAATAATTTCTATTATTGAAGAATTGCGTGAAAACGGAATTATAAAATAGTTGTCATAGTTTGTTGTTTTTTATTTACACACTCTCCCTTGATTGCATCGGATCTCCAATAAATAAAAATGAATATTGATAAATTCGGGCATCATGTCCACAAAAGGCTACGTTTGTCTGAACTGTTAGATTTTAGGGAAAACTCTTTAATGAAATCAGAAAGTGGGTGTTTTAATTTACAATCATCTAGATTAACTGGAGTCAACACACCTTTGGAAAAGGATGACGCTGTCAATAAACAATACGTAGATGAAAAAATTGCAACCTTGTGCACGAAGCATGAACTGCATGTTTGGATAGAATCAATAAAAGCTGATATCACCAACAAAATTAAACAGTTTGAAGAGAAGTTTAACACTAAGAGCTCGAGTGAACAGAATGTAACCAACAGAAAAAATGGTCAAGCTCCAAGTAGTAAAAGAAATCCATAGGTCTGCACGTAAAAACTTTATTCGAAGATCTGTTGTACTAAAAGGCATTAACGATCTATGGCAAGCAGATCTAATTGATTTTAAATCTTTAAAAAAATATAACAGTGGTTACACATATATTTTAATTGTTATTGATTGCTTCAGCAAATACGCATGGGGTGTTCCCTTAAAGTCAAAATCTAGAAAATGTGTTGTTAATGCGTTTAAAAAAATTTTCAAAACAAGTTATCAATTTCCTGTTCACTTACAAACTGATATGGGAACAGAATTTTACAATAAATCGTTTAAAGAACTCATGCAGTCACTAAATATAAACCACTATTCAACTTACTCTACAAAAAAAGCATCTATTGTTGAAAGATTGATAAGAACATTAAAGAACAAATTGCATGTATCTTTTAGCTATAACGGTAGTTATAAGTGGGTAGGAAAGACTTTAGAAGATGTTTTGAATACTTATAATAATAGCAAGCATAGTGTCACTAAACATAAACCAGTTAATGTTAATTCGATAAATGAAGCAAAGGTTAAAAACAACATTGATAAGTTTTTTAACACACGAATTAAATCGCAAAAAAATAAATTTCAAAAAGGTGACTTTGTTAGAATAAGCAAATACAAAAGCAGTTTTGAAAAGGGTTATACACCGAATTGGTCAACAGAATTATTTACTATTAAATCGGTCAATAAAACTAATCCTGTTACATTTAATTTACAAGATCAAAGGAGTCAACCAATATTAGGAACGTTTTACCAGGAAGAGTTACAAAAAACTAATCATCCCGATGTTTATTTAATAGAAAAAGTTATAAAAAAGAACGGAAATAAACTGTTTGTTAAGTGGTTAGGTCTCCCTAATAGTGAAAACAGTTGGATTGATCGCAGTTCAATTACTGTATAATATAACAGTTAATTAATATATGTTGTACTCATTGCATATCCAGATATGCAAGGAGGAGGACTAGTCAATACGAGGGTCAAACTGAAAGTTCTTAGAAAATCAAAAACTGATTACATTAGCCAGTTATTAGTTTTATTATATCTTTTCAAAATATTGTCCATTCACGTCAATACACCGCTGCATGCGATGGAACCACTGGGAAAAGCACTTTGCCCACTCGTCCTTAGGGGTCTCTTCAATGGCATCGCGATACGCAGCCACCGCTTCTTCAGCATTCATAAACCGCTTTCCTTTAAGTTTTTCTTTAATTTTTGGAAATAAATAAAAATCACAAGGCGCGAGGTCGGGGCTATACGGCGGGTGACCCAGTAATTCAACGTTTGATGTCGCCAAATAGTCGATCGTTCGCTTGGCGGTGTGCGACGAGGCGTTGTCGTGGTGAAGGAGGATCCTACTGCGAGGTCGTTTCTCTCGAACTTTTTCCAAGACAAGTGGCAAACAATTGGTAGTGTACCATTCTGCAGAAACTGTTTTTTGATCCTCTAACACAATTGTTGCAAAATGACCTATCCTTCCAAAGAACGAGGCCACCATTTTTTTTCCCGCACTTCGATCTCTCTTCACTTTAGTTGGCAACTCCTCGAAAGGAAACACCCACTGAGCAGATTGTCTTTTGGTTTTAGGATCATAACAGTAAATCCAGCTTTCGTCACCTGTTAGTATGTCGAACACAGCATTTGAGTCACCTCCGTTAAATCTTTCAATCATTTTACGACACCAATCCACACGATGGAGTTTTTGAGCCTCAGTCAAATTATGAGGTATCCACCGGGCGCAAAGCTTCCTGACCGCTAAATGTTCGTGGAGGATTTTGTGCACTTGACTCATACCGATGCCTAAGCTTGTCCGAATCTGTTGATAGGTCACTTTTTTGTCAGTCTCTATCATACGCCGCACAACACAGATGTTATCTTCAGTCGTCGCCGTAGAAGGCCGTCCCTCACGTAAATCATCAGTGAGATTAGTGCGACCACGTTTAAACTCATTAAACCAGTTGTAAACAGTCGCACGAGATGGGGCTTCATCGTGAAAGGCCAATCGTAGTCTATCATAACTTTCTTGTTGACTTAAATGACATCGAAAGTCATAAAAAATCATTGCACGAAAATTTTCTCGTGTTAAATTCATGATGACGTGACACAGACAATTTTCAATTTGCCGCCAAATCGTAAAACAAATGACAAATGAATGAAATATATACTCAGTAATATTGGCAAAGAGTTATATTTTCAAATTTTAGAATTATTTTTTTATTATATTGTTTATAAGTGGCCAGTTCTAAGAACTTTCAGTTTGACCCTCGTAGTATAATTGACAGTTTACCGTTCGAACTACATTTACCAGGATATAACTATTGTGGACCAGGGACAAAGTTAAAACAAAGATTAGCCAGAGGTGATAAAGGAGTCAATAAATTAGACGAAGCCTGCAAATTTCATGATATTGCATACACAAACACCGATTCAAATAGTAGACATAAAGCAGACTTGGAACTACTCAGCATGGCTAAAAGACGATTGCATTCGAAAGACGCTGGAAGAGGTGAAAAACTAGCTTCATGGTTAGTTAGTAAGGTTATGAAAGCTAAAGTAAAAACAGGTTCTGGAGTTAAAAAATTCAAGACCATTGTATCGAAAATTCAATCTCAAATAAAAAAAATGAAACCAAAGAGCCAAACAGCTGCAATTAAGTATGCATATGAAGCTGCTAAAAAATGTTTTCCCAAAAATTGTCATTTTCGTCTACCGCGAATAATACCGATTCCAAAGACAGGAGGAATATTACCTCTGATACCCATTTTTGCGGGATTGTCTGCTCTAGGTGCATTAGCTGGAGGTGCGGCAGGTGTTGCGAAAACGGTAAATGAATACAAAACTGCACAACAAAATTTAAAAGTATCCGAACGTCATAATAAAACTATGGAAGCAATTGCATTGGGAAAAGGTCTTTACATCAAACCGTATAAAAAAGGCAGTGGTTTATTTATAAAAAGTTCAAAAAACTAATTTCCCAGCTACCCAATAAAGCTTTATCTAATATAGAGTTAATGAAATATTCTAGAAATATACCACATTTTCGTGGAGTTTACATGAAAGATAGATTACCAAATAAGTCAAAACCAATAGAATGTGGAATCGTTAATTTAGATAATCATAATAATAATGGAACGCATTGGGTAGCGTATGCAATAATAAACAGTTATTGTGAATATTTTGATAGTTTTGGTAATTTAAAACCACCAAAAGAATTATTGAAATATTTCGGTCATCGTGATATTTATTACAATTATAATCAATATCAAAAATATAATAGCGTCAATTGTGGACATTTATGTTTAAAATTTTTGCACAACTTTTGGGATCAATTTAGTATATATTGATGGGCTTGATCTTTTTATATACATTTTCACGATGTCTTTCACATTGTCTATAACTGGCAAAAGTTCCATATTAACCACAAACTACTCACCGACTTTAAATCTCGATGGTGATTATGAATGTGCATTATTGCATTTCTCTACTTTTAATTCTATACCGAATATCACTAAAGCTAATAACAAATTTCACTATGGTACTAATGAAGTGGTCGAGATTCCTGAAGGAGCTTATGAACTTCAAGATCTTTACGACTTTTTAAAGTTTAAAGTAAAAGATTGTGATTTAAAATTATATTGCAATAACAATACACTTAAGACAACTATATTCTGTACTAAAGATATTCATTTTGAAAAACATGGTTCCTTCGGAGAATTGTTGGGTTATGGTAAGGAAGTTCTAAAAAGTCATATATTACATGACTCACTTCTTCCCGTAAACATTTTATCAACGACTGTGGTGAGAGTCGAATGTGATATCATAAGCGGGTCTTATATAAACGGAAAACCAAATCACATATTACATGAGTTTGCACCCACAGTACCTCCGGGTTACAGAATAATAGAAATACCGAAGAATACTATATATTTTCCAGTAAACAGAGATACTATCAATAGTATCACCATAAGAATATTAGACATTTATAATAATCCTGTTGATCATCGAGGGGAAGAAGTGAATTTATACTTACACATAAAGAAACATGATTGAGTACAATAAAAACTTTTCATCTCATAGTCAGAAGTTTAGTGGTAATCGATCCGTTCGCAAGAACACACATTCTTGTGCTAATATTAAACTAACTCCACAAAATAAGGCATTTTTAAGATTAATCGGATTGTTAAAATGAATATTCTAAATATAACAAATCCGCCTTCTTATGACAACTCTATAGAGTGCATAGAAACTCATTCTTATAAACCATATATAACAAGTTTCAATAGAAATGATGAAATAAGAATACCGATAAATCAACAAGACTTATATGTGCTTCCAAGTGCAAGCACCTTGTATATTGAAGGAGTGGTAAATGTGATCAAATTTGGAGACAAGGGTACAAGAGAAAAAGTACCATCTTTTCAATTTACTAATAACGCGTTAATGTACTTGTTTCAAGACATACGTTATGAATTAAATGGTGTTGAAATAGACAAAGTCAAAAATGCTGGTATAACAACGACTATGAAATCTTTACTCTCCATGAATGAAACTGAATCGAAGATATCTGAAGTATGGGGTTGGAATATACAGGGTTTAAAAAATACTATCGGTGGTCACTTCTCTGTATCAATTCCATTAAGTAACGTACTAGGATTTGCTGAAGATTATAAAAAAGTCATAGCAAATTGTAAACATGAGCTTGTTCTATTACGAAGCAATACAAACCTCAATGCCTTAAAACTTGACAACGATGAAGTAATAGAAAGCATTGATATACATAAAATAATTTGGCGTGTTCCTCATGTCAAAGTATCTGACAGAGAAAAAATCAATTTACTTAAAATTTTGGAAAAAGATAAACCAATTCAATTAACGTTTCGGAACTGGGATCTTTACGAATACCCAATGCTACCAAAGACTACTAAACATACATGGTCAATTAAAACTTCTACTCAGATTGAAAAACCTAGGTATGTTATTCTTGGCCTGCAAACTAACAGAAAAAATAATGGATCAAAAGATATGTCCCAATTTGATCATTGTAATGTCCGTGATGTAAAGGTTTATTTAAATTCTATTTATTATCCATATGAAAGCTATAATACCGACTTCGCGAAGCATAACTATGCTTTAATATATGAACAATTCGTAAACTTCCAACAGTCTTATTATTCACGTAAATCAAGTTGTTCATTAAGTGCTCAACAATTTAGAGAATATGCACCATTATTTGTAATCGATTGTTCAAGACAGAACGATAATATAAAAACAGGACCCGTTATTAATATTCGCTTAGAGTTAGAGAGTCATAAGGAGATACCGGACCAGACGTCAGCATATTGTTTAATTTTAAATGATTGCATAGTGGAATATAAACCTCTTAGTAATATAGTTCGTAAAATATCATGAATTCTATTATTATAGTAGATGTGCAAGGTTTTAAAAGCGTAAAAAATGAATTTATATTAAAAGAATTAGCTATAGGTACATCGGAACATACTCAAATATTTTTGATAAAGCCACCTTATCCATACTCTACTCTGACCCTTGAAGAAAGAAAACATGTATGGTGGATAGAAAGAAATAGAGGGTACCGATGGAGTGAGGGTCATATTGACTATAGAGAATTCAGAAGACTAATAAAACCTTATTTAAATAAGTATAAAATCATAGTAAAAGGTGAAGAAAAAGTTAAGTGGGTACGAGAAATATGTGGTCATGAAAATCTTTTAGATATAAGTGATAAAGGTATACCTAATTTAGAAACTTTAAGTAAACTCTATTGTAAAGATATGTTCGCTTACAATTGTTTTAATCATCTGAAATGTTGTGCATTGAGAAATGTTATATGTATTAGAAAGTGGTTTATAGAAAATAATATTTCTGTGTCAGATTTTTAATAAATAAATTTAATTAAAATACCTACTCTTTCTTTTTATTCAGAACTCTTTGTATAGGGTGAAAAAATTAAACAATATATGATAATTTTAATAAAATTTTATTTTTCATATATTTTTAATTTACAAATATTTCAAATAATATTCTATATGATATTTTATTTAATTACTTATTCTATTTAAGATTTAACCTACCTAAATAAATTATCTACTTATATATATCGGTTCTCCATTTTCAAAATAGAAGTTTACATAATAACTGTTTATTGTAATTAAATTAAATAGACACATCAGTCTAAATATTAATACAATCAATAAAATTTAAGATAAATCTATAATTTTAATGTAATTCACATTAATAAAGTAAATTTACTCTTGTCTATGTTTAATTATTGTTTCTATGTTTTAATTAGAAAATCAAATAAAATTTCACAAATATATTATATATATATATTACTTACTTGTTAACATAACCACACTTCTAAAAACAATTAGTGTAACTATAACCACATATTTTTTTTGATATATTATTGATAATTTTCTCAGTCTGATCCATTATTTCATCACCAACATCCTTCACTACATATTGAGAATTTAACAGAACACTGTTATCATTTACACTATCACTAATTCGTTGTAATCGATCCAATTCGATAACTTGTATCCTGATTAGGCGAAGTCCTTTTGTTGGTGCGCTATTGATGACGAATGAAACTGGGCCACAGTACTTTGCTGTTTGATCTAATTGAATGCTCTGCCTCCTCTTGCACTTTATTTTGCGATTGTGTCGAGTCCTTTTTAATGACTTAGATGAGCTCTGCATTTTTAAAATATCTTCCGTAAACCCTTCTAGGGGATCTTGAGCACATTGAAATGAATCCAAATATTGGTGAGGGTCAAAATGAGCACACTCTTCGTCCGAAACAGTGGTGATATTTTCTTGTTCTATATTCTGAAACAAGATAAAAAATAATTAAATGTATATTTGATCAAAAAAGATAATAAATTAAATTAAAATATTTGAAATTAACTAAATACATACGTACCATTGCTATTTGATTGTACTAGCTGTAGCTGTGACCCAGTCTAATGATAGCAAAACAATAAATGTAAATGAATAATAAATTATAATCCACTGTATTGTCTTTTTGCTTACTTTCCAGTTTGAGCTTGTTGTCTCATGTTCTTTCACTCACACCCATTACCATGGAAAATGGCATTGACATCTCATATTACTAATATTCACCTGCACTTCGATAACAGGTTTGAACTTGATTTTGTGTTAATTCATAATTTTAGTACATATGTAGACGTTTAAACGATTTTAAAAGGATTGTTAAGAGCGCTAAAACAAACAAATGAAATTTTATTTATTATTTTTATTCCATTACAATACATGTATTCCATTTAGCCTATTATTATATTATATAGTAACCAGAATTAAATTAATATTATTTTTAATTATTAATGTTAACATTTTTCGATAACTAAAAGAACATTATCTAAATATTATTTGATACACATAATGACAAATAATCAGTTTAAATGAACTAACACTATGTAGTTAAATTACTATATTAATTATACAAAATTAATTAAAAATTAAATATACTAGTATGTCCCCATGCCTTAGTAGAAACTTTATCATTCAATATCAACCTCTTATCATCATCACCTGACAGAGCTATTTTATTGACAGCACAAGTGAAGATTTCGTGCTTAATTGATTTAAATAAAATATTTGTTTTGCACACTGTATCACCTTTAAATAATGTATTTTCATAATCTGTGATATTCAGTTTGTTAATAATATTTCTTTTGACACCTTTCGCTTTTTTTATTGTAGTGTCTAGAGTTTTAATGCAATATAACTTTGAACGAAGTCCAACAAATTCTGATATAATTTTGCCCCCCATTTCGTCTTTAAATAAACCAGGTACTTTTTTATTTTGAATTGGTAGACCATATTCATTCACCTTAGGAAAATTACTAGTATCAAAATATGTTAAAAAATATTTTTTTATATCATAATAAAAATCTGTGGTATTTACATGATAGACAAAACTATCTGTGTCCGTGTAACACATCTGTACATCATTGTTGTAAAAAGGCTTAATGACAGAATAGTGGAAATCGTACATGTAGTTCTTTGATAACTCCAAAACAGTAAAACCAATATATATTGGTTTGTTCAAAATAATTTCATCAGGTTTTAATTGAATCGCGACTAAATTTTCACTAAATACTGCTGCACTATGAAAATTTGGACGAGCAATGAGCTGCTGAGCACTTTTTCGTCTTTTAGTGATATTGTTTTTATCATACCATCGATTGACTAGATCAACCTTAACTCGATTTTCATTATTTTCTAATGTTTTTCCAAACACACTATTATTTAAAAGTTTGAAGAAATCTTGTTCAAATACTGATGTACTCTTTTGTCGTAAAGCTGTATTCAAATCAATATACTGTTTCAAATATGGGCTTTGTTTAAAAGTAATGACTCGGTGAATTTTTTTTAATATTAACCCATGTTTTATACAAGTTTTTAAATACACGTAATGTATAACGTAAGTGAATTTATCATACAAATTTGGAACTAGTTTACTATTTTTCCCTCCAGGAGGAATACATTTTTCTGGACAAAAAGGTAAATCATTATGCAAGTGATGTAACTTTTTTGGATATTCCAAGTCCACTTCTAATATGAAACCATATTGTGAATCTGTTGGAATTTTAGTCACATCGAGGATTTCTATTTCATGTTTTTCTAAAAATCTAAAATTTGATAAAGGTAAATATTGACACATACTATGGCCATAAAGATTATTGCAATCAATATAAGTTATATAAGAACTTGGTTTAGACAAATCGTAATCTGTTAAATATTTATTGTTTGCTTTAGCATATCTATGAGAGCATAAGCACACACCACCTCTAATACCGCTTTGCAACATTCGCACCATAGATAGATCATTAATAAGTTCGAGTTGTACCCCGGTTTTCAATAACATCGCGTCAAACGACAAACTAGGTGCAGTTAAATAAAAGGCAGGATCTAGCTGATAATGTTGTTTACAAGTGCGTCTAAAATTTTCGAAAATGTCTGCTAATAAAAGGACATCGGTTTTCAAATACAAATCAGTATAACATCCTAAATCTTGTATTTCAAATATTGACCAAATTAATTGCGCATGTTGATAATCTTCAACAGAAATGACTTCATCAGTGAGTGAACTATAAAAACATTCCTTTTTTGGAAGGGATTGTTCTTGATAGCGTTCCCATGAGTTCATATATTCATAAGGATATATACCCTTGCGAGTAAGTAATTTAAATTTATGATCACTCGGATAAAAACTTTTTAAATGTTTAAATTCTTCAGGTTTTAAAGTATTAACTAATTTATTTAGACTGGTCCCTAAGAACTTAAACGAATCAACAAAACGAAGTTGAAAAAACTTTTTATTAGATACTGGTACGAATTTTGTAAAAGAAATATAGTTTTCTTTTGTTTTAGGAATTATTTTTATGTCACCAGGCACCTCCCCCAAAGCTTTTATAAACAAATGGCAATCATATCCAGCTAAATTATGGAAAAATATAGGAACGAATGAAGGTCGTTTAAATTGTAAGTTACAATAAGAATGCGCTGCCCCGCGGTACCGGCCTGTCACGTGACAGTGATCACGCACTCTATCTGAAAAAAGGAAATTTCGACAGATATGACAGACTTTAACGTTTATAAAATCAATTCTATCTTCCTCGGTAAATATCATGCGCGTATTAAAATTCAATTTTTCATAAATGTTTTGCACGTCTTTCATTATTAAATTAACAAATTTGTCAACACAATCAGGCCCACGATGTGACACAAAATGATTATGACTCGGGTCATCACGACAAACAATATAATAAGCAAAAGCGATAGGCACATGATGATGCAAAATGGTGGTGTTCTGACTTTTTGAACAACTACTACCAGAATTACTTTCTAACATCGATTCAAAATCGGCATAGATGCAAAATGGTACGTTTTGTTTGTGATTATAATTTTTAAATTTAATTACCGATCCCTTATCAGGTAATTTAGTTACTACACCGCTACACAAATGGCTATCAACTTCCACTGCGGTATTAAAAAATACGAGACACAAATCACAAAAATACAACTTCCCATGATGAGAAGTAACTTGACTTCTGAAAAGTCTAGAACAGTCTTTAATCAAACAATAATGAGTATTATTATTATTTTCAAGCAAAAGCAAGTGTATAATTTTGTTATTATGTTTTTTATCCATATCTGATTTGTATAAAGGCCCTATAATAGATTTGTTATTTTTTAAACCATATAGTACAAATTTTATATTTGGGTTATTATTTTCAAAGAGTTTTATATCATGTAAAGAAACAGGAAAACGCATTCCACTAACATCGAACAGTTCTTTATAATGAGGATATGACGAAACTCTTTCAGGATGATATTTCGCGGGATAAAGGGCAGCGGTCACACACCATAAGAAACAGCACTGGTCTTTATTAACTATATTCAAACATGACTTTTTTAATTGAATCGATTTAGGTAACGGTATAAAGCTTGAGCCACCAAGTGGTTGATATTTATTGAGATTGACCTCCATATGCAAATTGTTCAAAAATGTCCACCCACTATCGCGATCCTCGAATTCCTCAATACATTTTTTGAGGTAATTTACTACTTCAATGTAAAAATTGTTAAATTCATAATTAGAATATAATATTTTGTTTTTTGTTCCAAAAGATTTAATTTCTTGAGAATTATCTTTAAATTTTAAAAACGTTGCGAATAGTTCTAAATTTACTTTAACACATGTATGCGATTTGAGAAATTGATCTAAAATCATTTTTAACTTATCACGAATCTCATAAAAAAATCCATCTACAGAACCCGACTGAAAATCATTTATAGCAACTATTCTATATGTTATTATACGATTACGAAATGCAGATGTTATGATTTCTACACCTTCGCTATGTTTCATTGAGCGACTATTTTGCTTATGCAAATTACTTCTCAAATGACCCACCCATGATTTATTAAGAACAGCTGTGTTACACGTTGCACAGAAAGGCATCTTATAGTAATAAATTGCTACGATAAAAAACGAATGTCATTAAATAATGGAATAAAAATAGAAAGCACTTACATAAATTGATTGTTTAATGAAATAAACAATTATTTGGTACCCAATTTACTTAAAATTAATTTTATCTGAATAATGTATAGGTTCTGAGTCTTCAAATACCGTCCAAGCTTGTCCTAGGAAGGTTTGAAGAGCGTCCCACGATGGTGACGAGTCTTCACACTGTAACTTAACTGTTACTAATGCTGTCTTGTAGCGCACATCGACGGGATTGGAAGTGTAGTCTCCTGTTTTGTAGACTTTAAGGTCTACAAAAAACTCGCCTGTAGTAGCTGCGGTGCGACGACTTGTACCCGTTGATACACGGCTGGCGAAACTGGACGTCACGATTCCACCACTCCTCGGTCGGCCGCTAGCTATCTCTTCCGACTGCAATATATTGAACAAGTCCCGTTTCTTGTTCACTCTGCAAAGTAGAAACAAACATTTTATTAAATTAATTAAATGACCGTACATAACATTATAATAAAAACACAATGAGATCAAAAAACTATGTATATGTACTGTAAAAAAAAAATCTATTATTATAACACTATATCTTTAAAATTTAGTTTAATAAGGAGTATGTTATATTTAGATCGATAAATGTCTGGTTAACATAATGCAAGTACTGACAAAGTAATATTCAATGATAGGTAAATAACTTACTTGTGAGGTGGAGAAAATTCATATGGGGCTTGTTTGGAGCGATATTTCTTGGTGTCAACAGTGGCAACTGTTGTACCTATGGTTTTGCGCTTGCCTGTCGCAACACCAGCAGACGATGTCTTCTTTTTTTTAATTGGAACTTCGGAGATAACAGACGCTTCAAACTCAGAGTCAGACCTGTTGGAATAACACTTATTTAAATATCACTCTAAAAACATTGGAGATACAGTTGAAAGCCTTGTAAAGAAATAAATTTTACTTACGTACATTTTCTATACTTTGTATTTGCGTCACTTTAAAAAATATATATATATATATATATATATATATATAATTTATATATTAAGTTGACCAATGCAGATAGGTAGATTACCAATCTATAAATTTCAGAAAATGAATAATTTTCTTTGATCACCGAGTTTTTATGCAAGAAAATCGTTGTTGTCATCAAAATAAACACCTAACTGGTCAAGCGCGAATGCTTTATTGCAACAACATATTTATTAAGTTTAATTGATTGTAATGATGATTAAAAATAAAATATTGAAATTTTATAGAACTTCTAACTCATCTGTTTTACTTACTACTGCAATCGTAAATACCTATATTGATTTAGTCTATTGATAATCATATATAATGTTCAATTAAATGTTGAACTTAAATCATACAAGCGAACCAAGGTTAAATTATTATATTTTTAGCGTAAACATGTCGGTTTGTCAAACGAAATAATAATATAATAAAAATTAGAATGTTAGAATTTTCTTCCATTTAATTTTTAACCTTAACAACTAGAACACAATAAAATGATCCCTTGTTGATTAATATGACATAGGACATTCTGCATGTGAGCACATAATGTTGATGATATTTAACGATATTGCTTTGTAACTTAATTTATTTACCGCTACTTGCAAATTTGCTGCATTTGCTATTTGTATCCGTAGAGATGTTCGAGTTATAATAAGTAGTTACATAAATCATAATCGATGTGCTACTAGAGAATTGTCTAAATTTTAGCAATCAATATCATTGAATGAGTATGCAGTAGAGAGCTGCTACTTTGTACTAACAATTTAATTGCAAATTCCATTAAAGGTAGAATAATTTTACAAAATAATGTTATCACTAGTTTAGGTATATATACTTATAATGTACCTACAATTTATTTTATTTATATGTAGATAATTGTTATTTTCATCTCTATATTACTTTAGCAATTAATAAATGAATAATATTTTACGTATATAAGCTTCGTTGATCAACCAAAATCATATTCATAATGATATGAATCGATACATCTCGAGTTAATCCATTTTCAGAAGAATCGATAAATTCTGTGCATCTCTTTTAAAGTCTTAGAGCTGGATTAAATATTTCATGTAAAATGTGATACTGGAGTACACAAAATAATATTTCCGGAACTATTTTTAAAATTGATAATAATTAGAAATAAAGTAATTCATACAATTAGTCGAGGTGACATGTGAATACTTATATTGAAATTAAATAACTAAATATAGTATTCATACAACATTTAATATTATTTTTTACTATTTCAAATAAATAAGTTACTGTACTAATTAAATGATTGACATTATTTGATAATAAACTGTAACTCTAATGTAGATAAAATACTAAGCCGGTATTAAAGCGCACTTTGATGTGTTGCTCTAGGACTATCGTAAGTGCAACCGAACTCCATCGGGTTCGTGTTTCTATTCCCACAGTGATTCCCACGTATTACTTCATTTGCAAAGACACTCGAGCGACAATAGCTAACTTTAACTGTTTAGTAAATATAAAAATTTTACTTGTGAATTCAAAAAATCATCACTAAGTGGTCTAAAACTATTGAAAAAAGAAGATCAAGTAAGTAATGATTATGTTTCTAAATAAATTACTAATATGTTATAAAATACTTAATTTAGATTCAAGTAAAATATATAAAAATATATTAGGCAAAATCAAATACATTGCTTAGATTCTAAGATAAGAGTTAAAGCCTTCGTATTGTGTATTATCTGAAATGACGAAGGTGACAGAAAGCAAATCCAAAATTCGATTTTTAATTATAAATTAAATTTTCATATACCGTTTTATAGAAAAATTATAAAGGGTAAATTCTCCAAAATTATACATTTTTAATAATTCACAAACTATATGTACTTACGTATTGTGAAGCCAATACAATGTCTTTGTGAGTACATGATTTTAATTTAGTTTAAAAATCCATGTCAGCCTGATTTTATAAAGTAAGACTTATTATCAAAATCATAGTTCACACAAATTATAATTAATGTCTATGATAATTGACATCAGTAAAACAAGAAAAATATTAGATTTGAAAGTTAAATGTATTTTTATGCATTTTTCTCCAAGATTAGTAAAATATAGTATTTTTTTGTTTTTCATGAAAACAGATAATATTCTTTAATGTAGAGAAATACTGTTATTCATTTTAATTATATCTTTTATCAAAGATTATTCAACATTTTTAATGAATTACTACATCACGCATGGTCGCAAAAAATAACCCCTTATGGATTTTTCTTTATGTAGGAGCAAGGTCATTAATTTTATTAGAGTGTTATTAATTGTATTATATAATACGTATTATTACGTAATATAATTATTTTTTGTTATTTATTTCAGAAAACCAGACATGAGGTAGCTGTGCATTGCATGATGACATCGAAGATCAATCTCTGAAGAAATCTAATACATTTTTCTTTATATATGTAGACATTGAAATAAAATTAAAAACCCCATCCCATTCTCCTATAGATATTAAGAGGTAATTGATAATTAAAGTATTCTCATACGAGATTACATCGAGTTTGGGATTACTTTTTATCATGAAGGTAAAGAAGTTGTGGTAACGTTTCAAGAAGGTAATGGTAACGTAAGTATAAATATAAATCGGTAAAGGTATTGTAGTAATGTTTCAAGAAGGTAATGGTAACGTAAGTATAAATAAATAAATCTAAAGTAAGATTCAGAGAATCCCAAAAGCATTTTATTTGTTAGGTAATTAGGAGTCTGTTCAGTGCGTGATCTTACCACGGGCTCGCAGGGAGTGACTTACCACGGTGCTTCCAACTGAACAGTTTAGGCAATGTTTGGTGCGTGATCTTACCATGGGCTCGCAGGGAGATACTTACCATGGTTCTCTCAGCCAACACAAGTTAGGAATCTGTTCAGTGCGTGATCTTACCACGGGCTCGCAGGGAGTGACTTACCACGGTGCTTCCAACTGAACAGTTTAGGCGATGTTTGGTGCGTGATCTTACCATGGGCTCGCAGGGAGATACTTACCATGGTTCTCTCAGCCAACACTAGTTAGGAATCTGTTCAGTGCGTGATCTTACCACGGGCTCGCAGGGAGTGACTTACCACGGTGCTTCCAACTGAACAGTTTAGGCAATGTTTGGTGCGTGATCTTACCATGGGCTCGCAGGGAGATACTTACCATGGTTCTCTCAGCCAACACAAGTTAGGAATCTGTTCAGTGCGTGATCTTACCACGGGCTCGCAGGGAGTGACTTACCACGGTGCTTCCAACTGAACAGTTTAGGCGATGTTTGGTGCGTGATCTTACCATGGGCTCGCAGGGAGATACTTACCATGGTTCTCTCAGCCAACACTAGTTAGGAATCTGTTCAGTGCGTGATCTTATCACGGGCTCGCAGGGAGTGACTTACCACGGTGCTTCCAACTGAACAGTTTAGGCGATGTTTGGTGCGTGATCTTACCATGGGCTCGCAGGGAGATACTTACCATGGTTCTCTCAGCCAACACTAGTTAGGAATCTGTTCAGTGCGTGATCTTATCACGGGCTCGCAGGGAGTGACTTACCACGGTGCTTCCAACTGAACAGTTTAGGTGATGTTTGGTGCGTGATCTTACCATGGGCTCGCAGGGAGATACTTACCATGGTTCTCTCAGCCAACACTAGTTAGGAATCTGTTCAGTGCGTGATCTTATCACGGGCTCGCAGGGAGTGACTTACCACGGTGCTTCCAACTGAACAGTTTAGGTGATGTTTGGTGCGTGATCTTACCATGGGCTCGCAGGGAGATACTTACCATGGTTCTCTCAGCCAACACTAGTTAGGAATCTGTTCAGTGCGTGATCTTATCACGGGCTCGCAGGGAGTGACTTACCACGGTGCTTCCAACTGAACAGTTTAGGAGGCGATCGGTGCGTGATTTTAGATCGCTAATTATACGATTTTAATGTTAGGGAGAGATTTCTTAACCTTTCAGAGTTTCTTTGGCCAGTTCTTCTCTGTCAAAGGGTCTCTCAATTTACGAACTGGTGGTAGATTTGGTTTCTTATTTATTAGATAATTGAAGTGGAATGAAAAAACGAGGTAACAAATATCCGAGATGGTTATTGGGCATTTCACCCCACGAGGAGTGAGGGCGCAAGCCCGAGCGAACGAAAGTGGGTAGAATGCCCAATAACCATCTACTATCTTCGTAATTATAATAAAATCAACAATTATTTTTTTTATATTATTTCTTACACCCTTTTATGAGGTTTTATACAAAAAAAAAAAAACAAAAATCGTTAAAATAAAAAAAAATGCAGATCCTACATTAATGATAGGGCGTGGCTATCTTTCCCTGGATGTACAGTGGCGGTCTCACGTGCCTATCCACTTCAAAATCTCGTTCGCTTGGCACACACTTGATGCAATTTTAGGGGGCGGAGTTACGGGCGCATTTTCATTGGTCGTAGTATTTTACTATGACCAATCAGCATGGCTCTACGTATGCAACAAATACAATGAATGCAATTACAGTGTTGTTATTTTTTTGTTTAGTCGCTTTTTGCATATTGCTAATTGTTGACGTGCTCACTATGGATTTTCTTTTAACCTCCGCATTCTCATTGGACTGATACCTGTTAATACCTGACCACCGTGTTAGAAACTGGACTTTTGATTTGCTTCACGTGACCTTGGCTTGAATTTGGACCATGTCTTCGAGGAACCTCTCTATACAAGAGAGGAGTCGTACCGTCGCATTACGTGAAGAAGGAATGAATATTAACGAAATATCCAGAGAGCTGGGATTGACGGTAAGTGTAACATACTTACTGCTTATTTAGATATACAAACTGTCAATACAAATTAAATATTTAAATTATTATTGTTTACAATTTATAATTATACTAGCTTTCCACCAGCGGCTTAACCCGCGTAGTCTCCAGGAACCCCTTTTTTCGTGATAAAAAGTAGCCTTCTTTCTCAAAGTTAACTCTGTACCAAATTTTATGAAAATAAGTTCGGTGGTTTAGACGTGAAAGCATAACAAACAGACAGAGTTACTTTTGCATTTATAATTTTAGTAGGGATTATAACATTATATCAGATCAAATGGAATTTTTACTTTCCTTAAAAATTCATGGAATTACGTTTTTCCTCTACATCTCTCTCATAAAGAGGTGGTAAGTAGTTTGATGAGTTCCTCGATGATTAAATATTTATATTAGCTTACGATTATTATGCCAATACTGTTATAACTACCTCTAATATCATTCTCTACACTACTCATTTCTCATTTTAATTTCGTTTTGTTTTTAAGTAATTTCTTAGTGTCATGTGATCAAAGATTCCTATTTCACAAAAAGAATCAATAATAAAATTGTAAAAGCAATCAAAGTTCACTCAAAATTCAAGATGTTGCCAGACCGCTTCGTTTCTAGAACGCTGGTGCCGTGCCGTGTGAAAAAAAATCAAACATAAAAACTCTTGTGGTTGCCGACAAAGACGAGGCGAAAATCAAAGGCGCGCTCCTTGTTAGCTATCTCTTTTACTGGCATACAAACAATATTAGTTCATGGATATCAGTCGTAAGGTCGAATTTCGTTATTACTGTTCTGACACTGGCTATAGAAACTTGGCAACATCGTAAAAATAAAAGTAACATTTATTCTTAAAAAATGTATGAATTTGTTGAACTGGAACGATAGTTCTTTCAAACAAAATAATATGTTAACTCAGTTGATTTTAAACCATTTTTGGTTATAAGTATAATTAATTATAAGAATCACCTACCAAATAAGTTGATAAAAAAAGATCAAATGCAATTTATTACGTTCATTAATTTAATTTTTTAGGTAAGCAGAAATTTTTGATGATTTTTTATATAATATTTTCAATATTAAGATATGGTTTGAATATTAAGAATTCATTATAATATTTTTATTTTTGTATTTTACTGTGAAATTAATTGATCTTTATAATCTAATTGATAAATTGATGTTTAAATATTTTAATATATTAGGCCCTGCATCTGCGTTATTTTCAGATGCGCCTGCTAAATAAGCAATGAAATAAATTTATTAAAATAACGAATTAAAGTTAATGTGAAAATATATAAATAGTGTGATTTTTTTATTTATGATTTTTTATTACGTTCTAATAGCAGAAGAGGCATCTAATAGAATAGTAAAGTAAAGTAGTAGTAACAAGCTTTACTTATTGACTGATACATAATTAATTGGATAACATTGTTTCAGCGACAACAAAAAAGATTTACTAATATAATGTGAAACTAAATAAAACTACTTTTGCCGGATAAAATGCGTTTATATGTGCAATGTTCATTTCATTTATTTTATACTCTAATTTACTTATTTTTCGTTAACTCAGTTATGACTATGAATTTTTTATAAGTATATAACGTCTACATAAATACACGCCCTTAAATACGTTCAAAAGTAAAATATTATAGATTGAAGTTTTATTTTAATAAATAATTTTGTTACAGCGACCTACTGTGCGCCTCTGGGTCAATCGTTTTGAAGAAGAAGGACACGTGGACGCCCGATCAAGACAACCCGAACATTCCTATTTAATATCGGCGGAGCAGTCTCAGCGAATGGTTAATGTTTACGCGACTGCGTCTTTTACTCCAACGCGAACATTCGCTGAAGAGTTTGACTGCTTCGTCCGTACTATACGGAGAACCCTCCATAGAGCAGGAGTTCATCGCAGAAGACCCGCAAAAAAATAATAATGAACGAACAAAACAAAATTGATAGAGTCCGATTTGCACGAGAGTACTGAGACTTTGATTTTTCACACACTATTTTATTGGGGAGTAATGGTCAAAGGTGGGACAATAGAAACGAGAGGATGAGGGAGGCACTCATCACTCATTGTGAAACAGTTTGGGAGTCGCTACGGGGTTCTGACTTTTGTCAAAACTTGGTACTCTCGATGCGATCGAGACTGGACGCAGTAATAGGTGCCAATGGTGCCGCATTAAAATATTAAATTAATTTTTAATTATTTGAGCTGTCCTAGACCTTCCTTTTGTCCTAGACGAATCTATCGAATTTCTTAAGTACTTATACTTTCGCTACTAGTGATGGTATTTTCATCAATGTTCAGACAATCCATCGAAACAGCTTAAAGAAATACTTTTACTCTAAATTTCGAGAATTCGATCATGAAATAAATTTATTTAAATTATTATATGCATGTAATACTTTTTTCATTAAAATATTTGGTGTAATAATATTGCATTACCTATATTATATCAATTATTAAAAATTAAAAAGTAGATTAATCTTATTTCAGGAAGAATGGCATTTCTATTTTTTATAAACTATCATTGTCTAAATTTAAAGAATTTAGGTTAGTTGTAGTAAAGATAGTAGTTAATGTTATAAATATGATAACATCTAAATACTGGAACGATAACGAAAAAAAATTATCACTAATTAATTACTAA
The DNA here is from genome assembly GCA_918026875.4 of Diatraea saccharalis. NCBI lineage: Eukaryota > Metazoa > Arthropoda > Insecta > Lepidoptera > Crambidae > Diatraea > Diatraea saccharalis. The sequence goes on along the minus strand of OU893334.1, from coordinate 19,580,776 downwards.
TTGTGTTAAACAAATATTTCTTTGTTTGTGTTTTCAAATTGTTGGTATCATGAAATTGATATTTATATAATTAGGATAACAGCTAAAATTTGAACACCTGCTAACTAAAAAAATAATTAACATTGATGAAAGAGAGAAATGATTTGTATTTTATGAAAGTTGGTCCTGTTATCATATTTTTAACCAACTTCAAAAAAGAAGGAGGTTCTCAATTTAACTGTACTTTTTTTTCTTGTTTATTACCTCATAACTTTTGACTGGTGGACCGATTTTGATGATAATTATTTGAAAGCTAGTGCTTGCCATGTGGTCCAGATCTGGCAATGGCATCTATGAGAAAACCGTATTAAGTCTTAAATTTGCATTAAGTATGCGTGATGTGAATGCATGAAACAGAACAAAAAAGAAAGCTTTTAATTTAAAAAAAATGGAACTGACTTCAAGCGGTCTGAGGTTTTCTGTAGTTAATTAAATATTAACCGCCCGACTTTAATGTTTCTTTAAAAATTAACCGTTTTTAAGATAAGTGTTAATTTTCACTTTTTTAAATTTGATGTCGGTTCATTTTTTTTAAGTTTTTACATTCTTTTTTGTCATAAGATCCTTGCTCAATTAAAGTTGTTATAATTAAAAAAAATATGTATTTGCCAATTATAACAAATAAATCAAATGAAATTAATAACTTTCGGTTTGAAATATTAGATCATTATTTATTACACTAATATTATAAATGTGAAAGTTTGTTTGTTTGTCCGTCGATCACGGTGAAACTACTGAACAGATTTTGATGAAATTTGGTATACAGGTAGGGTATTAGCTGACTTAGATAATAGGATACTTTTATCCTACTAAATAGTTCCCTAGGGACCACGCGGGCGAAGCCGGTAGCGGAAAACTAGTCTTAAATAAAATATACTTCTATCTATTTCTATTTTATATCACAAGTAAATTGGCTCATGTTTTATAAAATTAACTTGGAAACTTAACAAATTGTTTCTTACAGATATACTTTTACTCTAAATTTCGAGAATTTGATCATGAAATAAATTTATTTAATTTATTATACGCATATACCTAATGATTTTGTAATTAAAATATCTAGTGTAATAATATTGCATTACCTATATTATATCAATTATTAAAAATCAAAAAACAGATTAATCTTATTTCAGGAAGAATGACATTTCTTCTTTTTAATACAACTATGATTGCGTGAATTTAAAATATTTAGGTTAGTTGTAGTAAAGATACTATCCGACAAATTACTTAAAGATACAAAATATTAGATGTTAAGCAATTGCATTGTTGTCAAGCCGTTACAAATATACTTGTAGCGGCTTGGCAACAATGCAATAATGCAGAAACAGAATGAAGAAAATTGAACTTTATAACTGTAGCTCAAGAACTTGTATTGTTTGTACGATGGTAAAAGTGGTAGATTAACTTACACATAATGTCTTATTTGTAAATTGTCATTTTTTACTTACGAATGAGATACAATTAATATTGCAGTATATTATAAAAATCAATAATCTATAATTTATTGTAGAGAAGCTACAACTTTCATTATTATAATTGACAGTTTTGTTAACTATAATTAATATGAAACTATTTTTCTTTCTTTCTTTATTATTATTGTAAATTAAAAATGGTGTTTTATATATGTTTATTATAATCAATCTATACTGATAATATTCAGACGCTTAAGATTTTTCTTGTTTGTTTGGTTGAACGCGCTTATCACAGGAACTGGTTTTGACTTTAAACTTATACGAGGACTAAATAACACATAATAATGAATCGTCCATTGTCTAAATCCTAAACAAATATAAAACTAAGTTAAATTATATGCACTATTCATTCATCACATCCAACTATCGTTGCCCATTCATGAATGCCAAATAAAAAAAGTCAAACTCCGCCCCGTACAAACTATACAAAGTGAGCGCACGGGAAACATGACCTTAAGGTGGACAGGCACGCTTGGCCACGATTGTACGTCGACTACACGTCCAAGTGCCCATTTTCCAGGTGGTAAGTTGGCATCATGGATTAAAACAATATCATCAAGTTTGATATTATGTTGCTTGAGTTGCCATTTTGTTCGTGCTGAAAGTTGGCATTAATATTCAACTCTCTATCTAGTCCATATACATATCTTGGAAAATCTTTTGCGTTTATTCTCTTTCGTTAGAGAGTCTATTTCAGTGTCATATATTGTAAGGATGGGACCGCTTGATAAGAAATGGAATGGGGTTAAATAATTAATATCATTTGGATCTTCACTAATTGCACATAGTGCGCGTGGGTTAAGACAACCTTCGAGTTGAGACAATAAAGTTGCATCCTCTTCGAAGGTCAATTTTTGCTCTCCCACTACTCTACATAAATGATGTTTCAAACTCTTGTCGGCACATTCCCACAACCCTCCGGCGCTTGACCATGACGGGGCGTTGAAATGCCAGTCAGTTTTCATTTCACTTATTTCTGACAGGAATACGTCGGAGATAATGGATTTTAAGTTAAAAAACTCTCTTTTCAACATCTTGTTTACTCCGACGAAGATTGTTCCGTTATCACTGTATATGTGACGGGGTGTTCCTCGACGTGCTTTAGGTGCATAGCTTTTGTCACCATGCAAACGAAAATCGCTACATATCCTTCCGTTGTTTTAATGCCTCGACCCTTATTAGCCTTGACTTCGACAAATCCTGTAAAGTCAACCCCCGTGTGACAAAAGGGTCTAGATGGGTTTGTTCTAGCCCCCGGCAAATAACCCATTATTTGTTGCTGTATATTTGGATAATGCTTCTTACAAATAACACATCGGTTTAAACGTTTTTTGATGGCTCTATTTCCTACCCTTCCTTCCTCTATTCTCCTCGTAGATAAGATAATGTTAGTCCGGCTCCACCATGGAAACTCACCCTATGCGCATAATCTATAAGGAGATCTGTAAAGTGGCCACAATGTGGTATAATTATTAGGTGTTTCATTTCCTCACTAATGTTTGAGTTCTCTAAACGACCTCCAACCCTTAATATTACTGTTGTTTTTAACTTTTCCGTCTTTCTGTATATAATATATATCTTCTAAAAACTCACATTGTTGTATATACTTAATTATTTTTAATTTTACGATTTATAGTTCATCAGCCGTTAAAAATGTTTTCCTATGCTGTTTTTATTTTATCGCGCGCATGAGCCAGGCAAGGACGCGTATAACTCGCGTAATACTGCTGTGTTTTCATAACAATTGTTCGATAATATTTATTTGTGTATTTTTAATTTGTGTGGTGTTACTTTGTCTTGTTTTATATGTTTCTAAATTAGTTTCATAATTATTACTGTCAAATGTGGTATAGATCGAGCCAACCAAGTCGGTCCCTTCCACCGGATGGAGTAATCTTTAAATTGTTTGACTGATAGACCTCGACTTGCGCAATCAGCTGGATTTTCGTCGGACTTTACATAGCGCCAGCTTTTTGAAGGCATTATATTTGTAACTTTTTTAACCCTATTAGCGACGAACGGTTTCCATTTGCTAGGGTTACCTTGTAGCCATCCGAGAACCGCTGTTGAGTCACAGTCATTAATTTGGAGAGTAGCAAGGCTCCGCATAATTCGAGTTTAGGTAACGGTATAGATTTATTGAGCGGAACCACCTTAGTTTTTGCTGCTAGCAGTGTCACGGTTACTTGACTTTCTTTTTCTATTCGTATATATATGACACATGCGTATGCTTTTGTAAAAGCATCACAGAATCCATGAAATTGCAATATGTCACTCTGTCCACTTTTAATCCATCTGGGTATTGTTATCTCATTCATTTTGTAAATATCGTTTCTTAGTTGAAGCTACTTTTTGAAGAATTCTACTAATATGTCTTCGTCCCACTTAATATCTAACGTCCATATGTTTTGGAATAAAAGTTTCAGTTATACGACAGAGGGAGCTAACCACCATTGGGGTCAAAAATTTTGGATATTTCTGATAACAACGTTCTTTTTCAACTTCAAAGCTGGATCATCAATCGACAGCATGTACTATTAATTTCATAAATGGTTTAACGCGTCCCAAGATTGACCTTTTCCATTTCTCACCAGTCACATCGGCGGAGATCAAAAAGATTATACTATAATCAAATCGAATGCAGTGGGTTGTGACGATATCAGTCGTCGCATGATCACCATGGTACTCGACCATCTTCTCTCTGTTATCACGCATATTATTAACTCTTCTCTTGAATCCGGAACTTTCCCTATCCTGTGGCGCAAAGCCTATGTACGCCCCCTTCCCAAAGTTTCAAATCCAACTCAACCCAACCAATTTCGTCCTATTTCAATTCTTCCTTTCAGGTCCAATGTCCTCGAGGCATGTGTTTATAAACAATTTTCACAGTTCGTTCAGAAGAATTCCCTATTGAATCCACTGCAATCGGGATTCAGACTTGGGCATAGCACTGTGTCTGCACTCCTAAAAGTGACTGGCGATGTTAGGGCGGCGGTGAAGGACGGTAAAGTAACTTTTCACGTTCTTATTGATTTCTACAATGCCTTTAATACTGTTAGTCACAACATCCTTCTTTCCATGCTGTCTCATCTTATGGTCTCCGACGATGTTTTAACATGGTTCTCATCTTATCTTCGGGAGCGACAGCAGAAAGTCCAGTCTGGCGAGTCTACTTTGTCTTGGTGCAATCTGGAAACTGGTGTTCTCCAAGGCGGCATTCTTTCACCTCTTCTTTTTTCAATTTTTATTGATTTCGTCACTCACAAACTTCAGTGTTCGTATCATCTGTACGCTGATGACTTACAGTTATACACCGAGGCAAGTATCAATGAATTAGATAATGTTATTGATAGACTTAATAGTAACTTAGCAGCTATAAAAATCTGGTCGAATAATTTTGGTGTCTCTGTTAATCCTTCAAAATGCCAAGCTATAATATTGGGGGGGGGCAACGAATCATGAAGAAAATTAACTTCAGTAATCATGGCTCCATTATGTATGATGGTAGTTCGATCCCTTTTAGCCCTAGTGTAAAAGCTTCTCGACTCAAGCTTCAACTGGCAAGCGCAAGTAAGCAGTGTTTATCAAAAAGTGACTGGAATACTGCGAGCACTTTGTCGTCTTAAAAAATTTTTGCCAGTCAATATTAAAGCTATGCTTGTGCAGTCCTTGATATTTCGTATAATCGACTATGATGATGTGTGCTACTTCGACCTGAATGCAGATCTACTTAATAAACTCGACCGACTTCTAAATAACTGCATTCGATTCGTTTTTAATCTTAGAAAATATGATCATGTGTCCGCATACCGATCTCACTTAAAATGGATGACCATTCGACAGCGTAAAAGTATGCGAGCTCTTACTACTCTGTTTTCCTTACTGAATTCTTCGAATGCTCCGTCTTATCTCACGTCGCAATTTCGGTACATATGTTCTTAGATGAATTCGCTGCATCCTGGTGCGGTTGGGATTTTATTGATTCTGGTTTTCGCCGAGATGTTCCTAAAGAAGTGAAATTATTTTCTAAGAATTGTAAAAAATCTGTCAGCGTGGGTTAATCTCTTGGATTCTTTAAGATTCTACATAATCTGTATGTGTATCTGTATCTAGTTTATTTGAGATCATAAAGACTATTAAAGGATCCCATGTACTAATGTCGACTCCGAGAGCTTTTATTGCGTTAAGGCATTCGTTGGTGGTGTCGAATATCCTTTTGATCGTCGCAGCCGATTGTTGTTGCACTGATGGTAAGTTTAATAAGATATTCACGTGACTATTGAATATGAGTTTCGCATTATTGTAGCTGCGATTTAAAATATACCAACTGATGTCATAATTCTCGGAAGTGATTGGTAAATTTTGAACCAATTTTTCTGCTTCACCTCGAAGTTTACTTTTAAGGAACTGTAATTTTTGAGCGTTCAATAAAGATGTATGGCTTCACCGAATAAATCCTTGTAGGACACCTATTGATGGTAATTTCTAACGAAGATAGGTATATCCATCTTTGGAGTAGCTTTTTCACGATGACATTGATTCCACATTTTGGTGTTGATATTTCTTTTGATATCGTTGAATTGTTGCTCATACCTCCTGAAAGTTTGCTCGTACTCAATATCGTCGTATTGCTCGCTATCTATTTCCCGATGTAGGGAATCAATCACCGTCCATCTAGCTTGTACAGACTTTAATACATCCTCAAACTCCCAATTGTTAGAGAGATTATCAAGGTTGATATTACTGACTGTCCTGGCATATGCTTTGAAGTTGCTCTTTTGTTTGCGGAGCATTTCATCCAGCTTGCTGCTGGTTCCCCGGGCAGTGTAGCTGCGAGAAGCTGGAAGTTCAACGGTACGTGATTGTTGTTGCTGTTGCTGTCCTGTAGGTGATGAAGTGCGAGATGATGTTACTCGTCCCTCATATGCAAAGGACGTTGCAAGACGTAAATATTGTTTTTCCTCCATTTGTGTATCAGAGGGAGATTGCAAGTATTTTTGTATGTGTGCTCGAGTATCAAAGTAAAAATCTGATGTTCGTTTATATGCATCGCTTGTAAAATATTCATGAGACTTATCCTCATACTCACAGAGTTTTATGTGATTGCATTGAAATTCTTGCCAGTAACCTTCTAATGTGCTCAATGGTTTCTTGAGGTAAGGTGTGGTTTTGCGCTCGGACCCGTCTTTTTTGAAATTTACTAGGAGCGTGTTCATTGCTTACATGATGAGGTTTTGATTGTTAAAAAGATCGTCCATGTGAAATAATATTAAACAAAGATAACTCACCGAAAGCTGGAACTGATTCTTTAATAAAACTCCACATACCAATCGTGGCGTTCCACTTACAAGTACACGAAGACACGTAGTTTTTTACAAGATGCACTGCAAAATGCACTGCTGAAATTGTGCGGTTCATTGTACCGTACAAAGTTACTCTAAAAATATAAGCATACATCTCTTCTACTATACAACATAAAACTTTTTTAACACAACAAATGAATAAGCAGTTCTTAGGGCCGGTTCTTTGATCCGTAGTCAAATATAATTTCACCATTTGTTAACTTGACCGTAGTTCAAACTTTAACCAATTGTTAACTCGCTATTTCGTTTTTTGATGTCAAATTAAACCATAGTCAAAAATAAATACTGGTCATAATTTATTTTCAGCATAATCAGTCGTTTTTTTGCTATACATTGTCGATGGTAATTTTTAGTGAGTGACGACATAAACGATTTAAATGAACGGAGCGAACTATATACCATCCTGGACATAAGGATTTTTTAAGTATTAAATAAAAAAAATAACTAATTTTAAATAGTACAAATATACTAAAGATAACCAAGATAAAAACATAACTTATTTTCAAAAACCCAAAAATGATAATGAATATTTTCATATGAAATAATATCATTAATAGAAATCATTAATAATATTGTTCAGTATAGCATTGTGAATGTAAAATGGATCAAATATAATCTGGTGGACAAATTAAAAAAAAATGTGTAAGTTGACTAAAATATACAAGGTTTACATGATCCTACTTATGGAATACACATCATAGTGCGTGAAGGTGCCCTTTATGACCTTGGGCAGGTTATGCAGGGAGGGAGATCGAAATCTCCTTAAAAACGTGGTGTTAATTTAGCTGGTTTCTGCGAGGTACGAGCTGGTGACAAGTACGAAATAAATAGAAATATAAGGGAAGAGGCACTGCACTTGCTTGTGGTCAATATGGAGCAATGGCAGCTCTCGAGCGTAGGGTGCGACTCCTGTGTCAGTATCACGGCGTTGTAGGTGGATTCTAAAAGGCGTGATAGGCCTATTTACCTGGCCTGTCTCCTCCAAAACACTTAAACGCTGTTATGGGCGTAATAAAACGCCTCGGTAGCTTCAGTGAAAATGTACTAATAAAACCAACGGCGTGGTGATTAAGTTTTTATACACTTAAAGTAGCACAGAACATCAATACTTCTTCACTAACACTTCTCACCAGTATAATATGCGGAATTCAAGCGGAATTATACAGTTTTATGACACGGCGAAACACAGAAGAAAGATTACAATGTGAACGCGGCGGGCGAATTTCGGCGGGCGCCATAGATGCAGCGGGAATATGGTCTGTCTCGTTCTTTCTCTCTTATTTTTGTCTCTTATCAATATATTTGCATGCAAATAGTTGATGGCTAAATGGGCTGGACTTATTTATATTCTATTTCCACCTACAATATACCTCATTTAAAGGCAAATAAATATTATTATTATAATCATTATAATAATCTTAATATATAGAAAAATTTGGTATAATATACTAAATTACTTAAAAATATAAGATATAATTAGAAAAAAATTATTTTAGGTAACAAAGCTGCCCTAAAGGAGTCAAGAGCCACAGTGTTAAGGTGTGAAGAGTTAAGGGCTCAGGCTAAATTAAATCATTCGGAATTGATTTAGCTATTGGCTGAATCTTTTAAGTTAATGGCCGGAAGTGTTGAATAAATATTTTTAATAGAAAATGTTAGCAAAATTCACTATCAATATACAGGTACAGGATTGACGAGTGAATATATTTGTATTTTTTTATATTTTCTAATATTTTAATAGAAAGTGACTATTTTAAGTCATTTTTCAATCTAAGCGACTCGGTATGAAATAAAACAGGAAGAAAAAAGCAGCCCTTGCCGAGTGTCTTGCCGGTTCTTCTCGGTACAAGGTCTCCCATTGTAGATTTACGAACCGATGGCATAGAGTTTCGACTTTCGTGCTTGTAAAAGGCTAGACTGAATAAACGATTTTGATTTTATTAAATTTTGTTTTATTCACTTTTACATTTTAAATCTATTCTATTGTAAGTAACTGCTATTATTATATTCCCATGTTGGTCCACAAACATTGTATAAGTGCATCTCGGCGCGCATGGCCGAACTGCAGCGCCACTCGCTGCCTCCTCCGCCGTCAGCAGCGTGTACATAACATGAGCTCTGTGAGCTATGTTGTGCATTCGTGATCAGCGCAGCGGCTGTGGGGGTGTAATGTAGTTTTCTGTTCACCAACAGGCACCTGTAGGTAAAATGAGTATTATGCAAAGTGTAAAATTATTTATCGTGGTAACAATGAAAATTTAACCAATCAGTCCCGCGGGTGCAGTTCATATATCACATTGTTTAATTGTACATCTACATGCCTGGGAACTGTTGAGTTAAATTAACAAACTTACCTAAAATATAGATATCTTCTCCAGAAACTCGATTGCAACCTTTCCAAGTAGTCATTCAGAGGATGATTGCCCCACACGATACTGTCATGTGTGGATCAGGGTAACTGCAGTCCACACATAAAATATTTAGATTTGAATGGCACATCTGTAATCAAATCCAATGAACTTGCAAATTAATGTTTAGATGATGATTTATTTTCAATGATACAATATCATGTAATTTATTGGACACTTACTATCGTAATATTCAAAGAATGGTATCTTTTCCTGTTGAGGAATCTTTCCTTATGCTCATAAGGGCACACAATTGCAACGTGGGTTCCATCAATACAACCCAACAATCCAATTTTCTATAAAACCTGAAATTTTAAATAATGGATTCTTTAACATGGTTTCATACTGCATAAAATAAATTTATCAAATGATGAATGTATACATACTCTCTTTTTATAGGTATGTTCCCTTTCACATTCTTGAAATGGAAACTAAATTTGCTTAATATAGTGGGTTTATTTAATGCCATTATCACTTGCCGGATTGCTTTAGATACACTCACTTGAGAAATACAGTGTCTATCTCTGGTCAGGTATGATCCAGTTGCAAAGAATGCTTATGCAACTAGAACCTACAACAATATCATATATGCAATATGCTTGAATAGTTCGTACACTAAGTAAGCTTGCAAAAGTATAGTAGAAAAGTTAATATGTTAGGTTAAGTATTAATGCATATTTACTTACCTTAGTATCTACGTCCAAAGCAACCGCAAACAAACACGCAAGGTGGGAGGCATATGAGGAGTTAAGCTCATTAATTAAATTTCGAGCTAGGTAACTCTTTCGACAGTATATAACGCTTTATAAACTATCGATTTCCTAATGAAAAAGCTTCACCTATTCTTGTGCGCAAGTTTTCTTTTTTAGTATGCGCTCGAGCAACTGATACGTCATATTCGTGACCCCTTTCAAGAAAGTTCAAATAGATCATTTTCACTTATTTTAATACAAAAATATCAAAAACACTACCGAGGTTTTACGAACGGTTCAGAAAAAGTAGCTTCAGTTCAACTTCACAGTTTGACAGCTGCTCAGCTTCAGTTGCGTTTCACATCCGTTTCAACTATCCGTCAAATTATTATGGCGATACCGAATGTTAATAAAATCGTGTTTCGGTTGAGGTTCAGCTACAGTTCAGTTGAAAATATTTAGCGCGATCGGGCCCCAGTACCAAAGAGGGAGGAAGACTGGAAAAGTACTAATGTCAACCAGCGAGAAATACAAAAGGGAGATACTTATTGTAAATGCGGCGCGAATAATAAAATTAATTATTAGTATTAAATAAATGTATGTTACCAGTGCGTATAGCACATTTTAGTAGGACGAATGCTGTGTTATTATATTTATAGTAGAACATAATACTTATAATGTAGCTTCGATTCAATAAGGGCAAAATAAACTCATTTTAGCTGTTTTAGAGTTAACTCTGTTTTCAGACTCCTAACAACATAGCATGCTGAGCTTATGTTTGAATCCAGAGACCTCAATTCCTTGGTTTATTATTAAATTTGCTAATCTATCAAGGTATCTAGAGTTTCTGAACCCATCTGATACCTAAATTGTTTGTCTATGAGTATTTGATTTTGCCATAAATGTGCCAGCAGTGTAGCTTTTATTAGTTTTTTGTAATTTTTTTATAGAGTAACAAAGAAATTGTTTGCATACGATTTACATATTTTTTTTAAAGACAGGAAGGCAATCTTTAATTGGTCAGGAAATAATTTTGTTGAACACAGTTATTAAAGATATGAGTCAAAGGTAAGGCTAATATAGCAATATTAAGACTTTATATCAGTGTGCTGTTACGTGTATCCAAAATAGTAGCCAAGCTATCTACAGGCTTATAATAACTCTGAAGATTATTGGTACAATTAGAAAATTTGTGTCATTAATTGCCGGATTTTAACTGATTTACTCGATCGAGGAAAAGTTAGAGCGTCTATACCGGTGGTCGTATTTATTTATCTTATTTTTCTACACTGTAGCGAATAAAATCTCGTTGACACGTATGGTTTCTTCTTAAGTCGTCAATTCGAAAAGTTTTATAATGTTTTTTTTTATAAATTTACTCTCGGAAGCTATCAAATTATTTTTTAGAGATCTATTTTCTAGGTTTAAATTGTCAATATCATTATTTTCTGTTTTCAATCCTAGTGTTAATTTCTTTATTGTTTTATTTAATCACTAAGTTCGTAACAATTCATAGCTGTATCCATATACATGGCAAATTTTTTTTAGATATTGTCCAAGTAAGATTCTTCATTTAATTTTATTTGTATTAATATTCCTTCCTAAACCGACATATCTCTCACACTTCCGATACTAGCGGAGATCACCGTCCTGACCCAGTATAGGATAGGCGTCATCGATACTGGTATCTCACCGAACCATATATTTAAATGGCGGACAATACCTACGATATTAACGAATAATTGGAACAACCCAATATTGTGACTTCTTATAAAACCATGAAAACCTAGTAATAAAAATAGTATGAACAGACTCAAAAGAATCCAAATAAGAAAAAAAGTGAAACACATAAGAATTCTCATTCCAATCTGGACCAATCGAAATTGAAATTGAAATTAGAATTATGAAATTGACTAGATTAATTCAAAGTAGTCATATTTTCTTATGTCAGGTTAGTTATGTGTTATTTGAATAGTATGTATGTGTAATGTAGATAAATAAATAATATAATATAAAACACTTAGAAACACATATAATACACACACAATTTACACAGAGAAACATTGCCCTAATTGTTAATAAGCCCCTGATCATATCTTATCAGCAATAATTACAACTGTGGATTTTAAGAGTACTTTAAAATTCGTCATCTATCACTCATTCATTCAGACATACTATTTTGAATTACTGTAAATGATTGTATTTTCAAGATTATATTATTTACTAGGAACATATCAGATATTACTTTCCACATCTATGTCAGAAAAATAGAAATTCGATTGATTGATTGATAAAAGTACTCTCCCTAATGGCACTTACTTGTGGTCCAAAGCAGAAGCCCTGAACCCAAACCTGTTAAACCACTCAGCTCTGTTTATGCTCCACCTCGTGTCGCCAGCTCTTCCTTCAGTGCTTCGCCCTTGTTCTGCTTTCACTTGAACACACTGACCGACTACTAGAGTTCCGCCTCCGTTAATGTCACTCGCCGAAAAAAGGTCTCGAATCTCATGCCTACTTCCTTTTATACATCCATCCTTTCTAGAACCTTCCACACACATACCAATGAGTTCATTCGCTTTAGTTTAGGTACCCATCCCCTCAAACAGTCAAATCCATTACTAAATATTCTGATATTCTAATATATTATTCTAATAAAATGATAGATCACTAATAGAATGTACATATTAAATGTTTCGATATATTCAATAATCCTTCATCGTAGTGTCGTCGTCAAATAATCTTCGCAACGAAATTTTATATTTTAATCATAACTTGTTAACACCCATAATAATGTCCTGGCAACCAGAACCTTAGTATACCATTTAAATTCCTTTAACAATAAAACTAAATGTTTTATTGAATGTTTCCAAAATGTTTATCGAATTTCATTAATAGGTAAATAATTCATTATATATCGAGATTAGACAATGACTATTCCTTGCTCCTTTCTCGTTTAGTGCATTTATTAATCACTTGAACCTGATAACAAAAAAGGTGTTTACAGTAGAATAATTAATCTTTTTGCACCCAATTTGCAGTTATTAGCTTACTGTATGTTTTCAAATACGATTAGAAAGCTTTTAAGAGAATATAGCTATCAATAAATTCCATTACAAACTTTATTATTATTATTTAAATACGACTTCCGCTGACTAGCTACATCTATTAGTTTGTGAATTTTATTCCTTTTTTCCAAATGAGCGCCATCTAGTGTATCGTGTAGCGAAACTTCTAATATTAAGTTACTAAGATGTAAGACTGAGATCATTTTAAGAAGATTTAATGATCAATAAATTCAATTACAAACTTGATTAATATATTCAAATACAATTTCCGATAACTAACCAAATCTCTTCGTACGTGAATTTTATTCTTTCTTTTTTTGCAAAATGAGCGCCGCCTAGTATCAAGCTTGTAAACTAGCTACTCTGTATTCAATTACTACTATCAATATTATACAGATAATACTATAAATTTTCAATCTAGTACGAGAGATGGCGAGACTATCACGTTTTTTATTCAGTTGTTTTAAAAAATAAATACAGCGATATGATTACAGTTCTAAGTATTGTCATCATTTATTTGCCTTTTTCAGTGTTGTTTTTTTTTTTTTTATTTATTATTTGAAGTAACGGTGATATATTTATTATATACGTTTATATTACGGTGTGTTCCGTTACACCAGGTTATAGTTCCTACTTTAGAACACAATTCAGTGGTTTCTGATAAGCAACTTCTGTCAGAACTGTGTTGCTTTAAAAAATTACACTCTAATCTTTCACGACAGAGAAACACTATGCTCAATTTAAGCGTAGATACTAGTTTTAAATTATTTCCAAACATATGAATTAAAATACTAATAATAAGCATCATATCATGATGAAAAAAAAAATATTGAAAATGAGGTTACGAGAAACTGGAGAATTATTCAACTTATATGTTTATTTATAATTTTTGCTATCTCACCTTTGTTAGTAACAAACCACAGATTTTATTATCCTTACATGAATCCGATCATAATTTCTTCAATGCAGAGAGGTTTTCAAAGATTTATGACATTCCAGACGGTGAAACCTCGGTTAGTATCAGGTGCAAATTTCTGGATCCTCGGTTATAGTTTAGGAACCTTATTAGCACTAAAACTGGCTGCTTCCCCAGACTAACTCTATGCAATCTACGCTAATTATATCAGCTTCGAAAACGTGCTTCAATCGCAAAATAGCCTGCTCTGTTACATCAAAAATATCATAACGCCGAATAATGACGTCAGCAAATCACCGATGATTAAACTTTACGAAACCGACTGCTTTCGTAAACGGCTACCATGCCCCGGAACCCTTTACAGTGCAAAGCAAGGACTCGAACAAATTCACAGCTGCTGCAGAATGCAGATAGCTTTTAGCTTCGGCCGTGTGATCCCCAACCCCAACCCACTATGTATACCCCAACTATGTTATCTATATGAGAATATCGCCCCCCCCCCCCCCCCATTGAATTTCTAAAAATCCTTTTATAGTGCTCACTTACAACATGAATGGAACCATTAAAGTTTGTAGGTGCAGTAGTTTTTTACTTATATATCAAGTTGATATATAAGTTAGTCAGGTTTACCTTTTATATATAGATAAATAGATGTTAAAATGGAAATCCACCCGTATAAATAAAGTTATTTGGCAACTAAAAAATCAAGTATAATTATACACGAATTAGGCCCAATAGTTTTAAAGTTAACATTTGATAAAATCAATAAAACACTGTTTCATTACAGGAAAGAACATTTGACGTTGACAATTATGAACTCTAGCCGTAGGTTGATGAATGTAAGTAAATTATCTCGGATTAGATCGGGTTATATCGGCAAGAGTCATTTGTTTTCGACTTTTGAAAATGATCTTACTGTTAAATACAATGAACATACTTTTCAACAAATCTATGTTTCAACTCAACATGAGGGTCTACTCTCAAAACCCTCTGAAAAGTTTTTATATGAAAACAGACTTTTGAAAGATACTTACGCATTTCCTTTTTTTTATTTTTAACCAGTCTGTTCTAATCACTGAGCTACCGAGGACCTAACAGGACTGATGAATTTTTCAAGCAATTATTACTTTTTCGCTACTACAGAGCGTATTTTCATCAACTTTCAGTCAATCGACCCGAAAGAAATATTTTTACAAATATTTAACTTTTGGTAAAGATGAAAAATTTGTTCATTTTTATAAAATATTCTTAATGAAAAACGATTAAGAGTGTAGAAATAAATGTTCAATAATGTTGTTTTCGCTGTCGAATTCTATTTAATTTATAGTACTGCCACCTCTGTAAGACTAAATTGGCACATGCAAATATAAAATTTTAACAAGCTTTTCTAAACAGTATTGAATATACTATATCAGCTTTTCAAATCGATATTTGATGATACTTTCAATCAAAAATGTCTTTAATATTTTAATTTCAAAAACATCTTAATAAAATGCATTGACGTATTTATTTATTTATTTAAGCTTTATTGCACAAATTAAAATGTACAAATGGTGGACTTAATGCCATGGGGGCATTCTCTACCAGTCAACCGGAGAGTTGTAGCAGAGAGCTTAAAAAAGGCGGTGCAACTATGAAACAGAGAGCCAAACAGTTTCAATGTGAAAAATTAAATTATACAACTAACAATATCTATACATAAATTTACATACACATACATAACATATATACATAAATATATATATATATATATATATATATATATATATACTATATATATATATATATATATATACCTCATCATTTTATATATATTTTAATATATATATATATATATATATATATTGTCCTCCCTTCGGCCATTGTTGATCAGGCTGAAATAGGCACTAATTGTTGATCCACCTTTACCCTCTTATAACGTAGGAAGTTTTGAATTTGTCGTGCTAATTTTACAATATATTAATTCTCATCCTTACGACGCTATACTTAAGTATGCCGCAAAGTCGTTTGCTCTTAAGCGACTGTCACGGTAATTGTTGATCTTTTAACGGTCTTTTTTTTTACACTGAGGAAGAATTTGTTGATCAATATATTATTCGTTTGATCAACATTTACCGCGAAATAGTTGCTTTTCGAGTAACGCGTCGGCAGCGCGGCAACGTTGCAAAAACGAAACGGAGCATTATGTTGAATGAGATAGATAGTGCGCTCGCGTCTTTGCGGATTGCGAGTCCCACAAAGTCGGGCCTAGCCTAATTCAGTTGGAATTTGAGTGTCATGCGAGAACATGATAATCACATCACATATTTACGAGATGGAAGATTTATGTAAGTGAGCACATAATTTACTTTTGTAGTAATTCACAAATGGAATAGGTATCAAAATTAAAATTTTAAAACATTTTAGGATGGCAAGCGGAGATTTGAGCTTTACGAAATAGGTATCTACTTGTATTTCAAATACGAAATGGTATTTTGTATTTGCAAAATAATAACTTGCATATAATATAGTACATATAAATAAAATAATTTATTTTTATTTTTCAATCCCTTATTAAAGTTAGGGAGAGACATTCAATGTAATATTTAAGTGTACACTACACCCTTCCACGTATGGGTAACCCCCAAAATTTACGATTTTCACTTTCTTTCATTCAAGTCTCATGATACTCATATAGATTACCCATGCGACGTTTCATTCTCACGATTCTCATATGGCTCTTGAACCAGCCTTATAGCCTTATTAGTACTAAAATACATTCCATTTATGAATAATATTTATTCTCCCCATAGTGTGATAAATTATCTATCTATTTCAATTCATAGACAAAACTAGTTTGTTCATAAATTATTTTATTTGAAACTAGCTGTCCCCGCAACTTCGTCTGCGTGGGAAGTATTTTGGTAGAATTCTTTTATTCCTATGAATGGAGTCGAATCGAATAAGATCAATGGGCCATAACCCACTGTGCTTAATACGGATCGGTGGGTGTTCACGTTGCTGATGCAGCCAGGACTAACGGCTTAACGTGCATTGTGCCAGTGCTGTGCACAGTGCTCAAGATAATAATGTTTTGGTCACCCATCCTGTCCTTACGAATGTAATTTTTCCATCTTTTTTCTCGTTTCACGCGCTCTAGTTGTTGAAAATGTCCATCTTGTGTTTTTGATATTTTTTAATTATTATTTGTCTAGTTGTATGCACAATCGGCTGTTTTTTTTTCTATTTTCCATGTAATGCTAGGTTGCCTGGAAGAAATCGCTTGCTAGCGATGAGTTTGTCGTTTGTACTTAGTTATGTAAAATAAGTATTCAAGTATGTCTTTGTTGTGCAGTATTTTACTTATTTATTTCACTGCAATTTAAACCGAATGTGCTAACCCACTACCCCATCGGACCTCTTATACCTAAGATATACTTATATTATAAAGAGGAAAGATTTGGTTGTTTGTTTGTTTGCATCGAATTTGCCCCAAAACTACTGGAGTTTCAGAGCGATTCTACCTACGGGAAGCTACATCACGGATGTCATAGGCTATAATTTTGTGGCAAAGTCGCGGGAAAAGCAGCTAGTTCATTATACCTTGTAAAAACTTATCTGCGGTACGCCTGTGGAGTATGAAGGCAACACGGGTTGACGATAATCGAAACTACTTTCTCGATCTCTATTGTGTAAACTGCGAGCTCCTTCTTTTTTTCTACATAGTTTCATACTTATACCATACTGCATGTATGTTACGGTTAGCAGTTAGACGCGCTATGCGATCTTCAGAAGTTTCCTGAGATGAAACACTTGTTGTATGAGTTCTCCGAGAGTTCAAGAAATTGTCCCTGACGGTAAATGCTTCACATTCAACTTTGTGCATGAGCCTCGCGATGGGTAGGTAAATACGCTTCGCGTTTTTCAGGTGTTTCCCGAGACCGAATGCTTTCAGCCCAATCTCTTTCTTTGTCAATAAAAGTCGGTCGGTACATATCTCACGAAAGATACGTGGAGTTTAATTTATTGTTATAAAAAATATATATACATATTTTAATTTCGACTTTCCACACTCGAAGGAAATCGTCTACTAACACATACCGAGAGGTGCTTAACTGAGCTTCCATCAGATTTGAACGGCCCTCATCATCATCATCATCAGCCCTTTTACGTCACCAACTGCTGGAGCCTTATGGATTAAGGAGGATGGGCCACGACCCTCATGCTGACCCAATGCGAATTGGAGGATATTAACGACTGCAAATACAACCGGGACCAATCGCTTTACGTGCCTTACAAAGCTTGAAGTTGCTTGAGATAATATTTTTTTGGTCACCCATCCTGTGACCACCCTTTGCGAAAGTTGCTTAACAACTACAATCGCGAGCCATGGCGTTTATTCACTACGCCACCGAGCTACTCTGAGCCGATCCTCAAACTTGCATTATATTATATGTGTTGTGACAAATGAATAAACCATTGTTTCCGGCGAAGACTGAAAATACCAACTTTAAAGTACGTATGTACAGCAAATTTGTAATGTTAAAAAAAAACAAAAATAGTATTAAAATAAAAAATTGTAATAAGAGAAAAAAAAATATAAATCGAGTTGTCTTTACGTTCTTAACTTCAGTCGACGTGAATCTAACTTTTTTAACGTCGTGGATTTCTCCTCCGTGAACCCGATAGTGAACTGCCCTCGGAGTAGCTCGGTGGCGTAGTGGATAAGCGCCGCGGCCCGCGATCGTTGTCGTTAAGAAACTTTCGCAAGGGTCGGTCACGGGATGGGTGACCAAAAATTATTATCTCGAGCTACCCCGTGCTTCGGAATGCACGTTAAGCCATCGGTCCTAGCTGCATTCGCAGTCGTTAATACCCTCCAATCCGCATTGGGCCAGCCAGGTCATTGCCCATCCTCCTTAACCATCCATAAGGAAGGCCTGAGCCCCTGCAGTGGGGACGTAAAAGGACTGATGATATTGATGATGATGACACCGTCTCATGGGAGATGATAACCGGCAAGCTATGAACACTCAAGTATTGGACTTGACATTGGTCCCCTTGCGTATGGAAAATTGGAGAGGTTCGGGTAATTCGAGTGCCTCTCCCAGACAGACGAAACCGTGCAATGCGGGGGCTGCCAACCACCTCCGCTGGCCCCGACGACGACGTGAACCTAATCTGATAAAAATATGCGTTCACTGTAAACTACTCGATGCTTAATTGCATCATCGGAAGGCTCTTTTCGCTTGTTCTCCTACTCGCGTGATCGTATACCACTCGTCCATTATAAGCTGAAACCTATTTAATATCATTGGCTATTTATAAATGAGGTCAACATACTTTGGAGTCAACATTTTGGGATCTTATTTTTTTATTTTTCATCATACAAATTATCATTTTATAGACAATATAAATTCGAAGCTGGGTGGCGCTACGGATAAGCGCCAATGCGCACGATCGATATTGCTAAGCAATTTTCGCAAGAGTTCACGGGATGGGTGACCAAAAATTATTAAACAAAGGCCTGAGGCCGTGCAGTTTGGCTGTCAAAGAGTTAATGATGATGATCAATATATCAAAGATGAAAATTTAATAAAACAGTTAATTTTTCATAGCAAATTTGGCGAACACGTCACTTCAAATTGACATAACTTTTTTATTTGTGAACCGATTAAAATAATTCTTAACCTAAATGTTAATGGAAGAATACCACAATATAACAGTGAAAACTGCATTTAAATCGGTTCAGCCGTTTCTGAGATTATCGTGCACAAACGCACAAACGCACAGACAAACAGACAAACCGACAACTGTTTGTCGGTTTGTCTGTTTGTCTGTGACAGTTTGTCGACAAAAAATTTAAAAATCTTTGTTTTGTGTTCTATTACGCTTATAAATGTCCCTCATAACAGTTTTTTTCATATATCTTCAATGTACAGACATCGATCGGTTACGTTTTTATTATAGTATAGATAGATATGGGGAGTTCCTCCAGTAAAAGTAAACGTGGCCAGTACCGCGAACTCGCTCGGTACACGCGTCGTACAGTGCAGTGAGAGTGCCGGGAAAACGAAGTATTGTGTGTTTTTTTTTACTAAAACTTTAGTGAATTGTTATAATGTGTTTGGAATGTTTGTTTTGCTATATATTTCTGAAAATATGTTTTATTTTCGACAAAATAAAATATGTATTTTCGACAAATTGTTCCTCCAAAGTGACGTCAGTCTCAAAAGCGCGCGGACCGTTTTTTCTCTCGACATCTAATTAGATGAAAACACAACAAAAGTCTATTAAAACCATTAGGTTGGAAGAAAATTAATCACGGAATCCGTTTTTGCATTTGGTTTTCGAATTCAGATAAACTTATTTCATAAAAGTCGAAAAAATGTGTATGACAATAAATCGTCCATTATCAATAAAGAATCTTATTAGATTAGTGACGAGTGGCGGGCGCGGCATATCAAAGGGGCTCTTAGGTGGCGAACTAGTGTAAACTTGCCAACAAAATAATAAAAACCTTAATAAGACGCTAGCTAGCTATTTACAATACTAGGTATAGTATAGATGGAAATATTTTAGGTAAATAGCTACAAATGTCGAATTAATTGTTATATATTAAAAAATAAATTATAACAAATAAATAAATATTAGACATCATACATTATTTAGATTCGATATTGTATACGACCTGAGATAACATAGAAAAGTTCATTTTCTATATTGACTCGACTGGGAATCGAACTCGGGACCTCAGATATAGGAACACCAAAGTTCATTTTCTACATTGACTCGACTGGGAATCGAACTCGTGACCTCAGAGATGGGAACACCAAAGTTCATTTTCTACATTGACTGGGAATCAAACTTGGGCCCTCAGAGATGGGAACACCAAAGTTCATTTTCTAAATTGACTGGGAATCGAACTCGGGACCTCAGAGATGGGAACACCAAAGTTCATTTTCTACATTGACTCAACTGGGAATCGAACTCGGAACCTCAGAGATGGGAACATCTTGAAACCGAGCGAACCACTCAGCTACGGCTTCAATAATACGTTTTCAATCATGGTTACAGTTTAAAGAAAGTAATCTAAAATAATTTGGTTTATAATAATTGAAGCTAGCTTTTCGTCAACGGTTTCGCTTGCGCAGCGTAATGATGGCTTGCCTTTGCCTAATACTTTTATCCCCAGGGTACCAGTTAATCCAGGCTTCTTCTGTCATGTCCCAATGAAGATTGGTGGTGCTAAAACAATATACCTACCTACTTATTTTTTATGAATAAAAGCAAAACTTCCTATTTGATATTCTTCCATACATTTTTAGACAACAGTGAAATCCTTCTTGAAAGTGCCTTACTAATTTTGCTAACTACTATACTTATGATACTAATTTTACTGGCTAAAACTTACTGCCCAAGTAGTGACATCTCATTATTTTTTTCTTAATATTCGGTGTATGTGACGCGGTTCACTGCAAACCAGAGATAATTGGTTGGTTTTTTGTGGGAACCCACAACCGTTGCTTATTCGAATATCAAGTTTTGATAGTAGCCTGCTTATTCGAATATCAAGTTTTGATAGTAGCCTTCAAAATACGTGGAAAGACTGACACTGCTTATCGAAGCGCCGGAACCACAGCTGTTATTTTTTTAACTTTTACATATTTGACCAACTATCATTAGAATGTTTTTTCAGTTGGGATGAAATAACAAAAAAATTTTTTTTCCATGTTTGGAAGGCTGCTACTGGTCAAAGCAGCGATGGAACTGCAGCTGATGATTTTATTGTCATGAGACATTTTTCTTATTCCTTTTACAAAATATCGTCTGGAAGGAAATCGTCATGAAAACTAGCTGGCTTACGTACGAGTACTAAACGTTTGAATAACATTTTGTAGAATAAAAATAACATATTTATAAAAAGTATTTTTATATTTTTATCAACCTTATTGTTAAAATATAATAAATAAATAAATTTAAGCAAAGAAAAAAATTTGTCGCCTCAGCCGGGAATCGAACCTCGGACCTTCCGCTATCCGGTTGACTGCCCTAACCACTAGTATGTCGACTATAATAGTACCTTTTAATATCTAGTCACAATCCTATTATTTATTAATATTATAAATGTGAAAGTTTCTTTGTTTGGATGTTTAGATGTTTGGATGTTTGTACGTCAATCACGCCGAAACTACTGAACGGATTTTGATGAAATTTGGTATACAGATAGGGTGTTAGCTGACTTAGATAATAGGATACTTTTTATCCCACTAAACATTTCCCTAGGGTCCACGCGGGCGAAGCCGCTGGCGAAAGCTAGTAAACTCATATTTATGATATAAATGGGTGACTATATAATAGGTAGTATACATCATGTAGGTGAGGCAGGTCATCCAATCACAGCTAATTAAGTAACAGTTGTGATGTTGAATGTTTACTCACACATACATACACACACATACACACACGCGCACACACACACACACACACACACACACACACACACACACACTCACACACAAATACCGTATTAATTAGAAATCATTGTTAACCCATAAGGAAGGTGCGAGTCATTCCCATAAAGAGTGTCTTTGATTACTCACTGGGAAGTCTAGGTGTATTTGTTGTAATTGCGAGATTTCAGTAATAATTATTTTTGATCTTTTTGTGTAGTTTTTTTTTCAGTTTTTCTTAATAGCAAGATGGCGCGCGATTTATGTAGAGAAGTGGCAACAGCGCATAAAAGATTACAACCAATAGTAGAGAAGGTAGCCCCTGATTGGCCCATTTGAATCTGATCAACAATTGATGGTGCGGAATTGTATAAAAATACTGTGATTAGTTCATAATTTTGCCACCAGAGGGCTGGCAATTGTTGATCTGATCGGAGCCACATTTGTATGCACAATTTTACATTAGATCAACAAAAACTGTCCTGATCAACAATTGCCAACGGATCAACAATTAACTAATGCCACAGCCTGTTTGATCAACATTTGCCGAGAAGAGATATCTATATATATATATATATATATATATATATGTCGTATCATCTTTACGAAGATCACTTGATTTAGTTACTTTTTTTTAATTGCTAGTTACTCGATTGTAGAGAGAGCGTGATCATCGATACTTCTAATTTTATTAGAATTGTGACACTGACTTTGACAGTTCGTTAAAAAAAGCTAATTGCCGCCATTTTTGGCACACATTCTGTTTCGGATCGCCGAAGGGTAAAGACATCTGACGACATCACGCTCATCTCGTTATATTTTCATGTGAAAAGTGATAAAATGGAATAAATCCACGTTGGTATACACGTCTGCAATGTTATTTTAAAGATAGTCCCCTGATATGGACGATCTATTTGGGCTTCGTAATAGCCCCTTCGGACTACCCGCCGTTATATATATATATATGTCGGAAAGTCATGCGGGGCCGGCGGAAAGTAAGGTTAGTCAACATCCGCAATTGGACTAGTGGTCGAGATATTCCTTCGAAATAAGATCGCATATAGATCACAAATCAGTTATTTAGTTGAATTACTTAATTATCTAATCTGAGTACATTAATAATAACGTGATGCAAACAGATTGCGATACGAAACGCGGAGAGTTCTGCGCTTGCGTTCGCTCAATATGGCCGCACAACGTAAAGTGCATCTTCGAACAAGCATAGACCACTCCCAAGCGATGACAGCCGTCAATGTCATTACTTGACGTTTCGCAAAGCACCATAGATCTTGATAGATGACAGCTGCAGGTGACAGATGGCGTTTCGCACAATCGAAGCGCCTTCTCGCCGACACGGCCATCCTGCTGCATCACACGTCCTCGTGTGAGCCTAAAAATGAAACACTACCAGTAACCTTTGCCATCACTCGGTCATCTCTGACCAGTAAAAATACGGTAACATAAGCATACCGATTACAAACTATGTTTACTGATTACAACTATGTACAATGATCAAATACTGCGTTAGTACAACTTCGAAGGATATCTGAAGTTCAAACTTTAAATCAAGTCTTACACTCATCAGTACACAACTGAACACATATCGCGATTCTATACAGTGATAGAATGCACACATCAAGACACATAACGCCTCCATCGAGCACTATATTCCCTTCGTGCCTCCAACAACACAAGCAAAACGCCTCCTTCGAGCGTTATGCTACCAGTGTCTCCATCGAGCACATAAACAACCAATGCCTCCATCGAGCATTGTTCCCATAAGCAACTCCATTGATCGCTCAAGTAACACCTCTATCGAATGATACCCAACTTAATCACGCGATGTGCCAGGAACTTCGGACACGGGATCATCACTTTGATCCACCAATTCTTCTACAACCAACTGACCTTCAGGCATCCTTCTCAATCTATCATGAGCATACTTGTACGTCCTCTTAGAATTTAACGCCTTTTATCAAATAACGATCACCATCTAACAACTCCATGACCTTAAACGGTCCCTTGTATTATGGATCTAGTTTGGTCTGAATACGGTCCCCATTTTGTAACAAAACGAAAATTTTACAAGTGATATAGTTGTCAACGAATTTACGAACATATTTTGACATGTTTTCAAACCAATAATGACTATAGAGCTTTTCCAGAGTTTTCTCCCAGCCCAAATGCATAAGAGACTCATGCGTACCAAAATGGCGGCAACTTGCTTTACGTTATCGAACTGTCAAAGTCAGTGTTACCATTCTAATAGAATTAAAAGTATCGATGATCACGCCCTCTTTACAATCGAGTAATTAAGTAATCGAGTAAATAAAAATTTAAAAAAAGAAAACTAAACCAAACGATCTTCGTAAAGGTGATGGAGATGCTCTGCGAAACGGCTATTCTGATAGCCTCACGCATCCTCGCGTGGGGGTTCAATCTGAAAGGGAAAATATGCAGCGCAGTAGATTCTTTACTACATTTTGTATAAACTTACTCAAAATTGTAAGTCTTCGAACAATAATATTGAAAGTAATGAAATCATGCTACGATCACTAAGCAGTTCAACGAAACTCATCAGACAAATAAGCTTTCTAAATAAAATTGGAAATCGTGGATTACATAGTAAAACAGTGTCGTATGCAATACTCTATAATTTCAGATGCTTCCATCCAGCACCTTGTGATAACCTCCATCCGGTCATCACAAAACAATCACGTGGTTGGGTGACCTCCAACCGGTACCCTTCCACAACACAACGCATCCACGGGTGACCTCCATCCGGTACCCATACACAATCGTCGTCTCTATGCGACGAACCAACAGCGATCGTTTACATCTCCTAGCCAACGCACGCCACTCATAAACGTGGCCGCAATGCGACGGGAAATCTAGCCCGATTTACACCTACGACTATGAAGGCCCGGAAGATGTAAACAACCTGAGCAACTTACATACTACTGCTTTACAAATAAAAAAAGGAGAGAAAAATAGTTACAAAGAATAAGTTTTGTTGAACCAGTATCATTACAAAATGAAAACGACTCACCAAAATGCTGCAAAATTCTAGCAAGGGTAGCAATGGTGCAGACGTCCACACGTCGCTCACTAGCAATACCAGCAGACGAACCATTAGGCTTGCCACCGTTGCATCTTCTTCGGCTACAGGCATCTTGAAAGTAGTGACCCTCAGTTCCACAATTGAAGCACGTGACAGCAGCGTTCGGGTTACTGTTCTTCATATTAGGAACGCTTGGTTCTCCTTACGAAGGCTTCAAGTGATTCTTCTTGTATTTTGTCAGGATCGAATTCGGGCAGATGCACATGTGACTCGACGACGGCCCAGTTATGACGTAGATGAGGGCGAGAAAGTTTTGATTTTGTTACTGCAATAAGATTCTCCATATCCATGACATCTGTGTGTCCACTTGGTCGGTTACATCCCACTTCTGATGTCGGAAAGTCATGCGGGGCCGGCGGAAAGTAAGGTTAGTCAACATCCGCAATTGGACTAGTGGTCGAGATATTCCTTCGAAATAAGATCGCATATAGATCACAAATCAGTTATTTAGTTGAATTACTTAATTATCTAATCTGAGTACATTAATAATAACGTGATGCAAACAGATTGCGATACGAAACACAACGTAAAGTGCATCCTATATATTATACTACTCTTTGAGTGCATCTTCGAACAAGCATAGACCACTCCCAAGCGATGACAGCCGTCAATGTCATTACTTGACGTTTCGCAAAGCACCATAGATCTTGATAGATGACAGCTGCAGGTGACAGATGGCGTTTCGCACAATTGAAGCGCCTTCTCGCCGACATATATATATAAACAAATAACTATATATACTTACATAAACAATTTAACCACAAACCACAGAAGAATACAATAGATGTTCGCGCAGTAGACGTTTGAAAGCAAGTTTATTTGGAGCAGCTAGTATGTGGGAAGGCAGTACATTCCAGAGTCGTTTAGCTTGAAGCGCAAATGAATTGGAAATGAAACCTGTCCGGTGAGAAGGAAAAATGAGAGTTTATTTGCTGTTTGAACGAAGATTACGGCTGTGAGAAGCACCTAGATACTGAAATTTCCATTTCAAATATCCAGGTGCACACGGATCTTTAAGTATAGAATAGAGAGTGGAAAGGATCCTCAGATCCCTACGCTGGCGAATTGTTAGCCATTTCTACTTTTTCCTAAAGGCAGAGACATGATGTTATTTACGAATGCAGAAAATAAAGCGAATGCAATTATTGAGTAAACGATCCAGTTTGTTTAGAAGTTCCTGCGTGATGTGAACTTTTTTAACTAAATTTAGGGAATCAATATGAGAAAACCAGGAGAGGGCTGAGTGACAACTGTATTTTTTTGGCATGTAAAACAAAAATACGTACAAAATCAATAAAAAAGTAAAAAAGGATGTTTGGATTAATTTAAGGTTGGTAACATCCTCCCATTTTTATTTAAGTGTTATAAGCTTCTTCAGTGGCCTCTTAAACTGGTTAGCAGCATTGTCTACGTCGGCCACTCTGGCGACACCATATTTGACCAGATAAATTCTGGCAATCCGACCTTTAGACCACATACCACGAGGGAGGAACCCTGCTATTTTAAAGCAACTATGTTGACAAATAAGAAGCGGTCCAAAGACGGTTTCTTCGATACCTTAGTGCTAAATTTAAGACGTAGATGGGGCCAGACTTGATCATTTCAAAGTGAGCACCCGTCAATTAAGGAAAAATGTAGCTTATTGACGATTTAAAAAATTGTCAAGTCTGTATGATACACTGAAGTTGATGAATAATAATGTTCCTATTTTCAGAATGTGTAGAGCTTATAATATTGTATATGACAATTTAGATACTTTTTCACTGTCCTATCAGTCCTACATAAGAATATGCATATATAAATTATGATGTTTATAAATGTAATAACTATTATTATTTTAATTTCATTTTTTCTATATACATTTATAGTTTATTTAATATTTGTGTTATATTATGATTCAATTTAATTGTATTATTGGCTAGTAACAATTTTATGATTTGAATGGCCATTCAAAATTTTAAAATAAGTTGATTGTTTGTAAATGAGTTTGTTTTACGTACGGCACTTATAGAACATGTGACCTCGGTTGTTGAATTTATTAAATATACAACAACAATTACAGTTTTAGTACATTTAAATTAACATAAAAAATAAATTGGCGGCGTAGTAGATAAGAGCCGCGGCACGCGGTCGTTGATTTTAAGTAATTTTCGCAAGGGTTGCTTTCTGATAATAATAAAAAAAGAAATCGAATTGTTTTTTTGTGTTGAATAGTCATATTTATTGAGGAAGGCTAAAGGCTATTAATATCACTCTATCTCTAATATGAGTGGAGCAGCAATGAAAAATGTTCCAAAATTGGGAGAAAAGTAAAATATACTTTTTGAAAGCTTTCTTTGCGTGCGCTTCGTAACGGTGAACAAAACTATCACGATTTTTGTTTTATCCCGTAAAATAACACATAAAAAGATGAAAATTGGAGTGGAAGTTTGCGTCATTCAATTTATCAGTGTAATTATATGGCCCTATCCCGCGGTTTCGTCCACGTGGTCCGAGGGTAATGTGTGCACAATGGCCTGCTATGCTGGAATCTAAAGCTGATTTTAATTAATAATCTGCCAGTCCACCCATCTTTATATCAACATCCTCACTGCTGGGGCAAAAGCTTGTACAGTAGATGAACTAAACAAGGAAATTCTACCTGTGTATCTGTGGAGAACGCGCATATCTTCATAGAATAGTTCGGTTGCACTTCTTTCCATTTTAACGCGCAGTAGAATCAACACGCCCTGAAAAAAAAATCAAAAAAATGATTCTAAACTCATAACTATATTTCAAATATAGCGTGTTGCTTATAACGTTATCATTGTAATAAGATCATAGATTTTTCTTTTATGTTAATATTGTAATTAAAAGTGACTTCATATAATTATTATTTAATGATATGCTTTTTATGAAAGTCATTATTTCCATTTGAGCTGATGTGTTTCTTGTTCGTTCTTCTTATCAGCCAAATGACGTACTGAATGAATGGTAGGGGAAAAATATTGGAAGATTCAAAAGTACTTGAAACAAGTTTATTTGAATAAACGTATTTTGACCTTGACTTTTTCCACTTAATTTTAAACCTTAAATACTCGTACATTTAGGATAGAGTCTAAAATCGATTTGGATATTTAACATGTTGTGGTAACCTAACGGTCAGCTGTGTATGCTTAAACCAGAAAATCTTTCTCAGCAGCTAGTTTCTCTTTAGAATTTTAATACAGGACAATCTGTGAACTGATTCACAGTTGAGCTGAGAAAGTTATTCATTTGTCTCAAAAATTTACACGTAATATGTTTATTGATGGCACAATAATACATTTTAAAATAAACTTGCAGCATACTTACAATATGATGCGACTGTAACAACAATGAAAGTTTAAAACAGCAAACAAAACACAGATTGTTTTGTTTGTTGTTTTAAATAAATAAATTTTTAAATCATAATAGAACACATATTTAGAAAAATTGCACTTGGGATATTCTTATCTATTGCTTTTTTAGTATTATAAATAACAACTCACGCGCAACATTTCGCCTCCGTCTGAAAATCAGCGACATGACGTTAAGATTTTGTCATCGTGGTTTATGCTGAAGCGGGAACTCTTTCACCACTGTGGCGTTACCACAGCTCATTAGCCAATAATAGTTTATTTTTTTTAAATGATGTCATTACCACTTTTGTATTATTCTGTGCTACAATGTGGAAATTGTTCTTTTTTATCACATCATCAATTTAGCATTTTAAATCTTAGTATTGGTAGTAGAGTAGTCAGTTTTAATGTTTTTTTCTATACTAGATTCCGTTTATGCTAAAGTAAGTTGCGCTAACGTTTCTTTCTATCAAAGAATCGTATCTTCGAACTAAAACACAAGGTAATTTCATCATCAACTCGAGAAACAACAGAGTTTTTGGAAAGTATTTGCTGCCCAAAGTAATTCTATACCACGCGGACTAAATCGCGGGTAAAAGCTAGTATAATATAAAACTTGTAGTTGGCGTCATGTTACTAAATGAGATAGTGTAATTGTTTAAATATTTATGTATATTGTAACGTTTATATAATGTAAGCAAAAAGTTTTAATTATGCGTAAAACTATTAAAAATAAACAAAGTGTTATGTATAAGTAGATATAGATACCTACGCGGCTGCGTCCGCTGTCCGCTGTACGATCTTTTAAAAAAGGGAAACAAGTGGAGTTGGTCTCATAATGAGGATGATACGTTCCACAAAATAAAAAACCTTTTAGCCTCTGAGGAAGTACTAACGCATTATAATCCAAATGCTAAAATAATATTAACAGTTCACACCTAACGCGCTAGGAGCCATCTTATCACAAACTGGTGTTTGTGATAAGATGGCTCCTCACAAAAAAACCAATATCTTACGCTTCGCGTACACTTAATAATGCCGAGCGGCGTTATTCACAGATACAAAAAGAAGCTACTGCCATAGTATATGAGGTGAGACGTTTTCACCAGTACCTGTATGGAAAATTAATACCCTTCTATCTGCGTACTGATCACAAACCACTACTGTCAATTTTCGGGCCGCACCATTGTATATCATTATATACCCGAAGTATCGGCGAATCGTCTACAACGTTACGCGTTATTTTTAAGTGGTTATAATTATATCATTGAATACGTTAAAAGCATAAAAAATAGCGCCGACTACTTATCTCGCGCTTGCTTACCATTCACAGACGAAGAATGCTCCGGTACTGTTTCGAGAGTTAGGAAGGAGCAGCGGGAAGACTACTTACATGACCGAGCGGCATATGAACTCCCAATAACGAGAGATGAGTTACGGCACACTGTAGGAACTGATTTGGATATGAGACAAGTTATAAGTTATGTACTTAACAGATGTTCAAATAAATTGTCGATGTTAATTTAAAACCATATTTTTTATGTAGATTGGAATTGTCTTTTGAGAATGGATATCTCATGCTCGTACACAAAATAGTTATTCCAAAATTATTACGCGAACGTGTACAATCAGAGCTTCACAAGCCACATCTAGGTATTGTCAAAACAAAAGCTGAAGCACGTGTTGATGTTTTTGGTTTCCCGGTATAGACGGATCTATAGAACAAATGATAAGTAGTTGTAATATATGTGTGCAAATGAGAGCCTCGCCATCCCGAGTGCCCGTTTCACCTTGGCATTACCCTCTCACCGGTTTGACAGAGTGCATCTTGATTTTTTAGGTTCGATTAATATTACTTAATTATTATCGATGCTTATACTAAGTGAGTAGAAGCGTATGACGTGAATTCATGTACTTCATTTGCTGTTACAGACAAGTTATACGAATTTATGTCAAGGTTTGGTGTGCATTTTACACTAGTAACCGATAGTGGTACTTCATTCTGTTCCCAGGAATTTAAAAGGTTTTGTAACTTGAATGGAATTTCTCATTTAACATCGCCACCTCACCACCCTGCTAGTAATGATCAAGCGGAATCATACGTGAAAATATTTAAACGTGGTATAAAATCAAGTATCCAAACTAGTTAAAATTTAAAGGAAAGTAAATTGAAATTATTAAAATATATTTTTGATTATCGTAACTCGGTATATTCATTAACCGGTACTTCACCGGCTGAACTAGTATTTGGGCGTAAGCTGAAAACGCGTCTCGATTTGTTGTTTCTTTGTTCACCGTCGTCGGAGCCATCTTCCTCTACTACATTTGCTGATAATGTTCGCTCCAAGCAGTATTTGCAAACTGAAGATCACATCGACACCTCAGCAGTCGCTACCTCCAACCGAAGGTCACATCTTTGTAGACGAAAAAAAGGAACAGGAAACTGCCCTGCCATCTCCGTCAATGGACGACATGTCGCAGGTCGGCAGGACGTCATCGCCTTGTCGAGTCACATTAACAAGAGGGGACCGTGGGCGACCACTCTCATCAGATGATGATTCAAATATGACGTAGCGGAAAGTCAACGGTAACTGATATTATATTTTCGTCAATATGGGGGGAGAAATGTTATGTATAAGTAGATATAGATGTATAAGTAGATATAGACCTATGCGGCTGCGTCCGCTTCATTATTCGTATTTCAAGCAGCAACAGATTCTATGAACATTTAAACCACAGAACATTTAAACTAACTATCATGGTTCAAGATATACAGCCTGATAACAGACTAACAGAAAGACAGATGGACGGACAGCGAATTATTAGTAACAGGGTCCCGTTTTATATGAATTAGCTGTATATTAATGATTTAATACGAATAAAAAAACTTTAACTATGTCATATATCGCATTAATTATACATCGTTGGTCGGAAGTTTATCAAATAAGTAGTAAAAACAAAGTTATTTGCATACAATCAACTTCGTAAGGTTCGTCGCAGTCAAACAGGCTAATCGATATTTTCATGAAATTTCTAAACTATCTTAATGAAAAAATCCAAATCGACAGCATGGAAAGCCTTACTTATGGATGAAATCGAATTAATCTCGGAAATTATTTCGAGGAAAATGAATCATATCGTGAAAAAATATAACGTGAAAAATAAATAAAATGTATTTTGAAATAAGAGTATATATGTAGCACGTTAGCCCATACAAAACTGTAAAAAAAACCATTTGATTTTAAATTTTAATACATTGAATATAGAGGTCATAATCATTTACGTAAAATTGATGTATTGTGGCAGCTTAACACGACTGCACGAGTCATGTATCTAGCCATATCATATGGTATCACTTGAACTAGTAGCTTAATTTTTTTTTCGACAATACGAGTGTAAGAATATATTTTCTGATGATTATAAATGTTTAGTTTCCAGATGTTTTTCTTGAATTTTTATTATAAAAAGACGTTACTTGACAAAATTTCATAGTTCTAGGTCAGAGAGTATTATCAATTTTGATTCCTTTGAGTGTCGTAATATGTATTTCTGCAGCGTAAATAAGAGTACCTTTTTAATGTTGATTATGATTTTTTATTTTATCATAGCTTATTTAGCTCCAAATCCCTCTAAAGTTGACTGGTAGAAAATGCCTTAGGCAATAAGCCCACCTTGTACGTTTGTTCAAAACTGTTAAATAATAATAATAAAAAGGGACAATAGCTCTTAATCTTATTCTTGATTCTTGATTTTAATTTCAGCTTGGTATCTCCAGGTGTTCTCAAAATAAGAGTTCTATTCCTTCTAAGGTGCGCAACCATAACCTAAAATCAGGTAAATCTATCCAAAATATAAGGATTGGCATTCTTTATAGTAACCGTAACATGGTTTTAATTATATAAATAGGCTCAATACCCGTATACAGGGTGACTTAGAATTAGAGCAATTGTAAAGGATTATAAGTACAGGTTATTTGAAACATTTTTGTATATTGGCAATCATGAGCTAAAATGGGCCATTATTAAAAAAAGTGTTTTTTGGGAAAATCCTAGGTGGCTACTTAAAATAAAAGAAACAAAGAAAACACTCGAAATATACCGATTCTTTTTCTTTATTATATCATATTAAGAGTCTAAATACTTATCCAAATCATTCAATGAACCATAATTGCGTTATTTTAAACATAGTGCTCCTAAATTCAAAAGACAGTAAAAAAATACTAGTTTCACCAACAGATCTGCTCCTTAAACTCAAAAATTCACTATGACATTTGTTGTGCATATTATAAAAACACATCTACATATCTTAAGCTTCCAAATGAGATATACAACTTTAACGTAGCTGGCCTAATGCCTAAGATATTAGGCAATGAAGCAGCTAGAAAAATAAAAAACTCGTGAGTTCACCTTTACACTGTAAAATACCAGATGGTTAAGTTGAAAATAAAAATATTATTATTTTTTGTTTCATGACTAAGACATTTTCAAAATGACTATGTTAGTTTCTGACACAAATCTTCATCCTTTATCTTAATTCTGTTTTGAAACTCGTAAGCTTTAGTTTAGTTAATTTTATTTGATCAGCTGCTACTATTATTTTTATTTTTGATTCTGCCACATTTGCAACGGGCTGGTTTCCTTAGAATACTAAAGTTTTCATATGCTCTCCTTTAATATGAGACAATTTGACCCCCATGGATTATCCCATACGTAATAATCCATGGGGTCAAATTGTATCATATTAAAGATCTAATTACATATTCAGATAATTCAATGAACAAAGCCTTGCCCAGCATATGTACACGAAGTAAATGGAATAGCAGAAAGGTATAAACGATCTTTAATGTATATAGGACGATGTCTTTTATCAGAATCAAAAGTTCAGAGAAAATTTTGGCCAGAGATTATCAAGACCATACCTTAAAAATAGAACTTTAAACTATGCCGTCGAAAGAAAAACACTACATGAAATATTTTTAGAAGGAAACCATCAGTAATATACTTTAAAATATATGGCAGTAAAGAATAGAATTTTACTTGAAAAATTAAAATATAGTGACACTGGATATAGAATATTGATCAACAACAAAGTTATAATAGCTAGATTCTGCGATATTATAGAAGATGATACAACTATTTGTGAATTTGAAAATGAGGAATATGAAAAAACATTGGAAGAAGAAAGTGAAATAATTAAGAAAACTATGGAATGCTTGGAAGCGACAAATAGAGATAATGATAAAAGTTGAGATTATACAAAAAATTACGAAAACAAGCAAGAATAGAAATTGAAAAGAATAATTAAGGCTCCTCAACGATTTGATGAAGAATCTCGATATTATTGTATTCATGTAAACTATTGTGATGCTATGTCCCCATAAAATTGTTAGGAAATGTAAAGCAGCTATGGACCATCAGATAAACAGCCTTGTGTAAAATAAGACTAGGACCCTCCCTGACAAGCCATATGCATACAAAAAGGTAATTGGTGTGAAATGGATTTAATAAAGAAAGAGTGAAAATTAATGTAAAGCAAGGTTAGTAGTAAGAGGTTTTCAGCAGACTGATGGTATTGTTCATATCTATTCACCTGTAGCTATAATGTCAACTTTAAAATTTTAGCGTAAATTAGCCTGCTTATTAATAGCACTGTAAGGGTATTAAAATATTAATTTTTGAAACTAAAATATTATAAACATAATATTACTGACATATTAGATTGTTTTGTTGATTCTGATTGGGCTAGAGATATAATAAATAGGACATTAACCACTAGATATGTAATCAGATTATTTGATAATGTAGTTTTCTAAAAATAAAAGAAAACTGTGTAACTAAGCTTTCTACATTTACTGAATACATTGCTTTATCTGAATCTGTATATGAAATTCAATGTTGGTATCTTTAATTAATAATGTATTTTTAGAAATTTATGGAATAGAATATATGAGATAGCTCCGGTAAAGTAGCCACATAGCCGCGATCAATAATAATAATTGTCTGTCCTAAAAATTTAAAAAGTAAGTTAATGAGTTTATTCTTCATATTAATAATTACAAAGTTTATATGTAATTAAAACAACACAATTGAAATGCATTGATCTACAACATTAAAGTAAAATAAAATCATCAATCAATCAATCAAAATTACAAAACAAACCAAAAAATTTACATCAAGAGCAATATGTAAGGGCCAAAACCATATGTGCCAAAACTCAGCATATGATCTACCCACATGACTAGATATGAATGTACAGTACCGTAAATAACGAAAAATTAAAAGGTTAACATATATTATATAATAATAATATTACATAAATAAATACAGGGAGCATAACAAGTAAGTATACGCATCACCTTCAAAATCTAAATAGCAAAATCTATCACTAAGTATACTTTCATTTCTCCATGTTGTAAATTTATATAGGTTTTTTTACAAAAAAGGATTCAAAAGCTCGGCGGTTTTGAAGTAAATTGTCCAATTGGTAAATATTGTGAAACTCAACTCAGAATCGGGGTGCCTGTGGTACAGCGAGAGAGAAGAAATATATATAATGAAATTATCAAATAAATTTCTAACAATGGCTCAATTATATGATTTAAGTTGTAAATATATTTCTTGTTCTACAACTGCCTTGGCTCTCAAATATTGAAGGGCAAAGGAAGCAATACCCAGGTGGCTGCATCCGACATGTTGCTGTCTCGCCACCAGATACCTATCACACTCTTCCGCCTGATGTTTAGGATTTGATTTTGCACCTGATTTTGCAATATTTCCCAACCTCCTTTAACGTGGGAAGGAGATTGCTAGTATGCTCGCCTTGTGGAGTGGATGTGTACCTCTCCCCCCCACTGAGAGAGCGTACGCTGATGCATTTCTAAGTTACTCTTGATGTAGATATACCCAGAGGTGGTATTTAAGTTTAAGTCTATCATTCGAAACCTAGGGTAGTGATATATTAAAACAAAACTTCAACAAACATGTACTAATAACTATAATCATGGCACAGAATAGGCAGCTATTTAGCATATGCCGGAAGTCTCAGTCACAGAGATGCACAGTTGCGCTCATCTCCAGTCTTTAGTCGGGGATAGTCTGGTTTGCGCGCTAGCTGTTCATAACACGTCTTTGCCTTTTGTATGAAATATGTTTCAAATGACTCTGAGTCATACTCCAAACCCGCAGTGAGACTCGTCCAGCACGGGATGGGCAGAAATGTGATAGAAGGGTGCGAGAAGCTGTCTTCGGGCTATCCCTGTGCTTCGCATTGTAGAGAGGGACATCGCTATATTTTTGTGTGTATGTCCCTTCTATTTGACTAATCCCCATTCGGGAGTTTGGTCCGCACGAGAGAGTCCACACGAGCCAAACGAAGCGAGCCGCGGCAACGGCGTTTCAGAAGCGAATCACTTTTGTAAAATGAAACAGTTATGTTAGTTTTGGTCACTTTAAAAATTAAGTCCTCTCTTCGCTCGTGACGTCGATCGTAATAGGTGTGAGCAAACCAGAATCGACTTAACTAATAAAATATTTAATAAACAATAAAATATTAAAGTAATTTCTTATTTCGACTTTAGCAATTATAAAAATAAAAAACGCAACAACCTGTAAATAATGTTTATTGTTTGTTACGTACATTCAATTGAAGTTGTACAGCTTTTCCCTAGATACAAAAGAATAGTCATTCTTGTTAAAACATGCCAAGTGAGCACTTATAGTTTAATATAACTGAAGTATTTCATGAGTTAGCAATAAGGTATGTTACTCTATTTGAAAAAAAATATTTTTCTTCATTTATTTTAATTAAAATAAGTATCAAAATATATTACGAACAAAAAACACAACGCTATCTGCCATTTTCAATGTGAGGCAGTTCGGTATAATCTGACTGTGATTAAATAGCCTTAGATGAAAAAAATTATAGCTTATTGGAAGAGATGAGTGTGTGCGTTATATATATTTTTAAATAACAAATACATATTTATTATGTGACGACAATGTGACCTTTATTTTATTTTTGGTGATTGAGAATTTTGATAAACTAATACATGCAGATCGCGTTCTATCCTCAATCAAGATGATAATAGAGTCGGTTAGTATTAAGTCGGTGCAGATAGCAACCGAGAAACTAACGATAATACACAGCAGGACTAAACGCCTCCTCCACGTTAGTGAAGGGTTTTTTCATAATCTCCACACTTGCAGGCAGGTTGATGATCGCAGTATTAAAAATATGATTTAACAGAGAGTACTGCTGCTCATTCTCTGTTTTGTGTGTAATCCCTTTGTCAGCTCTTACAACACCCGCGGGAAGAGTAGGTTCGGTGAAAATCGTATTCTATTCTGCCATCGCTACACGGCATTGTCGTGAGTCATAAGCTTATATGGTCATAAGCTTTGAAAATTCTAATTTTGACTATTCCGCCTACTTGAATGACCTTTAGGTTCAAACAAACCTGTTCAAAGAGCTATTTCCACTGCATCTCCTCACCTAATGGACCATAAATAAGAAGTAGTGCTTTCAGTAAAACTAACAAAAGGAACTTTTACTGAAAGTGTCGAAAAAAACAAAAGGAACGTATTTAAATAGTTTGCATTGTTATCGAGTACTGATTCCGTTGATAAGGGATTGTGCGGTTATCAACCGAAAATGGATGGGCAGTGTTAGATTACCGTAAAAAACTTATGCTGTATCAGATTATTAATAAGGTTGGTAGAATTATGTAAACAAAGAATGTAACAGTTGTACTGATCTTGATCTCCTTAATTTAACTCAATAATTAAACAAAGTCAATAGCTCTGATAATCTTGTGATAATTGGTTATACTATTATTTATTATTATTTTGAATTACCTTTTATTTATAATTCACCTCAAACAGAACGCAAACTCTTAACGAAGTATATAACTAAACTTTTTTCTTCTAAGGATTTAAGCCCTGCATTTTGATCCTTCGATATTACTAACGTGCCTGGTTGAATAGTACCGCGCGCGAATTCGAAAAACTATCGAAACACAAAAAAATACAACAGTGCGGGAGTTGTGTCGGATCTTAAAAGGACTAATAACTCAAACATTGGTGGTAACTGAATAACGAGTGCGTCTGATCCGTTTTTTAATGTTGTGATTTTTGACAAGTCTAACACGTTTACATATAACAATGCCTTTGTATTCCGCTATACTCAACACTCGAATACCTCTTCTTGACGCTATTAAATCTATTAGAGATAGTTTTAAGAAAAATAGCCAATCCACCGAAAATTAACCCGATTAATAAACCCTTGACTGATTTCCTGTGTGTTTTTACACAGTTAATCTTAAATGTGCAAAGACCGGTGTAAATAAAGACTTTTAAAGGACGGTTCGGAATAATGACGTAGAAGATAATTTCATAAAGAATTGCAACTCGAAGCTAACTTTCGCACGATAATTCAACGCTGGGAAAAGGTAAAAGAAAGCTACTAGAAATTCCATAGTATATCAGTATCAGTAACGAGATCAGGATTGGTTAGAGGATGTATGAATGTATTAAGGAATAAAACATTGCACGGGAGAACTACATCAACTTTAGCTATGTTACGTCAACAATATTAGATATTAGGAGTAAGTTAACAAAAAACATCGTCTTCGCAAAATGTGTTCGATGCACTCGATTTAAATTTGTTAGTAATAATAATAATAATCAGTGCATGACTTATTTGCTGGTCGCGGAAGTAACACAGTCGCCGCCTTTTTATAACACGGGCATGGATTACATAGGCTATATAAAAAAAAAATAAACATACTTCTTGTGATGACCTACATATTTAACACTTTCATTTCAAGTGGACAAGTTTCGTCTTCTTGAAAGGAAACTCAAGTGGAGTGACCACTTCCCAAGAAATGTAATTCGCCCAAACCCTCTGATTTGATTTTTTTGCCGTTGATCTTAAGTGTTATTTTCTCATACCTTAATATGATATCACTTAAAATATGTGTGTCAAAAAAAGAAACACCCTACTTCTTCGGAAACATGTTTATGCAAAAAAAAAACTTTAATTTGAATTGTTTTTAAAATATTATTCTGAGCATGTTTTTGTTATTTTTGCTTGTCTCTTATAACTATATAACGAATAATTTCGTTTTAATGTGCAACAAAAATCTGCAGGAATTTTCGGTGACCATTCTCGTTGGTATCTTTTTTCCATTGCCGTGATATCGTGATGGAATCTTTCGCCATGCTCATCTCTTAACGCACCCAAGTTTGCTGGGAAAAAGTCTAGGTGGGAATGAAGAAAATGATATTCAAAGACGTATTACATCCTAAGACTTTATAATCCTCTAGTTACTTAGAAACTTTTTACAGTTTGGAGACTTCGTGTTTCCGAAAAAATTTTTGGTCACTTCAACAAAGGAAAGCCATTCAATCTTAAACAATTTTTTTTTTCAATCTTAAACAAAAATAACTAGTTGCCCAACTCTTATTAATAGTATCAGGAATGTTCAAACCAAAATACAAGTTATAAGTGTGTCGTTTTCGATTAGAAGTTGAAGTAAACTCTCCACAAATAAAACAAAAGAGATCGGGTGAATTTAAGCATTTTCGACTCATATTGAATAAAACGCTTCTTTAAAACACAAACTTATGAAAATAAACTAAAAAAAAATTTTACAAATGGAACCCGTTGGAAAAGTACTAGAAATTGAACAGAGTCAACTGTTATAGTAGTATTTATTAAGTGACAATAACCCAATGATAACAAACTGAAAATATGCACAGATAGGAGGGTTTGTTGTGTTCTCAAAAATGTCACGTCTTGTTTCTATTATATATTATTATGTAAAAATTTCTCAAGTTTAAAGTTAATCGTCTATTTAGTTATTTTGATGTTCTGTTTTGTAGACACTTAGACATAAGAGATGTCAAAAATAAATAATTTAAATAACAGCAAAAAATCATGTTGACCAATGTTATTATCCAATCTCCATTTTTCCATCTTAATCCAGTTCTTGAGCACCTCATCCATAACCAACTTATTATTTTTCTGAATAAGAACAAGCTCATGACTCCCTATCAATCCGGTTTCCGAGCAGGTCACAGCATCACCATTGCCCTTATTAATATAACGGATGATATAATACTAGGAATTAAAACTGGAAGCCTTACAATTTTGTGTCTACTTGATTTGAGCAAGGCTTTCAACATTATTGATTTCGATGTTTTGATTCATACATAACGCTCCATTAACATATCTGCATCAGCGATTAGTTGGTTTCGAAGTTACCTCCACGTTGAGACCGCGTTGAAAATTCTTTTTCCTCGTGTTACAATATAACTGCTATGGTACTACTGCAGGGTGGCGTTTTATCTCCTCTTCTTTTGGCAGTATACACTAATTCTATTCATGTCAATTAGTTTCTTCCGACCATCTCTATGCAGATGATTTCTGAATGAAGCCGTAATCATGGATTGCTGATAAATCCTAACAAAACCCGTTATTATAATAGGCAGTTCTCGGGTAACAGAAAAACTTAAGTAGTTTTTAGTTTATTTAATTTATAACTCAGCAATCAGATTAGAAGTTTGGGCGTACAGTTTGACAAATTTTGAATTGGTATTTATTTATTTGAAAGGTATATGCAGCTCAAAGAAGTGAGTCGCAAACTACGATATTTGCCTTTGCTGGGTCTTTAACTACACTCCGCAATATTTTGGTCACTGTCACTAAAATTACGCTAGGAAAATCTGTTATAGTGCCCATTCTTGATTATGCCAATGTCAGCCATCTTGACTTCACAGCAACTAAACAAGCTTGAGCGACTTCAAAATGTTTGCATACGATTTAGATTTGGATTCGCAAAAAGGACTTTAGTGTGACATTTCTAAATTTCGTAAAATACTCAAGTAGTTGCCTACTCGACAATATACACGACATATTCTAACGATGTTATGATATTAAGCATACTTTTCAATCGCGCTTCTTATCTTAAGGATCACTATCATGCAATTTATGCAATTTATTTATGTACAAATATGTACAAATAAGAAAATATACATAAAGGCATTGACACCGTCAATTATTATATATTTTATATTATTGAAGGTCTCAATACCTTTATGTATATTTACTTTTATGTATATTTTCTAAAATAAATCAGGAAATGTTTAATTTTGTATTAATTTATCAATTATGTGTGTAAAGTTAAATTTTGTCTGTTGTTTAGTTTTTTCAATCTTGAATTTATATAATTTATTTATTGACACAACATGTTATCAGATGACATCAACTTTAAAGCCCGAGGATAAGCTGAAATCCGGCCACCGGCTTTCTCATCCAGATCCTGGTGATGAAGTCTATATCACCGGTATATCGGGTTCCTTTCCCGACTCTGACTCTGTTCTACATCTGCAAGAAAATTTGTTTAATAAGGTAAGGGACCTATTATTTTTTTTTTAATACAGATGTTTTGAAAAATCATATGCTATAGTATGACTTAATCTCTCATAATTCCAATCAGTAGAAACAAAATTACTTCTATTAATACTTATATTAATAGTAGTGATTATGTTGAATGTATGACGGTACTTGTAGGGTTCGGACGTGTTTGACTTTTTGGCATAAATAAAAGTAATGATCATTGCTGGTGCCTTGGTACTTTACCCCTTCTGTGTCAAGATCTATGAACAGTGCGCCCGAGGACACTCAGCATTGAAAAAGGGGATGCTCACATTTTCTGTGTCGGCTGTTGGATTGGAACTCGGGGCCGCCGGCGTAAGCATTTGTCCATTGCGTCACGGTATCTAGGTACGCATCAGTCAAAAGCAACTATCGCATTGACTGCGTGGTTTATGTTGTAGATGCGAGTGAGTGATACGTCGGTTTGTAACGTACTACTTTATTTAGACAGTTGTTCGGGACGCAGCCCTCGGAGCTTTAACTCGTATTTTACTAATTTAGCTATACGTAAACAGAAGCTATGTACCGGGCTTTTAGGGTTGATCCTATTGTAGATGTAAGGGTGAGAAAAAAAAGGAAACGTCGAACAAATGCGGTGCAAACACAAAACAAGGGGATCATAAATATACGCTTTTGAACCAAGGTTAAAAAGCGGAGTTAATATATTTTAATTTTGGGAGGATACATCACGCCACTCGTAAAATTGTCGATCACAGAGTATTTTGGATTCCTTATAGAGTGTATCCATTGGATACCAGTAATGTTTTTTGAGCACGACTTTTAGCCTAGCCTCATATACCTATGCAACAAATCAGAAGATATTGACATAGCGAGATATAAAACATGTTAAATATGTCAAGAGGAGCTGACTACCTGAGAGATTTTACAATATAAATCATGTTTCGCCCTCGTGACGGTACGTGAGAGACCATGCTTATTAAAAGAGAGATTTTAGACCCAACCTAGCATATGAGATCTAACCAGCCTTTCCACTGACTCTCAGTCACAAGTACTCCTGTATGTAATGTAATGAAATTAGAAATAACACTTAGTAAATTGCATTTAAGTAAAATTAATCGATGTGTTAGATGAAGAAGCTCTTGTTTTGTGAAATGCTATGAACTTTGTCTGTTTTGAATTATGAGTCAGAAGATTACGATCAAGCTACTTAGCGATAGGGATCATGCCGTTTTCTGCGAGCCTCACAACACCGCTCCACGGTGATTCTTTAAAGAGAACTACTGCATATTATGTCTGCACTGGGTACAGGTAGGTTACGAAGTTCATTAATGTAGATTATGAACAGTGTTGGGCCGGGAATACTACCTTGAGGAACACCAAATTTTACGTGTAGTGTATTACTTTGAACATTATTAATCTTAATAGCCAGAAAAATAACTATTAAAACAGTTGAGTGGTGGCACGCCAACTTTTTAAAAATATGAGCATGAGACTGTATCAAGAGATCAATAAAGACTCCGATAGTATGTTCTTTTCCATCTAGAGAGGCAGAGATAGTTTTTGTTACCAGAGAAACGGCATCTTCTGTGGAGATTTTACGTCTAAATCCAAATTGTCTACTCGAGATGGAGTTATTAAAGGATATTATACCGTTACTGAATATTTAAACGACAAAACTCTTTGGTCTTAAATATGACCTATTTTTCACAAGTGTGTAGTAGTGGATGCAGTTTATCATTTATCATTTCATTTTTCAATCTTAATGACTCTTTATAGGTAGAAAAAAGCCGTCTTTGCCATGTTTCATGCCGGTTTTTCTCGGTACTTGGTCTCCCATCATAGACTTACGAAACGATGGCATAGAGTTTCGACTTTCACAGCCTAGACTGAATAAATGTTTTTGATTTGATTTGATTCCATATGTGCTCAGATACTTCAGACACATAATACGAAAAGGTGCTAACGGCTTGTCCTGATTGGCAACAATGAAAGCAAACGCTCAAGATGTCGACCACTAACCAGGTGCACAGATCAAATAAAGAACTCATATGCTACCAAGTTACACAATATGGTTAGAGATGCGATGGGCAGTAGCTAATAAAGACGAATAGTGCAATCCGGCAGTGGATCCTCAGTGATGAAGTGTCAACTACAGAGATAATTTACAATAACAAACACAATATAACAACTTATTGTGTGTAACCGTA
Source organism: Diatraea saccharalis (assembly GCA_918026875.4). NCBI lineage: Eukaryota > Metazoa > Arthropoda > Insecta > Lepidoptera > Crambidae > Diatraea > Diatraea saccharalis. The sequence goes on along the minus strand of OU893334.1, from coordinate 19,537,306 downwards.
TTATCCCATATTGAGATAACAAGGCGTTAATATAAACTTACAGATAATTGTGAGATTTAAGTATCATAACAACATATGTTCTTCCCAGGTCGACATGGTGTCAGATAACGATAAACGCTGGAAGCTGGCGCATCATCCAAATATTCCACACCGTACGGGCAAAGTCAACAACATTCACAAATTCGACGCAACTTTTTTCCGCATACATTATAAACAAGCTCACACCATAGATCCAATGGGCAGGATATTGCTTGAGAAGACTTATGAGGCCATCATTGATGCTGGTGAGTAAAATAAAGTTTAACTTAAAACGAAATAATCAGATCATATTTACCAGTACGAGTTTGTCTTTAAACTATACTATAGAATGGTACTCGTTAAAACGAAAACTATTTGATTCATTCTCATCATCATCATCAGCCCTTTTACTGGCCAAATGCGGATTAGAGGGTATCAATGACTTAAAGTGCTTTCCGAAGGACGAAGTAGCCCGAATGAAAAAATAAAAATAATTAAGAAGGTACAACACATTTTCAAGATTAATTTAAGTCATTATAATAAGGATATATGGAGTAGTATGATATGCAGATGCCTTGACGTAAGTTTAACTCTACTCAATTTATTTATGGTTCACAGGAATGAACCCTAGAGAATTGCAGAACATTAAAACGGGTGTGTTCATCGGAGCTTCAATCTTTGAATCAGAGAAGATATGGTTCTACGAGAACATGCAACAAAACGGATTTGGCCATATCGGGTAAATTGTTCACTTCTATTTTGCTTGTATATTTACCACTGCTGTTCCTAAAATTTTACAATATAGTGTTAATAATTATTAAGAGTACGAGGGTCAAACTGAAAGTTCTTAGAACTGGCCACTTATAAACAATATAATAAAAAAATAATTCTAAAATTTGAAAATATAACTCTTTGCCAATATTACTGAGAATATATTTCATTCATTTGTCATTTGTTTTACGATTTGGCGGCAAATTGAAAATTGTCTGTGTCACGTCATCATGAATTTAACACGAGAAAATTTTCGTGCAATGATTTTTTATGACTTTCGATGTCATTTAAGTCAACAAGAAAGTTATGATAGACTACGATTGGCCTTTCACGATGAAGCCCCATCTCGTGCGACTGTTTACAACTGGTTTAATGAGTTTAAACGTGGTCGCACTAATCTCACTGATGATTTACGTGAGGGACGGCCTTCTACGGCGACGACTGAAGATAACATCTGTGTTGTGCGGCGTATGATAGAGACTGACAAAAGAGTGACCTATCAACAGATTCGGACAAGCTTAGGCATCGGTATGAGTCAAGTGCACAAAATCCTCCACGAACATTTAGCGGTCAGGAAGCTTTGCGCCCGGTGGATACCTCATAATTTGACTGAGGCTCAAAAACTCCATCGTGTGGATTGGTGTCGTAAAATGATTGAAAGATTTAACGGAGGTGACTCAAATGCTGTGTTCGACATACTAACAGGTGACGAAAGCTGGATTTACTGTTATGATCCTAAAACCAAAAGACAATCTGCTCAGTGGGTGTTTCCTTTCGAGGAGTTGCCAACTAAAGTGAAGAGAGATCGAAGTGCGGGAAAAAAAATGGTGGCCTCGTTCTTTGGAAGGATAGGTCATTTTGCAACAATTGTGTTAGAGGATCAAAAAACAGTTTCTGCAGAATGGTACACTACCAATTGTTTGCCACTTGTCTTGGAAAAAGTTCGAGAGAAACGACCTCGCAGTAGGATCCTCCTTCACCACGACAACGCCTCGTCGCACACCGCCAAGCGAACGATCGACTATTTGGCGACATCAAACGTTGAATTACTGGGTCACCCGCCGTATAGCCCCGACCTCGCGCCTTGTGATTTTTATTTATTTCCAAAAATTAAAGAAAAACTTAAAGGAAAGCGGTTTATGAATGCTGAAGAAGCGGTGGCTGCGTATCGCGATGCCATTGAAGAGACCCCTAAGGACGAGTGGGCAAAGTGCTTTTCCCAGTGGTTCCATCGCATGCAGCGGTGTATTGACGTGAATGGACAATATTTTGAAAAGATATAATAAAACTAATAACTGGTTAATGTAATCAGTTTTTGATTTTCTAAGAACTTTCAGTTTGACCCTCGTATAAAATGTTGTAGGAAGCAGGTGAAAAGGCAGAGGCATACATTTTTGACCTAGGTAAAGTACGTTACGTACAATCCCTGCCACTTGACGTGATGACAGGAGTTATGTGAGACACTCCCACGCTTACAGACTTACTCTGTAGGTGATCAGTGAGCCCATAGGCGGTTTTGGCTGTTTCCACTTACCGGGCGCGACCCCCGGATTGCGGATGAAAAACAGCACAGAAGGCGAAACTCAGCTGGCGTCCCGGACTTATTCTGGGTAGCGGCAGCCGAGAGGAGAGGGGTCCCTTTGAGGTCACATGAGGGGGAGAGTCCTGCATCGTAGTGTCTAGGTGGGCGGCAGGCATTTTTCAAGACCACGACTTGGGGACGTGGTAGGTGAACGGACGGCGTAGGGCTTACGTCATTGATGAGCGGGCAGCATGTGGCTTAGGTTGCCGCTGCCTGTGGGCGGGAGCTGCGTGGAAGAAAACCTCTATAAAAATTTCTAATACAAAAAAAAAAGGATGAAGAAGGAGATAGACGAAAAAAATAAAGGACAATATGAAAATTATAAGAGGCAAAAAGATACTAGCCCAGGAAAGTACGTCCTATGTCCATTAAGGTACATACGGTTAGGGAAAACCCTTCCCCGAGTCTTTGGACTCGAGCAACCCCTCATATTATGGGGGAGGGGGGCAATAATTGTAATATGAAAGTAAGAAGTAAATAATGACGCAGTGGCCCTTCAAAGGATAATGGTGGTTCTTCAAAGGAACACATAAAGGAAAAGGAGAAAGAGGTGAAGCTGAAGAGATCGCTCGGCGCAACCCACGGGACGCCAAATTCCGGAAAGGCGGCAAAACGATCGATTCGGATGATGAAGAAGAGAGTTGCGCGTCAGAGGGGGAAACTATTTTGGATTTGGACTTTGGTTCGGAAATGACGGATGAGGAAGGCACAGAGGAGATAATGTTGACAGGAAGAAGAAAGATCTGGAGAGGAGAGTCTGAGTGTAGAGGATAGAAGAAGTATGGGATTAATAACGATTATGGACATATAAGGGATCATATATTGGGGTTGATTTAGGTTTGGCGCAATAAAATATGGTCTGTTAGACGGGTCATTGCGCCGACTCCATAGCATTGCAAAAAGTTGAAAGATCTTAGCACTGTTTTCTTCAGAACCTAGCTACTTTAGTCAGACACATAAAGAAGTAGGACGAATAGGCGGAAAAGTCAAAGAAAATAAATGAGGAGCAGCAGAAATTGCTAAACAAAATGGAGGAGAAATTTGCTAAGATGCAGATAGAAATAGATGGAATGATAGGAATTTATATTCATCGGTTATGTCTTAAGACAAATATTAAGTGTAATGAAACTCAAAGACTCTACTAAACGGCAGTAATTACTCTTGTCGGGCTTCGAAGAAATTCCCGATCACAGCACATAAAAAAGACCGTGGTCGGGCAACGATCGAATTATGACAAATTTCTTTAATAACACCTAAGCTCGCACACGTGCGCATGTGCGCACACATCAATCCCGCACCGAGTCCCGATGACGCTCTCTAGCTTGTCCCTGCGCCCGAGGACACCTCTCTGACAAATCGCCTTACAGTATAAATAAATGGTAAACCTGACTGACTTATCAATGCACAACTGAAACTACTGTACCTTGAAACTTTAGTAGAGGGGTTCCTTTCATGATGTAGATAAAAACTTAGAAATTCAACCAAATGGGGGGGGTGAAGTTTATATGGAGATTTGTGATTTCTAGACTTAAACGTGTGAAAACTTGACGCTGGCTAAGCCACTGGCGAAGGGCTAGTAAGATATAACCCTCGATGGCGCCGTCGATAAGGACGTAAAGAAACTTTCGCAAAGAACAGGGTCATAGGATGGTGAATATTTTTTTATTATCCCCCGTAAGTTAATAATGATAACATAAAGCATGATTATTTTCAGTTGTTCCCGCGCTATGCTCGCCAATCAAATCTCACGGTGGCTCGGAGTCACTGGCCCGTCTTACGTCATTGATGCTGCTTGCTCCAGCTCTCTGTACGCTATGGAACATGCATTCAGAGCGATCCGTGACGGTCACTGTGACGCTGCCATCGTAGGAGGGTCCAACTTATGTCTGCAGCCTTCCACGTCATTACAATTCTTGAAGTAAGATGTTTTATCAAAATATTAATTGACCATGATCGTAATCAATAATCACAAGCGCGTTTTTAAATTTGTTTTAAAAAAGACCGCTTAGGAATAAAAATATATATATAATTACTGTATAAAAAAATAAGTCAGACCTTGAAGCCCATGCTTATCACGACTTGTTTTTCTGTAAGCTTATTTATTAAATGATAGGCGCCCGACTTCAATAGCATTTTATAGATAAATACTATTTATCACTTTTTTAAGTTTATATTTTATGCTTTTTAGTGATTTTGATATTTTTATACAATTGGTGACATTAAAAATATTAAATACTAGCTTTCCGCCAGTGACTTCGCCCGCCCAAGGGAACTGTATAATTGAATATTGACTGATATCGTGACACGATGACATGGATATAATTACAATGACCCATTGAATTGTAAACAATCGTTAGTATGGTAACGTTTTCATTCCCTTTACAAACTTCCAGTCCCATTTTCATCCCTTTATTTGCTGTTTTTCGGGATAAAATATAGCCTATATTCACCGTAAATGACGTGCCTTTCTGTAGGTGAAATTTTTAGTAGTTTCGAAACCTATTCATTGCAAATAAACAAACAATAAAAATTTTCAAAGATCTTTTAAAATACTCATATTCAACATAGTGAAAGTCTTAGAAAGATTTTCTTAAATCATTGTTTTCCAATAATTCTATACTCATATTAAGAGGAAAGATTTGATTGCTTATGTGATTGCATTGGATTGGATTTAAAAGTACGGGAAACTACAAAATATACGTTGGACATAGGTAAATACAATTAACGCAGGCGAAGTCGCGGGGAAACAACAATTTTTATAGAAATTGTTTCACAGTTCAAGAAGAAATTAATTGACATTCCTACTTTCATAAAAAAAAAATATACATACCTTAGATATAGAAAAACCTCTACTGTGATATTGAATAAATTCAAAATTCGCAATTTTTGTTTTTAAGCTAGAATACATGAAATACAATAATGTCATCTAAACATTTAGATGATATATGGTGAAAAACTTTTTTATTTTGTTATAAAAGAAAAACTACTGATTCGATTTAGATGCCATCTCGATCCGTTAAGCTGTCGAATATAAAAAATATTTTGAAAATCGGTCTACAATTGGCAAAAATATCGGTGAATATACTTAAAAAAAAAACATACCTACATCGCCGCCTTTTAGATTTTATGGTTCAATTTTAAACGTCAATAAGAAATGCTTATCACGTTTAATAACTTTTTCTTATCTCCTAAGGTTTTGTTAGTTGGGGTTCTTAGGTTCCACAGCAGTTGTTCCAGCTCTTCGATTTTTAAACGCCAAGAAAAACGTTATTACTTTGAATAACTTTTCCTTAAGCGTTATATTCATTTATCTTTAGTTGGGTTGCTAAGGTTCCATAGCAGTTGTTAGAAATCTTCGATTTTTATTCGAAAAGACAAGGCTCATCACAATGAAAAACTTTTGCTAAGGCATTATCTTCGTATTAAAAGGTTTAGTTGGGATGCTTAGGTTCCTAAAAAAATATTGTCCAGATCTTAGATTTTTATACTACAATAGAAAACGCTCATCATGGTGAATAATTTTTGTTAAGACGTTTTATTCGTATTAAATAAGGTTGAGTTGGGCTGTTAAGTTTCCACAGCAGTTGTTCCAGATCTTCGTTTTTTGTACGTCAATAGAAAACGCTATCACATCGAATAGTTGTTCCTAAGGCGTTATATTCGCATCTCTTAAGGTTTAGTTAGGCTGCCCGATTCTACAGCAGTTGTTCCAGATCCTCTATTTTTATTATGTCAATAGAAAATTTTCATCACGTAGAATATTTTTTCCTAAAACTTTTTATTCATATCTCTTACAGTTGAGCTGGGCTACTAGCGTTCTCTATCAAATATTCTAATCTTTAAAATAATTTGTAGCTTATATATTGCCGAGGGATTAATATCTATATAGCAAAAAAGTTTCATCAAAATCCGCTTAGTCGATTTTGTGTGAAAGCCGAATAACACACAGACAGACAATATTTTTTAAAGTCAAATACTTGTCTTGTATTAACACCCCTTGACTTGTATTAACACGCCCTGGAGTTTTTTTTTTATTTACTTTCAATGTACACCATCTACACTACACTTTTATAATATGTGTGTATAAATTGTAAACCAATACAACAATGGTCAAAAACATATAGATACAATAAATAAATTAGAAAACACTACTACCAAAATCCAATCCAACCCTGCAATAAGAATTTTCTTTAGCCAAGCCATAACACAACTTTTTTTTTGTTTTTAGTTGACTTTTGGCCGTCGTGTTTATAGGGTTCCGTACCCGAAGAGTAAAACGGGACGTATCCGCCATATTAGATATTTGAAAAAAATAGTAGCCAGAAAAATGAGTAGTTTTCGGGAGAATGTAAGCTTTCTCAAGTTTTAGTGGAATAAGGAAAATCACATACATACTCGTACATATAATTAACCCTAAACGCAACACCCTCCTTTTTTAGGAAATCGTGTAATAAATTAAACTGTACAATCGTAAATCTATAGTATAAACCTACAGTTACGCCAAAGTTTGTTGCCCTTGTAACCCAGAAATGTGTTTCTGAATGCCTAACAATATTCACAGATTGGGCGCATTATCTGCGGACGGAAGGTGTAAAAGTTTTGATGAGAGCGCCAACGGTTATACCCGCTCTGAGGCCGTTGTCGTGTGCTTCTTACAAAAAGCCAAAGACGCCAGAAGGTAATTAGATTAATTAACCATAACCCTGGTTACTAAACACTACATGTTGACAAAAAAATGATTATTAGTGTCAATTAGCAGCTGATAAATTGAGACCAAGGAAATTGAAAAATTTATAAACCAATACAAAAGGAAAAACGTAAGTTGTTTGATTGCGAGAAATCACAACATGTAGGTTGCACTTCGACATGGTTATGGTAAGAACTAACTGAATCAAATGGCGTATTCAATTAAATTCAAACTGTTTGAATTTCTATACTATTACGGTAGAACAATTAAATCATGGAAATTATTCTTTTGACCGGGACAAATGTAGGTTCTATTTTATTCCCAGAACCATTATTTTGGAATAGATTTTATTTTTCAGTAGCTATATAATTAACAAATGTAATATGAAGCTGTCAGTATTCAGTATTCTCACAAAACTGAAGTATGCGTCGAAATATCCGAAACCATAGCAAATGGACATAGCAAGGAAATTATACTTCGATGTTTTGCAAGGAACATTTTCACATATTAACTGTTGCTTTAATTAATTAAAGGCCTGTTGCACAAATGTTCATTAAACTCTAATGAATGTCAAATTTGTATGGGTAATGTCGCTTTAAACTAATAAAAAATATTATATGCATTATAATAAAAATTATTATTAATATCTTTAAATATCAAAAAATATATTTTAGCCTGGCCGGGCGCAAAGAACATAATTTTTGCGATTTACCTACAATCAACAATCAATTTGTTTTTTGTTCTATGATATCATCATCATCATCATCAGCCCCTTTTACGTTCCCACTGCAGAGGCTCAGGCCTTCCTTATGGATGGTTAAGGACGATGGGTCATGACTCTCCATGCTAGCCCAATGCGGATTGGAGCGAATCAACAACTGTAAATGACGGGACCAACGGGTAACGTGCTTTTAAAAGCACGGAGTCACTAGAGATAATATTTTGGGGCCATCTCGTGACTAATCTGACTTAAAAGTTGCTTAACAACAACCATCGCAGGTCGTGGTACTTATTCATTACACCACCGAGCTTTCTGTGAAATAAGTTATTCTTAATTGCTAAGCCTAGAGTTTTTTAGAGGCTTAGTTGTAATGCGTCGACTCAAATTTCGGTCCTACGCTAATGGATGCTGTTTGCTGGTATATATTTATGAAACGAATTATTATGATTCTATTCAACTTGAGTCGACAAACTTAGTCAACGCCATGCCAGACTTTATAAAATTCCTATATTTTTATAAATTATTGTTATAAAATTTTATTACAAATATCAATATAGATTTGTCAATTCAAATTTTTTACTAAATTAGTAATTATTAAAATATCACAAAATATATTAAATAAATAATAAGATTCATAAACGTCACATTTTTAAGTTAATAGTATAACCTAATTATAAAATACTATTAACTAAATCATCTTACCAATTGATATGAATACCAATAAACTTCATAATTTATTAAAAACACAATATGATTAGAGTAGATCAATAGGTTATGTTTTGTATATTTATCCACACATTTTTAATATTCAACCAGTTAAATATCACCATGCTAGTTCTTTTCGAGACAAGATTCAAGTCAACTATCTCAAATAATTAATTCATGCAATTCCACATTCTTTTTTCTCAGGGTATACGCACAGATTCTTCACGCTAAGACCAATTGTGATGGATTCAAAGAACAAGACATCACATATCCCTCTAGTCACATCCAAACACGCCTTTTACGGGAGTTCTACGAAGAATGTTCTATATCACCATCCACCTTAGAGTACATTGAAGCACATGGAACAGGTACGTCAATTTTTTTTTTAATTATCACAGCTATGAAAAATCTACTATATGTTACAATAGATTTTGCAACATTGATTCGAAAGAAGTGTATATCATGTAATGGCAATTGGTACACGCCATTTGTTTTCCATTTACCACTTGTTGTCCACGCGTTGCCAACAATAGGAATAATGACTGGGTAAAGAAAATGCAATTCTATTTAGTCCGTCAGTCAGATAATAGAAAATTAATTTAACAAGAAATAGCTTAGATAACAGGCATTAAAGTTGAGGAGTGGGAGCTCGCTACGTCACAGTTGAGTAGAAAACGTACCCTAACGTGACGTCATGCGAAATTTCAACTCCATGTAACGCCGTAATTTTATGATTACGAAAAAAATAAAAAATACGTGTTTAATATTTTTTAACACTCTGCCTGACGGACAAACAAACAAAAATTAGTCATCATCCCTATTTGGCTGGGTGAATATTTCATTTCGTGCAATTCAGCTGTTTCGGAGAACGCAAAATAATATGCCCAAAACCGACATGGGCTGTTTTATCGGGTGTCTTGATTTTACTTACTTTTTAAAATTACAATGTCTTAATTTCAGTTGCCAGTGATTGTCATAATTTTTTGATCTCGAAACCTTTTTCTGAACCGAACTTAAAATAAAGAAAAAGAAAAGCTGCAGCCATATTCATTTATTATTCATATTATGTATTTCCTACTTTTTCTGCTACAATATTAAATATATAATTGGGTTGTTCCGTATTTATCCTATGACGTCTCATTCTATGCACCGTTTCTTTCTTTCCATATTTTTTTATTGTAATCTAGTTCTGATAGTAATATATTATTATTATTAATTATTATATGTGGAAAACCACTCAGTGTTGACAGATTCAGCGATTTTGTAATATTTTAAGCAGGATGTATCCGAGACAACGTCTCTATGCTATTTAGAAAATGAATACAGTCTCCAACTCGACATGGCGCTCAGAGCTGCAGACAGAGTAAATAGGTTCAATGAAATTAAAATCTCTATAACCCTTTTGAAGTAGCATTTATTGTTTATATGTTAATATGCTAAATACATGTGCTAAAGATTTAATATTCTAAGGAACTCGTGTGGGGGATCCTGTAGAATTGACAGCTATCGACGAGGCCCTCTGCACCATTCGCTCGGAGCCACTACTGATCGGAAGCATCAAGTCGAACATAGGACACACAGAATCCGCATCTGGCTTATGTGGCATTATAAAGGTAAGTATTTTATTAATAAAAAAAGCAAGAATGCGTGCAGATGGAGAACGGTAAATTGTCATCTGTTTCCTTTTTATTCAAAAAATATTACAGATCTTCAAAATAAATCCTTGCATTTGACATGTCATGTTTTATGAGATGCAATTTCTTTTGGATTTTTTAATTTACTCCTCAAAAGAGACTGAACACGTATCTAAAGAAAAAGTATCTCTTTAGTATTTAAAAAATAATAATGGAGAAATTTAAATATGAATTTATTTTGTTACCGGGAAGTGACGAAAACCAAACATCATAAATGTAATATCGATCGAGATCGAGCTACAAGAAGGCTATAAGTGACAATATAGTATGTAAAATACCTGAGGAATTACAGTCGATTAGTAATCATAGAGAAATAATAAAAACAGCTTTATATACTTAAGTGAAAAACAGTTTAAAGAAAAGGCAAACCAAACGAGAAGACTGAATAACCATGACAGAAGAATTTAAGTGAATGTATTAGATGAAGATGCGAATTTACAATTAGGTGATCAATTTTTAAAAGAAAAAATACTAATGTGAAAGTCAACAGCAGGTATGAAGACTTAAACCCATATAAAATTTGAGAGAAATTAAATAATGGCTTTCGTTACCATTGGTTAAATCATTTATAAATATCAAGCATTATAAAATGACAAATTAGAAATATATGGAATTTATGATTCTGGTTCAAATGTTTCCCTAATTAGTTCAAATTTATTGTAAATAAAAGGGAAAAGAAACTCTTCATTCAAGCAAATTAAGTATCAATTAATGGTGGTAAAAAAGGCAACTGGTTTGACAAATTTAAAAGTAAAATTTTCGAAATATAAAAAATGTGTAAACGTATGTTGACGTGTATATTATCGATGAAGAAAATTTCAAATATGTTTTTTCTTGGGTTGGACTTAATTAAATCATTTAAATTGATTCAAAATTAATACCATGAGTATAATTCAGAAACAGTATATAAATAATGAGAATAAAGTCAAAAGTACAATAACAGTATACAGTATTAATTTTAATGAACATGTAAAAGAAAATGATTTTTGAATGAAGATCATTAATCATTTAAATGATTTTCAGAATTTTTTTCATATATACAAAATAAGTATGATGCTAGCGCTGTTAATGGATATGAAGCAAGAATTGACTTATTAGTAAGAGGTCTTATTAGATGCACTATAGAAGACAAAAGAGTGATAAAAGAACAAATTGTAAAATTTAAATTAATAAACTGATAGATGAGTCCTACAGTCCATTTGCTGCTCCTTTTATATGAGCTCTCAATAAAGAAAATACTAAAAAATACCGGTTGTGTATAGACTTCAGAGATATAAATAAAATTAGTACCTCAAGCGAAACCTTTTCCTCTAATCGACTATTTAATGACAAAAGCCAGAAACAAATGTTTTTTTTTTTCAACTTTAGATATAAATTCTGTTTTTGATCTATTCCCTTAAGTATAGAAGACCAAAAAAATAGGGTTCCTGAGACAAGAAGGACATTATCAGTGGACTTGTCTTCCTTTTGGACTAAAGACGTCACCCCGCTATTTTTTAAAGAATTAAGTAATATATTGAGGAACATAAACATTGATTTTGCTGTTAACTTTATTGATGATTTTTAATTTTCTCCAAAATATTCACTGATCATTTTAATTATCTGACTCGGTCGATGAAATCAACAAAAACAGAATTTGTTATGAACTTTTGCATCAGATACAGTAAAATATCTCAGTCATATAATTCAAGACAATTATTAAACCAGTAATTTCACTAAAAATTTTGCTATTCCGAAAACCAGAAAAATATTAGAGAATTTTTAAGATTTTTTTATGTTATGTACTCGTGATAAAAATCCCAAGAATGTGATAGTATTGGAGCCGTAACATAACTTACTAAGAAATAATCAAAAATTTTCTAGGTCCGATTTTTATCTTTTGCCAGAAGGTAACAAATTTGACATTTTCCAGAAGGCATTTGATACAATAAAGTGACAGTCAACATTTATACAGATGCTTAAATAGAAAGCCTTGGCGTTATTTTACAACAAAATCAACCTGACGGGGAAATCTTCTCAAAAAATCTGGATGAAATGCTTATTTGCTTTAAGTTATAGCCACGTATAATAAAAAGCACCCATATAGTTCGGAGAATTAAAAGTGAATAGCAGCGGCAACGATAACGAAAAAATACAAAATTTTATTTGTTAATGATTTAAATGTAAAACGTACTATTCTTTCAAAATATGGAATTTTTCCACTGTATTTCTTTGTTTTGCGGAGCAATTTTTAAGCTGAATGAGTATTGGAATCAAGACGAGTCAACTAAAAACTTTAAAGTAGGAATTTGTTAAATGTAATAGTTAAAATAGTAATACATTTTATTTTTGTTTATTCGAAATAAATTTTTACTTTCAGAGCAACACATTAAATTTAAATTGTCAATCCTTTTTAATAGAAAAATTAATAAACTAATACCATCCATTCCATTGTTTACCATCAAAGTACGTTTACGGACTTCTTTTGTGCATTCTAAATTTATTTTAATCGGTTCAGTGGTTTCGAAGAAAAATGTTGTGACAGGATTGTCTTGTAATAAGTTCTGTTTTTCTTTTTTGAAACGGAATCCTAAAACAAGGAAATTGAACTTTAAAGGCACAAATTTTTAAAAAAATCAAAAGAACTTAATTTTAAAGACAAATTGATCGTCATCCAGAAATTTGAACCCAATTGATTATTCTTTTACTTAAAGATAAAGGTATAGAAAATGCTTTTAAAAATAAAATTAATCATTGGTTCTCCTTCTTAGATCTGTATAGCGTACGACAAAGGTCTGATCCCACCAAATCTAAACTATTGGAAGCCAAGAGATGGAATAGCAGCTTTAGCAGAAGGACGGCTCAAGGTTGTTAAAGAGAAAACTCCTTGGAATAAAGGTATGACTTGCATCAGCAACTTTGGTTTCGGAGGTGCAAATGCCCACGCACTGCTGAAGAATGTTGCAAGGGAGAAGGTGAGCCATGTTTCAAATTGGGATATTTCTTTTTCTATTTAGTTCAATTCACTCAATAAAACTTCACTTAAGGGTTTGATTAAGTATCAAGTTAAATCTTGATCTGGAGATCGCAGGTTTGAGATAAAATAAGATGGTCTCTGAACTTATACCCAAAAATTCTTCTCGAATGTAATTCGCCAGGTCAATCGTGGTATTCCTATTGACGATCTACCCCGTCTGGTTTGCGCTTCAGGGCGCACGGAATCTGCAGTGGCCAAGATATTAGATGATCTGGAATCAAGGCCAGTGGATGCGGAGTTGATAAGACTGTATCACGCCATACATGAGCATGATATTATAGGACATGAAGTTAGGGGATACACTGTTCTTGGTAAGTTTACCGCAAACCTGTTAAACTTTTACTGACGTAAAAGGTACAAAATTAAAAATTCGCTATCTAAATATTAAAGGAAAATTATATTGAATATTCGTTTATTATGCAAATATTTTTACTGCCTTTCTGTCACTGTGAACAATACATGAAATTCTTGTTTTATAGAATCGACACCAACTAAGAGCGTAACTCTCTCTCGTGATATGCAGCGTTTCTCTGGAGTTAAGAGACCAGTGTGGTTTATATACCCCGGCATGGGTTGGCAGTGGCCCGGTATGGCGACACAGCTCATGAGAATACCTATTTTTGCTGCTGCCATAGAAGGGTAAGCATTAATCTATATTTTATTTTGATCAACAAATTTATATCTTAGAAAACAGCCTTCTTACCAATTGCTACTATTTACCTTATTCGATATCAATGTCATTCTAATTATGTACTTAGTTCGGCACTTGAAAAATAAATAATGTCACTATTCCCAATCAGCTGCCACAAGGCACTCGAGCCCAAAGGCATCAATCTAATCAAAATCGTGACGGATCCAGATCCAGGGATCTGTGACAATATTCTCAACTCATTAATTGGCATTACTGCAGTTCAGATTGGTCTCACCGATGTTTTGAAGGCCGTTGGTATTGCACCGGACTATGTTATTGGTAATAAAGATTCCTTAAATAAAACCTATTAAATGAGACTTTTCGAAATATGGTAAAATAAAGTTTGATATATTAATTAGATCATACAATAACAATTAATGATATAAATTAAAACTATTTTTAATTAATCTATTATCTTATATAAAAGTCTTAATCTTGATGCTTTCATATGTACTTTCAAGTATTATTTTAATATCAGTTATAGTTGTGTAAAATATTACCATTCCCATTAAATCATAATGATAGATTTTATTTATTTTCGTCTACTTATTTAATATAGGCAATGTATGCCTAATATTATCACAGTGTTATGTGGGACATTTTTTATACTATTAGATATTTTCTAAAACGATGTTTACACTTCAATAGGTCACAATATCGGAGAGCTTGGATGCGCATACGCCGATGATTGTTTCACCGCTGAACAAACGATTTTGTCTGCATATAGTCAAGGACTCGCTTTGACTGAAACATCGCTTATAAAGAGATCTATGGCGATTGTAGGTTTAGACTATTCTCAAGTAAGTCTCTACTAGGCATAATAAACCAGTTCGTATGTTCGATTTTCTAGTATTTTACTTAAAATTTACAAATAATATTGTTCTAAATTACTTTCGTATACTTAAATGGTAATTTACTAATATTTCTTTTGTATTCATTCGAATTTTTACCAGACATCAAAATTGAAAAGGAGAAGGTTCTATGTCCAATGGCGATCTATCCTTATTTTATTTTTATGTATGTATTTTTTCGCCAATTTTTGACTGATTTTAAAAATTGTTTTATATAAAAATAGGTAATGGGAATATAGCACTTTGTCTCTGGTTCTCTGAAATGGGATGAGACCAGGGACAAAATGGATTTTTAGAGCATTTTTCATTAAGCATATTTTCCAGTATATCATTGTGAATTCAGAATTAATTAAATATAATAATAGGTTATGGCATTGAAATGTTTTTTTTGTTTACGAGTATAGCTATAATATTTTACTTACATACCTTTAATTAACGATCAGATGATAACAATATGCCCACCGGAAATCGAAGTAGTTTGCTGCAAAGGACCCAATTCTATCACCATCTCCGGACCAGCTGACTTTATTAAGAGTTTCGTTGCGAAACTCTTTGCTCAGGGAGTCTTTGCCAAAGAAGTGCCTTGCTCGAATATTCCCTACAATTCCCATAACATTGCTAAAGTTGGTAAGTATCAGCAAAATATATAGCTAAAAGAAGTATATAATACATCCATACGTCTATCGTTTTTGCACCAACAAAAGCACGTCAAACAATTTCTATGAACGATATCAAACGTTTGGTTGCCTCTGAAGTCAAATCTTTAGATTTATTTATGTATATAGATGACCAACAGCTAAAATTACAAAATAAAAATCTTAGCTTAAAATAAACAGCTACTTACCGGATATCACAGATAGACTTAGTATAAAAGTAAGATTGACTTACAATCATGATAACAATATAAGTACTAAGCTACACTATAAACGTAATAAAACATGCATAATTAAATTTATATCACTAAAAACTTTCAAAAAGTAGATTATCTTACAAAGTGCTTAATTGACGCTTCGCTAGTGTTAAAAAGGTCGATGTTTACTCACTGATAGTTTTTGCCATAGTTTACGCCATAGAAATGAATTCTGGCGAAACTTTTAAGAACCTGGGGGTAAATATAATAAAGGATTGAACTTGAGTTGTTTTTGTGGGTCCTTAAGAGTAATTTTCGACAGGAGTTCAGGACGAACGACAGCACCACAAACAATTTTGACGAGAAAAACCGGATCAGCGATCTCCTGTCGATTTTCTTTCACATTTCCTCACAATGACTCGAATCAAAGCGTTGTTTGGTACGAAAGAAAATATATATTATGAATTTTATTTAAACTTGAATTTTCTCTAATCACGATATGTACGTTTGGTTCCCAAGGTTCCATATCTACGAAGCGTATTTCAGGTGACTGCGGACGAATGTGCATTAAAGAATTTTTAATGTTTTAACCTGTGTGAAGTCTTTGGAGTTACGCATACCAAATCCAAGACATGAATGGGTCATACGGAACAATAGCGAAGCGTCGCGTCAAAACTAAATAAGCGGTTACAAACCTTTTATTCATAATTAAGCAGTCAATTTACGCGATTAAGCAAATTAAAAGCAAACAAATAATTTTTGATCTAACATGATCTATCGTTGCACTCTCCAATGCCTCAAAATCTATTGATTACAAGGATTATTTCACTAGGAAAATACTTTTTGTGTTGACTCGATTCACTGTTTTTATATTAAACTATCATTTATCATTATATAGGTCCCAAACTACTAAAATACCTAAATGAAGTTATCCCAGTGCCTAAGAAGCGTTCGGAGCGATGGATATCTTTACCAATGCTTCAGTCGCGGTGGAAGGACGTCAAGGCAGATTACTCTTCAGCAGAATACCACACCAATACGCTCTTGGTGAGTCAATCGTTGTAGCACAAGTGCCGCGCGAAAGTACCTTATAATTATCACCAGCCCATAAATTTCCCCACTGTAGGAGTGCATGGAATCAAAAAGGAAAAACGGGCCATAACACCCATCACGCAGTCCCAGTACGAGTTGGTGTTACAAATGCCACCAGGACCAATGGCTTGCGTGCCTTCCTACTGAATACGGAGGAGCTCGAGATGATATGATCACCTATCTTCCTTAATTTTTACATTGCAAACAGGATTCTTCGTTTTGATAACCTTGACATCTAATAACATAATAATGAATCACTAGATTCTATTAGTTAGCAGTACATATTTCATTTGATTATATGAATACTTATGAATCTTACTAAATAGAATACCGTGTCATTCGAAGAGACATCACACTTGTTTCATCACAACGCTATCACGATAGAGGTCGCACCGCATGGTCTTCTGCAGGAGATCTTACGTGGCTCTTTAAAGAAGAACATCATTAATATTTCACTTGTCCAAAAAAATCACAAAGACAATGTACAAGTCCTCGTCAACGCTCTAGGAAAGTAAGTATTCTCTTGAATGCCTTGTGTATGCTAACATGTTTATGCTTTCTTTTACATTTTTCATGCCGTTACTAAGCAGAACTAATTTTAATTAATCAGTTCATATCATTGTACTGATTTGAACTGTCTTAATTTATTCTAGATTGTACGTAGCAGGATTGAATCCGCATTTGGCAAACATATACCCACATATATCGTACCCGGTATCCAGAGGGACTCCTATGATTTCACATCTAATAGAATGGGAGCACAGGGATAACTGGCAAGTAATAAAAATTCATCATATAATGTTCCCTCAATCACAAAGATACAGTCTTATGACAGACAAACAGACAAACTGGACATCACATCGTTCATCAGCCTAAATGTATGAGCTGTAATTTTTCGGATATATGTACTTTCAATTGAGTGTTTTTTTTTTCTATGTTTGAAAAACTTCTACTCTGCGGCCCATTTAATCGTTGCTGGTGTTCACTAGTTTATATAACAGTAAACATCTTGAATTTTTTGCTATTTTTTTGCCTGAGATAAAAATTAACTCCTAACGCACCGACTCGAAAGCTAGTGATAAAATAAGAAAATAAGCTTTTTTTATGTTGTAAACATCAGGTTCGTGAATTTCTATAGAGCTGAAAAGAAGATAAATTCAAGCGAGAGAATAGTAAGAATGTTTTCCTTCGACCAACAAAGGGAAATAATGGCCGGACACATGGTTGATGGTAAAAATAATTATATTTAAAGTTATAGCACACTCCATCTTACCATCCGATCTTCCCAATTCTGAAAAATTGGGAATAAAAACCCCTTTATATTTTTTTATGGAGTTACAAGTCATTTTTAATATTTAATAAGCTATTCCACGTTACTCTAATAAAATAACCGAAAGCCTTGGTATGTTGTTAGCGTTGCTAATAAAGCTGAGCTTGTTGTATTTATTTACAAAGCATTTAAGTTATTCCTAATCGAGAGCAATCACATGTCACATGTTAGATCTGTAATATTGTCAATGTAGAAGAAATGGGTTATATACATGTTTTATCATTATCTTCATTGTAGCGACAACAATATTCAAGGAGAATAGGCACTTTAGAATGGAGTTCGGTTCAAGTATTGTAGCACTTTGAGTGTTATCATTTGAAAGACCTTATTCACACAAATATTTTTTTTTTTGTTTGACGTAGATGCTGTTTATAAAAAGATATAGGTGATCAAAGTTCGATTTTGTCAAACTGAAACTACGTGCTACATGGTCGTACTCGTTAGCTAATTTTAAGAAAGTTCTGCATAATACATAATAAATACACCGTAATAAATAAAAAACACATGCGGTCTCTTAAAAAAATAAAGTCACTGTATGCGTACCGGATGCGCCACGATTCCACCACCGGCCTCAAGTGTTCTTTTTAGAAAATATAATGTAATCTCCTAAAAAATGTCATAAAAATATGCTTTAAGTTGCATTACCATTAGATTAGAGACTTGACCCATAGAAAAAATTTCCACAGTTCGTAAAAGCCCATCATAAATATTGACTTCGGCCCAAATGTTGGAATTGTATATTTATATAGCGTGTACATTTTGCAATGCATCAAGAAATACACAACTATATATATACTCGTATATATATAAATATTTTTGGACCCTTTTTAGTTCTAAATCAATACATCCTCTTAATACACAATGCTTAGCAATCGCTTATACCACTGACGTTTGTCGTTCTGGTCGGTCTTCTTCGTTTGCCTCCTCTTTTATTTTGCTAATTATTAAAAACATACTAAATTAAATCCAAAAAGGCTACAAAGTAGCAACACACAAGTCAAATAAAAGCAAAATGAACTCATAATAACCAGTTTCTGGCTTCATATCACTTTGATAAATGCTGACATTATAACATTAATTTGGTTAAGAGTTTTTAGGCCTAAATGACTGTAAGCTGGATAAATTTTGCATAGTAAATTGAACATCTATTTTTAAGCTTGATTCTAAACAAAAGTAGCGGTATTATAGAAACCTTAGTTCACATTTGATTTTTCATAACACAATTTTTTGACTTACAATTAGTAGTATTTTCATGCTCGGAATAGACAGTAGTTTTCAATCAAGTGGCTAATTTTTAATTATTTTGTATTAAGAATATTATTCAGTATAGCATTGTTAATGCGAAATTGATCAATTAATGAGTATAATATACTCGTGTAACCTCAAATTTCAATCATAAATATTTCGGCAACTATGCATTTCCGTCGGGTGAGCGGTGTTTTGGTGGAAAGGTAATCCCCCCTCCCCCCCATCTCTACGTCAAAATCCCTTATCCGCGTACAATTTCACCCTCAAATTAAAACAAGTTATCTTGTTTCCAAGTTGCTTGAATATCGTCTGCAAAAGCGCTTATACAGATGACCAACCGTCGACCATAGCAGCTTTTAGTTATCAAATTTGTTGTTATACAAGTTATTTCGACAAGTTATATCGGGTATACCGTGGCAGTGGTTTGGCGTAGTCAGTGCGTATGCAGGGACATAATTATTTCAGTAAATCGTATGTATAGTTTTTTACACCACGGTGAATCAAAGAGATTTTTTCCAAAGCTTACACCTCACGGAGGAGCCGGAGGGATCGTATCTAGTGAAATTGCAATGAAGTCATTTTTTGGTAGACTGCATATTTTTATTTATACTTTAAATACCTTGGTGAATTATGTATAGAGATTGTTCCTAAAAGACACACTTCACGGAGGAGCTGGAGGGGTAGCTATCTAGTGCAGTGACGTCCTTTTTAGTGAACTGCAACTGTTTTTTTTTTATATTATTATATTTAACTCAGTGAAATGCATAGATTTTTTCTTAAATATACACTTCACGGCGGCAGCAGAAGCATTGCGCATACAGTGATGTCACTTTTTAGTGGATTGCATATTATTTGCACCACTATGTATTATGCAGTGTTTTCCTGAAAATAGCTAACAAATATGAACAATAAACATGTACTTAATGAAAAATGTTGAAAAATTAATTTTTTAAGAATTATTCATTAACAATATTTTTCAGTATAGCATTGTGAACGCGAAATTTATCAAATATAATAATTAGAATAAATTTTCATCTCTATCGAAAGTTTAAATGTTTGTAAAAAATATTTCTTTCGGTTGTTTGGGTGGATCGTCTGAACATTAAAAAAAAGTCAAAAATAATCTTTATTCAAATAGAGTACTTTTGAATCGTCCAACATTTTTTTTTCCCTACCTCTCGTTCAGGACGTCTTTTGGCTGATAAGAAGAACGAGCAAGAATCTCACCAGCTCTAATAAGAGTAATGACATTTACAAAAACCATGTCATTGCCAGATCAATACATTATAAACAGAGAGAGAAAAAAAAACGATGGTCTTATAATGATAACATAATCATTTAATAATAATGGAGACAAGATAATATTCGGTATATAATGAGTTTAGAAGTAATCACCTATCCAGTTGCTGGATCATCTCAAGTCCAAGCGTTCTTATCTGTTATATAATAGGATACCTTATAATAAGCTTTATAATAAGTATTTTTAATAGTAGATTTAAACTGCATGATATCTAATTGTTGTATTTTGCTTGGGACCTTATTGTAGAAGCGCACACAAAGACCCTTGAATGAGTTATTAACTTTTTGCAGTCTATTGACAGGCACCGTTAATTTATTTTTATTTCTTGTATTAAAATTGTGTACATCACTTTTTATAGAAAACAAACTAATATTTTTACGAACGTACATTAAGTTCTCGTATATGTATTGAGAAGCAACAGTCATAATGTCTATTTCCTTAAATTTCTCCCTTAAAGAGTCCCTAATCCTAAGATTATAAATTGATCGAATTGCTCTTTTCTGAAGCACAAAAATTGTTTGTATGTCGGCAGCATTTCCCCACAATAGGATTCCGTACGATATTACACTATGAAAGTAACTGAAGTATACTAATCTGGCAGTATCTATGTCAGTTAACCTACGTATTTTCATTACGGCATATGCTGCAGAGCTAAGTCTACTCGACAATTTATCAATATGTGGGCCCCACTGTAGTTTAGAATCTAATGTTATTTCTTAAAATACTGTGGTATCCACAAGGCCCATGTTCTTATCTTTTATATTAACATTTATATCTACTTTTTTAACATTAGGTAGTACAAAATTTTAAGCATTTTTTTCTTCATTAAGGAGAAGATTATTATAATATTATTTCGTGGGTAGTTAGCAGTGAAATACACATTTTTATTGTACTCTTTTGATTTTATTTTTAAAAATATTTATATTATTTGAACCTGAGAATATTATACAGAAAATGTCAGAATAGGACACACATTACCTGCTGCAGTCATTATCTCCTACTTTTCTGGCACCTTTATAGCACACTACAAACAGCACATTTTTAACTAGCACCATCACTGATTTGAATTATTATGGAGGATGTCAAGGGTACAATGGAATCTCTAGCAGTCATGGTTCAATCACGCATGGCCTTATTTGAAGATGAGCTGAAGAGACTTCCTACATCAAGGGTCGAGACTGTCTCAACATTGGCTGCAGATTTTGGTTCGTTTCGCACATTTGTAATGACAACTCTTGCTGCACTCCAAAAGCAGGTGGATATTTTGGTAATGCAGGGTGATGCAATGGAAATGAGAAACAGGCGGAAAATGCTCATGTTACATGGTATTTCCGAACAGCCAAATGAAGAGTCTTCGAAGGTTGCGGCAGATGTTGTTCGTCAGTACCTTTTGCCTGATATTCATCTTGAAGACCTCAACCAGGTTCACCGTATGGGTGTGACTTCATCTTCGCGTCCACGCCCAATACTCATCAAATTTAAGAATCAGCAGGATCGAGATGACGCTTGGGCTGCTAAGGTTGGACTAAAGGGGTCTGGCATTACTGTGTCAGAGTTCCTAACCAAGCGCCGACATAAACTATTCCTGCAATGTCGTGAGAAGCTTGGAATACATAGCTGCTGGACTCAGGGGGGTCGCATTATGGTGTTGGGGGCAGATAACAAGCGGTACTCAATAGCATGCAGCGCTGACTTGGAGAAGGTTGTTGTTTCTCAGCCGACACGAAGTAAGAAAACCGATGTTGGGCCTTCAGTTGATCCACCTGGTAGCAGTGCTAGCCCAACTACTTCACCACATCAAGGCCCCAAACAAGTAACTTCTCGACGACAAAGGACCGCTGTTCTACCAAGAAGAAAGTGAGTGAATCAGTCAAATTATCACACATCTTCATTTTCATTATATTGGCTGGCTTGATAGTAGCTTTCACATTTTTCTGATATTTGAATCAGTAATTTGTGTAGTATGTGGGCTCTGGCGCTTAATGTTCTTTTTTTTTTCTTTATCTCAACTTAGTCTGCATGATAAAGTAGTTTGCTTTTGTTTTATATTGTTATCTTGGATTTTATATCAAATGTGTTTTGGCACTGATGTCGTACAAGGCTTTGACATTGACATATCATATTCGTATAAATAAAAGCAATGTGATCTGATATAGGCAGCCAGGTTTATAAAATATGTTTCTATTTTGTTTGCTCAACTAAAAGTCTAGCGTCGACTAGGCACATTTATTCCTAGTCGACGCTAGAATTTTAGTTGAGCGAGTCAGTGAAGATATGCATTTATGTATTGTGTTACCTTTTTTTATTTAATTTTTTTTTTTGTTGATGTTATGTCCGCTTGTAATTAAAAAAAACATATATGTTATAATAATTTAATAACTGCATAGATAATGGTTTCTGCCACTCCTATCTTTTGCTCATTTTGATGTTATCGATTTGATTTGTCGTATTTTATTACGTTTTGTACTGCCACCTATCTTATAAAACATATTTTAATTTTATTTTTTTTGTATAAATTAGCTTTACTGTTTTGTGTTTGCTAGCTGTTTATTTTTGATTCTGCTTGCTTGCTTCGCTAGTGTTAGTTATATAGCTTACATTTTTTTTTCTTTTCTCTCTTTTAAAATGGCTGCTTGTGGGTAATCGAAATGCATACCGATTAAGTAATCTGTTTTTCCCCCTCTCTTACTATTTTTTTTTATTTATTTATTTTCTTTTATCATGAATATCTCTATAAACTCTGATATATTTCATTCTTGCTCTTTACAATCCAGCTTTGATGATAGTCTTAATAGTACGGAGTCAGCATCCCTAGATGGCCTACTGCATGAAACATTTGATAATATGGGTAAAACCTTGAATATTATTCACATAAATGCTCAAAGCATTCCGGCGCATTATACTGAATTACTTACCTATTTAGTTCATAATAATATACACGCGATCTTAGTGTCTGAGACTTGGCTACATCCATCTGTTTCTTCTTCCTCTTACTCTCTTCCGGGTTTTCGTTTGATACGCAACGACCGTGGTAGCTCTTCTCATGGAGGGGTAGCTATTTATCTCCGTACATGTCTTTCTTTTTCGATAATAAGTCATTCTCCACAACCACCACCAAAAAATACCGCTGAACATCTCTTCATTGAAATCAGTCTATCCCATAACAAAGTCCTTCTCGGTGTTTTCTACAGCCCGTCTTCTAAAATCGATTTTTTCCATTTATTCGAACTTCTCCTTGAAGATTTTACTCCTAATTATAAACACTCCATTATTATGGGCGACTTTAATACCTGTTTGTTAAAAAACGATTCTCGTTGTCATAAGTTACGGTCCATAATTAATTCATGCAATATGCATATACTTCCCCTCTCTGCGACGCACCATTTTCCTAACTGTATACCGTCTCTGCTCGACCTTATAATGGTGTCATCCCCTGATCATGTTGTGAAGCATGGTCAATTTCCCGCTGATCAATTTTCTTGTCATAATTTGATTTATTTGTCGTATCGAATTCGTCCTCCAAAGCGCAAAGCTTCTATCCAACTACTACGTCACTTCAGTGGAATGGATATTGACCGTCTGCGCGAAGACGCTCGTAAAGTCAATTGGCTGGCAATAGATGTTCTTACTACAATTGATGAACAGATTGAGCTATTTAATTCGTTTCTTATTGGACTTTTGGATGCTCATGCTCCTGTGCGACCTGTACGTATCAAGCACACTCCTGCTCCTTGGCTCACGGAGGACGTACGCTTAATCATAAATAAAAAGGTTAGTGCAAAATTAAAATTCAAAAAGAACCCATCAGATGCCAATCGAGAGCGTTACCGGGAAATCAGAAATCGCTGCAATACATTGATAAGGGATAAACAAAGACGCCATATTCACACATCTGTTGAAAACGGTGATTCTGCCAAAGTTTGGCGTTTTCTCAATAAGCTTGGTATTGGCAAAAATAAATGCAACTCTTCCCTAGCTTCAAATTCTGACATTAATGCATTAAATGTCCACTTCTCCGCGTCTACTTCTATTGATGGAAGCATTAAAAGTCATACTTTAAATGCTCTTTCTTCACTGCCAAAACCATCTTTTACTCCCTTTGTCTTTAATCAATTTACTGAGTGTGACGTTGAGAAGAACATACTTGCTGTATCATCTAACGCTATTGGTAGCGATTGCATTAGTCGTAATATGATTGTTCCCCTTCTTGATATCCTTACTCCTGTTATCACCAAACTCCTTAATAAATCCATTTCTTCATCCATTTATCCTTCAGCGTGGAAGGAGGCTAATATTATTCCTGTGCCTAAGAAACCTAAGCCCGAATCCTTTTCCGATTATCGTCCTATTTCAATATTGCCTTTCCTATCCAAAGTCCTCGAAAAACTAATCCATCAACAGTTTAGTCGATTTTTATCCTTGAACAACTTATTAAATCCACAACAATCAGGTTTTCGCCCTGGTCATAGTACGACTACTGCACTTGTCAAGAATTGTGGATGATATCCGCGTAGGTATGGAAAATCAACAGCTTACCATATTAACACTGTTAGATTTTAGTAATGCCTTCAACACTGTTGATTTTGACATTTTACTAGCATCCTTGGTCTCTCTCAATGTATCTCCACCGGTGATTGATTGGTTTCAGAGTTACCTGTTCGGACGGCGGCAACGCATTTGTGTGGGAGACACTCTTTCACACTGGTGTAACACATCAGCCGGCGTTCCGCAGGGTGGCGTTTTGTCTCCTCTCCTATTCTCTATCTTCATAAATTCAATCACCCTTCCTCTTATTTCTTCCTATCACATGTATGCTGATGATTTGCAACTTTATACTCAAACATCAATAGATGATCTATGTACAGCAATTGCTATCACCAACACTGATCTTGAGCAGATTTGCGATTGGAGTCGTCGACACGGTCTAATAGTTAACCCGCATAAAACTCAGGCAATTATTATTGGAAGCCATTGGTATCAGGCGAGAATAAATTATGAAGCACTACCTCCAATCTTATTAAATGGCGTTCATATACCATTTCAGGATACTGTTAGGAATCTTGGTGTCATAATTGATAAAAACTTATCTTGGAGCCAACATGTAGGAGAGGTCAGTAGGAGGGTGTTTGGCGCGTACAGCTCGCTCAAACGTTTTAAGAATCTACTGCCGACTAAAACTAAAATTTCTCTTGCGCAGTCCCTTCTTCTCCCATTACTTGATTATGCTGATGTATGTTACTCTGACCTAAGTGTTGTCCTCCTGAATAAACTAGAGCGTCTCCAGAATTTATGCATACGTTTCATATTTGGTCTACGTAAGTATGACCATATCTCTGAATATCGTGCCCAACTTCAATGGCTACCTATTTCTCGTAGAAGAGACTGTCACATCCTATCACTCCTTTACTCCATCTTGTTCCTCCCACATACTCCTCCATATCTTAAAGAGCGCTTTAACTTTAACTCTACCAACCCTATCCGTGATCTGCGTTCTTCTCATAACCTATCTTTAATCATTCCGTCCCACTCCACTGATTTCTTAGCCAAGTCCTTTTTTATTAAAGCAATTAAATTATGGAATTCTCTACCGGTAGAAATCAGACGTGCACAATCACGTAACTCTTTTACGAAACAGATAAAAGAACATTTCTTCAAGCTGGATTTTTCCTCCTAAATTATATTGTCTTCTTTTTTATATGAGGTATGTAATATATGTATGAGTATATATATATATATATATATGTATGTGTGTATTTCTGTTTTATAGTAATTATGTAGTACATTTGCATTTATCATAGATCAACCCACTACTCACTCGTTTCTTTAATTGGTATAATTTCTTTTAGTCAAGGGTAGCCTGGAAGAAATTGCTACCTTAGCAATAAGGCCGCCTTTTGTGTTTGGTTTTGATTGTAAATGTTTTTTTTTATAACTGTATTTGTACGCAATAAAGTGTATTCATTCATTCATTCATTCATTCATTCATTCATTCAAGATTATTTACATTAAACCAATGTACTACTTTAGCGATAGAATTGTTCACATCGTCATTTAGAGATAACCCTCTTTTAATTTTAAGCAAAAGTGAAGTGTCATTAGCAAACAAAACCATTTCGTGATCATCCCTTTCGAAATAAGGCAAGTCATTTATGTAAATCAAAAACAAGATAGGACCAAGTATTGAGCCCTGCGAAACACCCATCTTGACTTTCAATCCAGGGGATCTTTTGCCATTGATATCAACCCTCTGTACTCTGTCAGTCAAGTATGAGACAATAAAATCCAATGAGTTATCTCTAAATCCATAAAAATGCAGTTTCCTAATCAATGTTTCATGAAAAACACAATCAAATGCCTTAGATAGGTCACAGAAAACACCTAACGCATCATGTGAATCCTCCCAGGCATTAAAAATTTCTTGTATTAACTCGACACCGGCTTCGGTTGTTGAGCGACCCCTTGTAAAACCAAATTCATAAGCTTATTCTTGTAAACGTACATTTGTATTTGATCCAGCATGATTTTTTCAAAAATCTTACTAAACGTTGGTAGCACGGATATAGGTCTAAAGTTAGCAGGGTCAGATGTGCTACCCGATTTATGTAAAGGAATAATTTTACTATATTTCATGAGCTCAGGAAAAATACCACAATCAGTACATTCATTAAATATATAAGCTAAGATTGGAGCTATTGTCTCAATTACCGATTTAGAAACTTCAATGGAATTACCCCATAAATTAGCGGTTTTCTTTTTCTTTAGCTGATTAAAAGATTTTATTATATCTTTAAAATCAATGTGTTGAAACTTAAATTGGCTATTAGAATTATTTAAACTTGCCTTTAAAATAGATTCAGCAACAGTGGAAGAGGAATTCAAAGATTGTGTTATTAAGACTGGAATTTCAGTAAATAAATTTTCAAATACTGTAGCAACTTCAAAATCTGATGTCACTTTTTTAATATCAATGTTTAAATTAAAATTTATATTCTGGGATTTTTTTCTTCCAGTTTCACTATTTATGATATACCACGTCATTTTAACTTTATCTTTACTATTTTTAATTTTTGCATTTAAATAATAACATTTGGCTTAACGACATACTTTTTTTAATAATTTAGAATGATTTCGTACATATTCTTTAAAGTCCTCACTTGTGTTATAATTACTTTCATCATATAGTTCATAGAGCCTTTTTCTGCTTTTGTAGATTCCTGGTGTAGCCTATACACTAAAATTTATAGGATTACTTATACAATTTTTTTTTTGGCACAGAAACCTTATTGAATTCTGTACAATAAACAGCAAAGAAATCTCTGTACAAATCATTGGGATTACTATTATGTTTCAAATGATACCATTTACTATATAATTGATTTTTAAAACGTTCCAAGCGACTCATACTTTTTGACACAACTGTAATGTCTCTCTTAGCCACAAACGTACATTTATGCGGAAAGCTAACTATTTGTCCAAAATGATCTTGAAAGATTCGTCAGTCCTATTAGGTCCTGGGTAGTTTAGTGGTTAGAGCAGTCGCCCGGATTGTGAAACTCATGGGTTCGAATCCCATCTCAGGGTGCCAGGCCAGGGATCAAGTGGATTTTTTAAGCATTTATCAATAAGAATATTTTTCAGTATAACATCGTGAATGCGAAATTTATCCAATATAAGAAATATACATGTAATTTTTAAAATTGACGAAATGGAATTTTGACATCCTATATTTTTTTATTGACGCAGATTTCATCATCGTAGTCATACAAAGAAATGCTTGTATGAATAAGATCTTTCAAATGATATATAACTCAAAGTGCTACATTACGGAGACCAAGTGTCCTTTGGCGCACACACCACTTTTTTCTTGTAATTCGGTTTTCTTAATTTATCAATGTAATGCTCGACTCATCTTCCTCACTTATGTAATGCTCGACTCTGTAAGTAGTAATACTCAAAGTAATTGGAGGTTAATTAATTAAGAATTAACTGAATAGACAATTTCATAATATATAACTTTTAAATGAGATTAAGAAGAAATACTTAATAATAAACTTTAAATAAAATTTTACAAACTCGTTAAGTAAGTTTTATATAGACTTTTGATAAGTATCCTAGACTTTAAGATCTCCGGAATCATAATCCAATTGCATAAAATTTTCTGTCATTACATGTACCATATAATTTCATTGTTTTTCCTCCTCAGAGCGAAATTTGTACCCTGCCACCGGCTACCTTGTCTTAGTTTGGGAGACCTTGGCTATGAATATGGGAGAGCTGTATACTGAAGTCTCCGTTGTATTTGAGAACGTTCGCTTCCAGAGGGCTACCAATATCCCCGTGAATGGAAATTCGGAATTTATCGTGATGATTCAGAGGGGAAGTGGAAATTTTGAAGTAAGCATGAATAAGAAACAAAAATCTTTTTAATTAGCCTTTCAAAGTAACTGTATATCAAAGAGAAAGCGGAAGAGCAGTCGTAGGTCATAAATAAATATTTTTTAAGCTAAAATGATATTTATTTTCGAAAGGAGAAATCTTATGGATTAGTAGAGATTAAATTTTACTAAACATTCATGTAAATGAGCTTTATTAACTCACCTCGTATCGCGTACCTATACTTCTCTACACGGGTAAAAAATCCTATTATTTATACTTACATCAAATTATTTCTCGGCCTTCTTTTAAAACCTTTCTGCATTACATGAATATTTAAAAACAAAGTTGTTTAGAAGGTAGTAAAATGTTCCATATTATGTCGTCATATGTCAACTTTAATGCCTCCAGTATCAAACACTATTAACTTAACAAATATTGGTCTTAGATTGTAGAGAGCGGAGCCTCCATTGTCACTGGTCGCATCTATCCAAAGAAAAATGTGGCTCAAAACTATCGCTTACTGCCGCCACCAGTGTCCAATGCTACAGGAGGCAAACATATGCTCGCCAACGACTTCTATAAGGAACTAAGACTGAGAGGCTATCAATATAGGTGAGGACAAAGATATGACTGAATGAATTTTGTTTTATTATTTCTTTTATTTTTTGTTGTGAATTAAACCTTATTTTAAAGAATGAGAAACAAAATTATTTTTTTTTATTAATTTAAACGACAAATATTGCTATTGGTTTTGCATTCAATAAAAATGTATTCGTAGTTGTACTCGTATATAGGTTGTAATAATATAATGCTGTAATAAATAGGTTGAGTTTTGTTCTTAGGATTAGCAAACCTTTTAAAAATACAGGCACGCTAAATATAATTTATATTTCTTACGTTCGCTCTATCCTTGATTTCTGTAGTACTGTTCGGAATTCCTGTTATAACATTCACGTTAACAAAATCGAGTGAGTTCAAAAAACATCTTGAATTTCCTTAATTATAGAGTTAACATCAGTAACATGACATCCAACGATGGCATATGTAGTCGTCAGAGCTTCTTGGCCATGTTTTGGTTTTGGAAATGACATGATCATAGACAATTACACTTGGGATCAAAGAGAAACTAACGACTATATCGTATCGAAAAATGTTTCAAAATTTTCTACTAAGCACCTATATGATAAAATAATGACGTACACATTAGCTCACTTGAAATTAGCAAAATTATGCGAAATACCAAGCCATTAATAAAAGAAGAAAAAGAAGTAGTAGTCGAATCTGAGGAAAGAATATAATTACAATAGCTCATAAAGATCTAAAAGAAGGGCACTGTTTATTTTTTTACTGCAACTTGTTTATTAACATCATCTTCAAACAAAGTGAACAGAAAAAAGAGACAATAGGGATGATGACTAATTTTTGTTTGTTTGTCCGTCAGTTAGAGTGTTAAAAAATATTAAACACGTATTTTTTTATTTTTTTCGTAATCTTAAAATTACGGCGTTACATGGAGTTGAAATTTCGCATGACGTCACATTAGAGTACGTTTTCTACTCAACTGTGACGTAGCGAGCCCCCACTCCTCAACTTTAATGCTCGTTATCTAAGCTTTTTCTTGTTAATTTGAAGTAAGAAAAATCCGTATCTAATATTATTCTATTATCTGACTGACGGACTAAATAGAATTTCATTTTATTTACCCAGTCATCATCCCTATTGTATTTGGTGTGACAAAAGCATCCATGAAAGTTCATAGTGCAAGAATGCAAAGATATTAACTTAAGAAGAAAAAAAAGAGTTTTAAAGAAAAAAAAGATTTATTCATCCTTTTGAAAAAGGAAATTTGTTAAAGCATTGCGGAAAAGTCTGAAATGCGTCGTTGTGCCAAAAGACACCACGCATTGAATGTCGTCTTCGAGTGTTCCAACTGTATTAAGCTAAGCAGAGGCAAGAGTTAAAAAAGGCTATTATAAATGTCACAAGCAGATGATTTGACGAATGCTAAATCTTTATTGGAAGTTTAAATATTTGTAAAAATTCCTTTATGCATTTTGTTTTATTTGAATTAAGATTTAAATTATTACTGTCAAACCACTGTAGAACATTGTCGAGAGCATCATTTACATCGTCAAAACAATCATTACCCCTCTTAACTTTAAACACTAAAGAGGTGTCATCAGCAAATAACACTGTCTCGCAATATATCATACTCAAACCATCTTAAACGTCCTTTCAACAAGTTTCTGTTTCTGATTTTAATTTATTTAATGATCAGTTGACAGTAGTTGGTAAAAAAACACTTTTTGCCATGTGAAACGTAGAAAACTGACGTTAGTGAGAATAATCAGTTGAAATTTTGTACTTTTCTCAATTCAGAAACCGGCCGTTGAAGTTTCAAATTGTGAGTTTCGAATTTTTTTTATTTTTTTTTCACCTAATCAACATTTATATATGACACAGTGGACTCTTCCGTGGTGTGATTGGTTGCAACATTGAAGGAACCAGAGGCCGCCTCACGTGGGTCAATAACTGGGTCACTTTCATGGACTGTATGCTACAGCTCAAGGTCATTGGCCAAGACACTAGGGGCCTGTTCGTCCCCACTAGAATAAAGAAACTGTCGATCGACACTAACGTGCATTATAATGCTATCTCAAAGATGTGTGCCGACTCTAGCAAACATTCCTTTGAAGTCCGCGTCTATCCGAATGTGAATGTTATTTGGTAAGTGATATATTTGAGTGAAGAATGGAATGTATTCATAATGTTTTTGTTTTTAACCTATTTCCTATTGAATAATAATGTTGTAGTTACTAATATTTTTTAAACTAACAAAATACTTCAAACTACGTACGTCTCTCAAACCCCGTCTAGTCTAGTAGTCCAGCATAATACTGTTATTTAAGAGAGTGCTTCGAGTTATTTTGTAATACTCGTAAAAACAAAACTGCTAATTCGAGTTCGACAAAATGAAATGGGATCACCATGGGTAATTTATGGACATACCTTAAAAATGTACCCTTCGAATATCCTTTTCGATCTTAAGGTCTGTTAAAAATAATATATGATAAAAATTTGTAAGCATAAATATTTTATATTTATTGAAACAGCGCTGGAGGTGTAGAAATACGTGGCTTATATGTTACTCCTATGTCGAAGAGAAATAAACTCGATGTACCAGTTCTTGAAAAACATGTTTTCGTACCTAATTTTGGAAAAAGTAAAATGAAGGTAATAGATATATATATTTTTATTATACCTAACGAACATATTCACAAAAATGGAGCATCTTGTTAACTTTAGTCATTATAAAATTATGATAATAATGTTATTATTTTATTGGCATGGTGTTGTTGCAATATTAGAGTACCTGAGCCTATAATCATCATGAAGTAGAGATGTCACAATTGACCGGTATTAATTTCCCAGTAGCGAAAACTATAAGGAGACCTGTATCTTAATCCAGGCTAAGAATTATCTGTATAATAATTTGCATCGAAATCCATTCAGTAGTTTTTGCATAAAGAAGTAACAGATATTGAAACCAAAAAACTTAAGTCTTTATTATATTAGGCAGATAGGATAAGAGCTGTTAATAAGTATTAATCGACTAGCTACTGTAAGATAATGAGACCAACACGGCTGATGCCTGCAGTCTAGGCTTTAGAAATGAAAAGTATAAAATTATTTTACTACCAAAACATAATTTTATTCCTAATCAGTATTTGCATTGAAGCACCGATATTTTTCAATATAGATAGAAGATGCTATCCGAGCAAATCTACAACTTGTACTGGAGAACATACAAACTTTCAAAGTGAAAACCATTGAGTACGTAGATGAAGAATATAAAAAAAATAACCTGGAACCAATCATCACGACAGTGGCGGAAGTGTTGGAAGACATGCCGCTGACACAAGCAGACTTGTTAGTTATTTCTGAAAAAACGTATGAAAATCTGTCTACTAATATCACTGTTGAAAACAAATCGCTCTCGGGAGAATCAAACGCCGTTATATTTATCGGAGCCAATCTTCTAAAAAGAGATAATGTAAGTGTATAATTATAAGTTGTTTATTTTTTTCTCTTTGTATTATGCTTACAATTACGGCCAATCACATTTTTATACTAATAAACAATTTTTCCTTAGTATTTGCAATTGTAAGGAATTCAGTTTTGGTTGTATACGACTGCAGGTTCTTCAAAAAGGTATAACAACACTACGTGAAAAATGTTTTATCATTAGTAGAGAAAAGGAGCGACCGGACCCAAATCCTTGCTCTGATAAATATGACATCGTCTCTATTCATGACACTGGCATGGAATACATTATTCTTTTGAGGAAGAAAGTGAAAACGAAACCTGCTAAATTTGTCAAGATCACGGCAGATGACCTCTCCTTCTCATGGATAGACAAAGTTAAAGAAGTGCTTATAAAAAGTGAAAAGGTTGTTCTTTACTCTGAAAAGGAGCACATAAATGGTCTATTAGGTCTTGTGAACTGTTTGAGACGAGAACCTGGCGGAGAAATTGTATGCGGTATGCTTATCGCTGATTCCTCAGCACCACTCTTCAATCCAGATTTGGAAATATATGAGAAACAGTTAAATAAAGACTTGTCCATCAATATTTTTCAAGATGTAAGTTATTTATAAGTCTGTAAAGTATCACCACTTGTTTCTGCTGGTTACGTTGTTGCTATAAATTTTTGGATGACAGTCATTGGTGTAGTTTCCACTTTTAAATTTTTAATATTATTAGGATTGGTTATGTACTGAAATAATTAAATGTCATTTCCTCTTTAGCTAATACGTTTTCTATCACTAATGTGATTAGACGTTATATTATCAATTATAAATGCCTCTTTCAGGGTCAGTGGGGAACATACCGTCATCTTTTACTCGGTGATTTAGACATAGTACGAGTCTATCATGCTTTCATCAACACTACCACTATCGGCGATCTCTCCTCTCTAAGGTGGCTCGAAGGACCAATTAAACCTGGTCAAGTTTTCAAGAACCCAGATAGCGTTATGATACATGTGAGTTAAAATCGAGCTACCGATGATAGGAATTTGCATTGGAGATAAATATAACAAATATTTTACTTAATTGAATAGATCAATATGTTACTGTTTAATATTTTTTAGTTTTAATTGCATTCATTTTTAATGACTTCTAAAATTGATCGTATAATTACATGTAAAACAATGCATTACATCGACAAGACCCTATTAATCTCGGAAATTTTTTGCACTGATTTACATAAAGAACAGGTAGCTAATGTTTAGCACGTAATTAATATAGGTATATTCTTCCGCATTAAACTTCCGTGACGTGATGATGGCGACGGGTCGTGTGACTGTGGACGCGGTGGCTCGCGGCAGACTTGCCCAGGAATGTGTACAAGGATTCGAAGTAGCCGGCAGGACACCCAAGTAAGTTTTATTTTATTTTATTTATTTATTAGGTAACACAACATACATTAATCAAAATATAAATTATATAATAAGTAAAAACTGTGTAGTACTAAATTAATATCCTAAAGGTGTTTACACAATGAGATATGATAAAGAAAAAAAAACAAACTATTATTATTATTTTTACTAATATGAAAGAAAACAGAAATAATGAGTATAAATCAATCTGGAGGGTTAAAAAGATTCGACATTTAGGTCTACCACAACTTTCCCAATACATTTTTTGAATTTAAAGAGATTGGCATTAAATATGTCTAATGCCTGATTAACTGGGAGGATCTCATTATAATTTCTGCACATACGAGCGATGGGATTATGATAAGATATGTTATTTCTATATGTCGGTATAACAAAAGTTGGTTGCCTGCGCCTTGGATTATATTTGAAATTAATGTTAATAGATGAAAGAAGATATTCTGAGTCAATTACGGAATGAACTAATTTATGAAGTGTTATTAAATCATGTTGATAACGACGTGTGTTAAGAGATGTAATATTGAATTTACTCAATCTGTCCTCATATGACATCAAACCACGGCTGGTACCGAACTTTATACTTAATAGTTTTGTGAATTTCCTTTGGATTCTCTCAATTGCCATAGAGTGATTATTGTAGAAAGGATTCCAAATCGTCGAGCAGTATTCGATTTTACTTCTGACTAGGGAATAGTATAATAGAATTAAGCTTTTTGCCTTATAAAAGTCTTTAGTAATTCTATAGATAAAACCTAAAGTTCGCATTGCACTGGTAGATAAGCAATCATAATGGGCCCTGAATGTAAGTTTGTCATCAAAAATTACCCCAAGATCCCTAACCGCTTCGCTGCGTCTAAGGACTGTAGCTTCTAGTTGATAATCGAAGATACATTTGTTACGCTTGTTTGTGAAAGATATGACAGTGCATTTGTTGATATTTAAAAACATACTGTTTAGAGCACACCATTGTGATATATAGTCAATATCCTTCTGTAGTTTTATACAGTCATCAATAGAATTAATCTGTTGAAAAACCTTGAGGTCATCAGCGTACAGTAAGCCCGGGCAAGATAGTTTTTCAGCGAGATCATTAATAAAGATCAGGAAGAATAATGGGCCAAGATGGGAGCCCTGGGGAACGCCAGACATAATCTCTACGAGATCCGACAAAAAACCTTTAATGGCGACCAGTTGGTGTCTGTTAGAGAGATACGATTGGATCCAGCGGAAAAGTGACCCATGAATACCAAATTCACAAATTTTTCGGCAAAGTAAATAATGACTAACCTTGTCGAATGCCTTTTTAAAATCTGTGTATACAGCATCTATTTGACCGCCATTATTAAATGCTTGAAACAAACAATGACTGTACTCAAGAAGGTTACTAACCGTGGATCTACCTTTTGTGAAGCCATGCTGTTTAGGCGATAAATAGGGTTTGATGTGGTGGTATACAAAGTCATAGATGATTGACTCAAATATCTTCGCTGGACATGACAAGATACTTATTGGTCTATAGTTTTTGCAATCACTAAGATCGCCACACTTATGGATAGGTATTATATGGGCAGTCTTCCAAACACAGGGAAATGTACCAAGGCGTAAAGATAAATTGATGATAAGAGACAAAGGCAGGCTGAGCTGTTTAGCACATACCTTGAAGATTATAGCAGGAAGTTTATCAGGGCCAGCCCCCTTATTTATATCCAACTTTTTCAACTTTTTCAGTACGTCGACAGAAGTCACTTGTACTTTTGTCAATGACAATGAGCCAGAGAGAAGCGACACGTCATCACAATTAGAGGGTGTTACCGGCAAAGGGTTCTCGAAAACTGAGGCAAAGTATCTAGAAAAAAGTTCGCATACACCTTTGCCATCAGACGAGGACACCCCATCAAGTGTCATTGTCTGAGGAATGTCTTTACTGTTTCCTTTTTTAGAACGCACAAAGTTCCAAAACGATTTAATATTTACCTCCAATGCATCCTCAACTGACAATACATATTTTTTATAACAAGCATTAAGTAAACATTTCGCACGATGCCGTAATAACGAAAATGTGTCATAATCCCTAGGATTATTATACTTCTTGAAACGTTTGTGGTATTTATTTTAAGTTAGGAGCTAATTATCGAATTACAAATATCGTTAAGTAGTTTAAGTGACATCTACTGCAAATACTTTTTTCTTGACATCATTATTATGCTTATACTATTTCCAGTGGCTCTCGCGTTATGGCAATAGTTCCTAGGCAAGGATTAGCCAACGTAGTGGAGAGCAATAAGGCTTTCATGTGGTGCATCCCCGAGGAATGGAGCTTTGAGGAAGCAGCCACAGTACCCGTCGCTTATGGCACTGTTTATTATTCAATGGTAAATAACATCGATTTAACTACATTAAATATACATAGAAAATAGTCAGTCTTGGTATATTTAAAATAAACGGAACGGTCATTCATCCTTAATAACTACGTGAGCGAGGACTATTAAATTAAAAGAATGTTTGAGATGAAATAATACTTTGAATGTAGATCAGCTACAGAAATTGTAGTGCTACCAAATTTTGCTGTGATCAATGTTAATATGTGTGACCAATATTATTTTGACCAATTTGTTTTTTGGATGACATCGTACTAGGTGATGATAGGGCAGCTACAGCATGGAGAGTCTATACTGATCCACGCTGGGTCCGGGGGCGTGGGTCAGGCCGCTATCAATGTAGCTCTTCACTACGGTTGCGAGGTGTTCACTACTGTAGGAAACGCTGAAAAGAGGGCATTCATCAAGAAACTTTTTCCCCAATTAAAAGGTAACCATAGACCGTAGATATCAAACTCGTATTATATATTAGATGTTCCCGCGACTTCGGCTATAGATATCTCCTAAGAAATCGAAGTAATCAATTATCGTAAGCATCCTGTAAATTAAATGATTTTCGTATTAAAAAAAAAACTTTAATTATTTTGTATAAATCTGACAAGGAAATTTTAAATGTTCATGGAATTAAGTTTTTTTTGTTTTTTATGTTTGTTATGTTTTTTTTTTTGTTTGTCATTTTTTCCATTTAGAATTCTTCCCACTAGTCTGAATCAGTGGAGGTAACCTCTATTAATTTTAAAGACAACGATATCCTCCAGGTCATAGGTACAGTGTGTAACTAACGCAAAGTACTTTAGATTTTAGTTTACAGAAAATACTTTTCGTACAGATCGAATAAAAAAATCTTATATTTTTGAACTACAGACAGTCATATTGGTAACTCACGTGATACCTCATTTGAAGACATGATACATCGCGAGACTAAAGGCAAGGGAGTAGACATGGTGCTCAACTCCCTCTCCGACGAGAAATTACATGTAAGACTGACACTTCATTGAATTGAAATTTACACAATGGGTTTTACAGTCGATTTTTGTTTTAATTGTTTTGTATTTTGTAATAAGTAAATCTATCTATATAATTTTTAATGGTTGTAGCAACTGACCATCTTTTATAAAGAATGAAAAAATCGTAAGTTCAATATTCCTAAAAATATTTTAATTGGGTATGCACTTGTTGTTATTTAAGTAATTAGTAAATAGTTAAATGATAGTTTTATGACAAAGTATATACGATTTATACATTTTTAACATCTTATCTTGGAATAAGATTTTGTGTCAATAGATCTTTGTTTTGTTAATTCCCAATATCATGTTTATTACAAAATGTCATTAATTCTCTTGAAAAACTATCTGCAACTGACCTATTTACAGACTCTCTCAAAAGTTTTTTTTTACTTACCTCCAGGCATCAATGCGCTGCCTCTGTTACCGCGGCCGGTTCTTGGAGATCGGCGTATTTGACATCAATAACAACACAGCCATCAACATGTACTGCTTCCGCAAGGAAATCTCCTTCCACGGGATTATGTTGAACTACATATTCGATCAAAGTGACGATTTAAAGCAGGTCGGTACAATAAATTATATGATAATTAGTCATTATTTACTTCAAAAGAAAATAATATTGCACTTGTATATAGTCTAGTTAGATTAATATTAATAGAAAAAATATATCTGAGGCAGTGCCCTTGTGATTCAGTCATGGTTTTCTTGGGATTCAAGCTGGTAGACAAAAAAGGAATTCTTTAATGTTAAATAGATAGTGAGGGTTTGACTCCGTATAGACTCCTGAAGATGATTAAAAGGATGGTATAACCAACTTCACAAATGTTAATTAATAGTGATAAAATAAGCCATAGCTAAACAGATATGTTATTTACTCACTCTGATGGTCTTTTAGAGACTCCAAAACCTCCTTCTATTTGGTATCGAGAGTGGTGCCGTGCGTCCTCTAACCTATTGTACGTTTGAGAAGAATCAAGTGGAGTCCGCATTCCGATACATGGCTGCTGGAAAACACATCGGCAAGGTAATTATAGCTCGAAAATTAAAATTATTCTAGTCCTTAGGTAATATAACAGAATAGAAGAATCGATGGCCGATGAGGCGGAGTGGTTCTGGGATTATGTTAGCATATGTCACCCGAGTATCATGTAAATAATTTCCCGAAGATAGCATATTTAAAATCGGCCCAGTAATTTCGGAACCTATTCGAAGCATATAAATAATCACCTGACATAATTTTTAAAGCAATGTATACTACTGCTCGTTTTCTAATCAACTTAGGAGTCGCCCAAATCTGACGCTTAATCATTTAGGCATTGACTAAGGTGAAAATGCTTTCATAATATACTAGAAACCATTTAGCGACTTAAGCAACTTAGTTGATTGGAATAATAGATATTCATACACAATGCAATTCATATATAAAAGTAAGATTTGAACCATGACTTTGTTTGAATTTTTGGACTTGATAGACAACATTGATGTCTTGGATGTTCGTATAAATACCACATGTGATTAAAAATTATAAATTTTATTTTTAAATTTTACGTGTAAAAGCCACTAACGTGACATTCGTGGAATTGTGTTAGCTCAAATAGGCTATAGATACAAAAGAAAGAAGAACTGAAACACACAAAATTATAGACAAATGTTGCCTATCTAAGCCAGTGCTTAGTAAGGCATTAAATAACATTAAATGTTTGATGAAATGACACATCTGCTTAAACTATTCTATATATCAAACGAATTTCATTGTGTGAAGTTCAATTAATATTAATGAGTTGCTTCATTCGAAGATATAACATTTACAACTTAGTCCCTTTTCCTCCCAGGCAACCCTCGCACCCTCGCATGCTTTAGAGATTTTTTGTCTACCTACCACCGGCTTCCGCTATTGGAAGTGTCATTCATAAATAATTTACGTAAATTCTGAACACCACAACGTCTTCGGCGCTTAGGGGAAACACATCTTTAATCCAGCGGCTTTGTGACTGTAAACTGGCACATTTATATGGACGTCAAAAGGTCAAAAACAATCTAGACAAAATTTCTGCCCTTCAAGAATTTATTACAAAAAGATAATCTTCTAAAGTCATAACTAGACAAATACTGGTTTGAATTTTAAAGTAAGGAATTTATTAATCAAACCTGGGGCTGATGTTTTGATAATATTTATTATCAATATTTCAGCCCCGTTACTAACAACAGATATTAAAATGTTAGATGTTTTAATAAACGAGAGAGTTTGCAAATTACTCATTATTTTGTCGAATCTTTTCGATCGAAAGAATTTTATTGGGCAACCACTCTGACCACAGTGTTGGGAACTTTCTTGGGGTCCCATGTGCTAGTATATTTAGGTACACATGGTCTTGTTTTAAATGCCCCTTTATATAAACTTTTAAGAGAATCGTCTGAATCGTCTTTTATTGTAAGATTTACTGTGTAAAAATAAGCGAAGGATATTTTTTACGTTTGTTGTAATTCATACTATAGATAGATACATTTGCGTTTATTTTATTATAAAGATATGAAGATTATAAAGGGGTATTACAAACTTTATTTTTACAGCGACTGCTTATTGATTTATAAGGAGTTTTTTGATGCTGGATTAAAAGAATCTAAAATTTCGTCAGGTATTTTAATTTTTCTATTGTAATCGTTGTGCAATCAAAGAGATAAGTACTTATGTGTTTCAAAAATCTTTGTGTAAAACCATCCGTATTTTAGAACAGGACAAGTAGCAATAAGAACGCCGATAAAATTGAGAAAAGTTTTCGATTAAACGCGAAGAAACCAAAGAGAATGATAAAGTAAGGTAAAACAAATCCTGAAAATTTATAAGTTTGATTTGGTCTAAAGTATTTTTCTTATAGTTTACCAGAATGCCTTTCATAGCACATTTAATAAATATCGCCGAAACATAAAATGTCATCATGGTACTGTACTGATCTATAGATCAGTACAATGATACACGTTGGTATCTGAAATATAAAACCACTTCTTTAATCACCTTTGTGAATGTTCTGGGCGCAATAGATAAGCCATAAGGCATGGCGGAAAATTACAAGTAGGTTACAACTTTAAATAGATTTATATTAAAAACGCAAGTAATTCAACGGTCTTTTAAAACAATGGGAATAACTAAATATATTTCTTTAAAAAACCAATTGTGGCCATTTAATAAAGTCAATTTAGAGACCGTTCTTAAATCTTCCATTTAAAAATGACGTTTTTGCAATTAAAGATTAAGGATAAATCGGGGAAATACTTGATAAAAATTAATCACTTTTGAAGGAACAAGTTTTGATTGTCCCTAATTACAAAATATCATTTATAGCTAAGGACGTATTCTCTTTATCAACTATCAATATTTGCTTCAAGGGTAAACAACTTTGTAAACAACCATATCGGATCTAATCTAAAAAAGTTATATTACTAGTGACATTATACCAACAACTATAAAAGTATTGTAATCGTCCAGCATGAACTTGAACCTTACTTACTGTTGAGCAGCACGTGGGTCGCTTGGGTGCGCTTGTCTATTTTGAAGTGGTACTGGAGGACGGCGAACTGCAAAGTTCGGCTTCTAGGGCCACCCTCGCCCCACCCTGTTCGACGGATAGGGATAGCATTAGGTTTACCAGCCCTGTTTTCCTGGTAGCCTTGTTTCCGTCGACTGAATTGATTTTATTGTCTTTCAAGCTGTCACGGTCATTTTTATCTGCAATCCTTCTCTTTCAATGACTCTTGACACCTTTATCGTGTCTCGCAGTATCTGTTATAATATTTAGGAACAACTTATATAATGTAAGTGGTTTTGAATGACCCTGCGAGTTTATGTAGGTACGTTAATATACAGCAACCATCGCTGAGTAATTTAATAGTTTAGATTTTGTCATCGTCTGTAAGTAGAAGACGCAAGCCCCAAAACTTTGATATCGCAACCAAGCTGTTGTTGGCTCCTTCGCAATTTTTTTATCTCGGTTCCGAACCATATTAGTAATTGCTGAAGAGATCACAGCAATTAATTTAGGTGCATGCAGAAAAGGGCAATTTTCCGGAGTAAGATAAGATTTGAATAATGTTTCTTTAACTTCCTTTGTGATGCC
The DNA here is from genome assembly GCA_918026875.4 of Diatraea saccharalis. Taxonomy (NCBI): domain Eukaryota; kingdom Metazoa; phylum Arthropoda; class Insecta; order Lepidoptera; family Crambidae; genus Diatraea; species Diatraea saccharalis. Next base: position 19,495,419 of record OU893334.1, on the reverse strand, counting down.
TACTTTTACTTTAGGGCCCCATCTCTGCCAAATCGCCATGTATTGGAGATTCGAATAACGGCATGTCATTATTAGATTCGCCTCGGGCTGACAATATTTAGTGGTCCAGTTCTGAAGTTTGAGATACGGTGACCATTTCCATCGTTTAAGATTCAGTGACCATTTCTGCGGCCAGCGATTGCTCCAGTAAACTTTCAGTATTTGCACATATTTTCTCACATATTTCGGGGTAGAGTACTTCAGCATCGTCTGGGTCTACAAACAATAAAGAGAAAATAAATATTTTTATATATGTACTTGTTATGAATAAATGTATAAAAATACTTTTAAAGTTTCATCTGTAACTACATATAATTTTTATGTTTTTCTAACCCCAATAATATTTTACTCTCGATTAACCCCCGGGTTAATGTTTAGTTTACAGAATAAAAATAACATTAGGTATATATTATGGTATGCGCCTACCTTTACTTTATATATAGTCTCCACATCACCTAAAGGTTGACTGGCAGAGAATGCCTAAGGCATTAAGTCCGCCTTTGTACTGTAGTGCATAAAGTATTAAATAATAATAATAATAATAACATTCTCCTTACAGCAATATTAATTTTTCCACTATATACCGTCGTGTTGGCTCACTGCTAACCCCCAGGTTCATGTACAATTTGCGGAATCTATTAACTAGTCATTTTCTATTTACGCTATAAACCATCGTGTTGACTCACAGCCAACCCCCAGGATACTTTATGAAATAGGTTTATAACCATATTAAAAATTCGTAATAACAATGTATGTTAACACTTTTAAAACTGATATTTGTATTTTAAAATAGAGGCGCTTCACCAGAATTATGATTACCTATCTGAGTCGGATTCCGAAAAAAGATCGTGATCTATTCATCGGAATACTTCAGCGAACATCGTTCTTCGAGTTTCCGAAGTTTCTTTCGATATCGCATCTATTTTCCTCGGCACTTTGTTTCGGAGTTATTATTTAAAAGTTGTAGAATTTATCAATTTTAAGCGGAGAGCGCATGCACTTTTTGCCTCGCACAGATAAGGAATGACACTTCCAATAGCGGGTGCCAGTTGGTAGATAAAAAAAATACTAATCTCCAAAGCGTGCGAGGGTGGTTTAGTTGTTATCTAATATCTAAAGAATGGAGTGACAAAATATAATTAATGTTAAGTGACCATAACCATTGGAGCTTGTTAATTTTATGAATAAATTGATATTATTACATATTATAAATTAAATCTTTCATGTTTATAATAAAGTATAAATCAATGAAGAAAAGAAAAGTTTTTTTTCTTTCTTTTTTATATTTATGTTTATCAAATTAAAGGCCTTGATATAAAATGAGGACAAATCTGCTTTAAAGTTATTTCCTTCAACTTTTAACGGATAAATTCTGTTATATAAATTTTGTTTAAAATACTAGATCACCATAAAGATTCGGGATGAGGAACGCGGTGGGCCAGTGAAACCCACCAATATGCCGATCGACGCTATACCAAGGTAGTTCATTCTGTTGTTGCAAATCTTTAGCTTCATGAATAATTTTTATATAAACAAGTTATTATTATCGACAGACGCAGATTTGATATTTGTCAAATCTTGGAACTGAATTTTTAAGCAGTTATCCTGACCTGATTAATTGAAATTTTGCTTAAGGTTTAGTTTAGATGAAAATACATGGTCAGTTAAGTAATATTATTTTAAATCTATGAGTAACATGGTGGGTGGTTTAAGGTGGCAGCGTAGAATTATTATTTTATGAACTGCCATGATATGCGTAACAAATCAAATGAATCGCATAAAATTATACAATTGATATAATGATTCCATTGTAAATCTGTTATAACGGTCCATTCATGATATGTTATGTTTTATTTTTTAATTGCGGAAAAAACAACTTTTGATGTTATTGTAACCCTTTGATACCCGAATATAAATAGACGAATCCAAATCTAGTTGCCATTATTTTTCTAGAAATAAAAATCTTATAATTTGAATAATCAAAATTATTATTTTTATTTATTAAATTATTTATTACTAGTTTTACTACTATGAAAGCATCCGTCAGTGTTTTAATTAACAGACAAACTTATCGTTTTTATTAAAAATAAACAAAAGTTGCGGTCATTTAACCAATAGCAAATTATCTAATTTTAAAATAATTCTTTGTTTCTAGATATACATGCAATGAAGATTTTGTGTATGTGATAGTGGGAGGTCTCGGAGGTTTTGGCCTAGAGCTCGCGGATTGGCTGATCCTTAGAGGCGCTAGGAAATTAGTCCTCACTTCCCGCAAGGGAATCGCCAATGGATATCAGTCCAGCAGAATCAGGTAAGGATCGAATTTACTATAAAGGCTTGGTTGTCTCAAACTCTTACTTTTCTTGCCATGTAGGTTTTCTACCATTGAAAGTTAAATTGTCTCAAAACAATAAAATTTTGTTTGAAAAGTTTTACCATTTGCTTTGGCTTTAATAATCTTAATCTTAGTTAAACCTTAACAGCTTTCTCGACGACATATTTACTTAAAAATACATCCTAGACTAACTTAATTAATATCTCATCAATTTTCCGTTCCCCCAAAAGTGAGGATTCATAGAAAGGGTCCATGTGGATGGAGAGCACCACGCGCCACCCTGCAACCTGTATAATGCATTGACAGGGACAGTGTATAATGCATTTACCCTGCAACACAAAATGCTAATCAGCGCTCCGATTGTAGAATAAAATTATAAGATTCCATTTATTAAAGAGACCTCCATCTACATTCAGATTTAACCCGTCGTTTAGCTTACCTTATTTGCTACTATTGTAAGTTCTTTGAACATTGTTAAATTACTTTCGTCAGAGCTTGGGCTGGCTACGGTGCTGACATCAGAATCTCCACTCATGATATAACTACTGAAAGTGGTTGTGAGGAAATGCTTCTGATGGCCAACTCTATGGGCAACGTTGACGCCATATTTAACCTTGCCGTCGTACTGAAAGATTCTATCTTCCAAAACCAAACTGCAGAAACTTTCAAGAGTTCTTTTGAACCGAAAGCTCTTGCAACTATGCATTTGGACAAATTTTCCAAAATGTATTGTACGGAATTAAGGTAAATACAGGGTATATTAAAAAATCTTACTTGACTATGAGCCCCATGTGCTTTATATGTGTTAATGATCTACCTGTGGTAATTGCTTATCTTAAAAGCTAACTTATACGACCTTTAAATGAATACATACAAAGTAATATATAATTTAGTTACCTACTCATTCTTCAATATCTGAGAATTAAAATATATTTTTGTATGAGTGCTAACTTTCATTACATTAAGTTTTCGTTTATTAGTTTTAGTAGCTAATAATTTAGATACCTATTCCCTACCTCAGTACAATGATGGATCATTATAAAACCCACGTTTGTAAATCTTGGTATGAATACTGATTTTTTTGCTTTCTATTAGCATAAGTTAGGATAAAAATACTAGACATATATGACTTACCTTTAATAGTTCTTTGCATGTAGCGAATTTATACCAGAACTGTTTTAAATCATCAGAAGATCTGAATGCTGTTTTTTATTTCATTTTGTTATTCTGCTGCGTATCAGAAATTTCGTAGTTTTCTCATCGGTTTCCTGTGGTCGTGGTAATGCTGGACAGACTAATTATGGTTTCTCCAACTCGGTGATGGAGAGGCTCTGTGAATCGAGGAAGAAGCTTGGCTTACCAGCACTGGCTGTCCAATGGGGTGCTATAGGAGATGTAGGTGTAAAAATAGATCAATCATTTATTCGTACCATATAATGTGCACACACATTAAATCATAATAATAAACGTTAACATGTGTGCTGCAAAAAATAATAGCCAATACATGGTTCTTAAAATGCAATTGCTTTCGCTTCAATAAAAAATCTCCATTTTACTATCACATCCTTTTATACTTGATGATTTGTTGAAAAATTAATTTTGTAAAAAAACTAACAGTAATTGACTTAAAAAGCTTGTAGTGCCTAAAAATAAATGTATTTCCTCGTCTCCGAATTCATTATTGGCGCAAGCTTTTCAAGTCAATTACTGTTAGAGAGAATTTTGATTATAAGTATTTTAAATGTTTGGAATTTATTTATTTACGTTTTAGTGCCCATAAATAAAAGCTTGTTTTACAAAAATTTTGATTTTACCATAATACTACTTAACTGATTTTATTTATTAATTAGTATGGGCATAAAAACAGTACTTGTAATAGAATTAGCACTAATATACTCATAACTAGTATGCATTAATAAATAAGCATAACTTAGTATTCATTTATTTGGGGTCTTAAATAAAATTAAGTAAGTGTTATAATAACAATTGACATTATTATTTAGGTTGGAATTGTCGCTGATATGCAAAAGGAAAATACCCAACTAGAGATTGCTAATACTCTTCAGCAGAGGATCTCCTCGTGTTTACTTACCCTCGACAAATTCCTAAAGCAAGACGCGCCTGTAGTATCATCCATCGTTGTTGCTGAGAAAAAAACTGGAGGATCTAGCAGCGGAAACATAGTGGACACTTTAGCTCAAATAATGGGTAAGAAATATATTAAAGACATCTTAATGATTACGAAATATTGCTTTTGTGTATTAAAAGGTACTTTATTCCGAAAAAATGTAACCACTATAAATAAAATTTTTACAGCATCTAGATTCATCAATGTTTCAGGTCTGAAAGTTCCCCCGTTTTAGAGAATTAAGTTTAAAAAAATGGTACAATTTCACAAGAAACACTGCATACTAGTGTTTCTAGTGTACAGCCATAAAACTCATTTATAACATATAAAGTGCAGAAAATTAAAACAAACGCAAAGGGTTCTTTGTCCACAGCCTAGCTTTGGGGTAATTACGAAAGTGGGGAAATTCCACAGGGAAATTCCGATAATGAAATTAAACAAGAAAACGATATGTTTGTTGTAACTAAAATATTTTTTATCCTGAAAAAGCCTGTTTAATAGTCAACTTTACCGGCATAAAATGCCTGATTTGTTGTTAATTGGTCACTTACAGGCATCCTGAATTTGCCTGTTATGTGTATTACCCCAAAGCACTTTATAATAACTTAGCGTCTCTAGTAGACGAATCATATATCAATATTGTGAAAATCGAATTCATAATTTGTATACTATGAATTTATTATAATAAGCCACGCACTGAATTGACTCAAATCGGGCCAAACCTGCGTTGACGAGCTGCAATTCATTTAAAATATCTCTGTAATTGAGATCTCAAATAACAATAATTAATAGCAAACAAAAATATTAATTCCACATTGTCCAAATAGATTGATTCACAACATGAATTGAAACGTAACTTAGGGATGGGTTTGCCATAGATTTTCTTAATGCACTTATGTGTTGCTACATATATTACACTACACTACATTTACTCTGTGTTTAAGGTATAATAGTATAGGTACGAATAAAATTTACCAATTTAAAGCTGAAATTCTTTTATCAGGTATTAAAGACCTGAAGACTGTATCCCAGCAGGTATCACTTGCCGAGTTGGGTATGGATAGTATGACGGCAGTGGAGATAAAACAAACCCTGGAACGTGAATATGAAATATTCCTTACTGCACAGGATATTAGAACACTCACATTTACAAGGTAAATTGATATAATTCTAATATTACTAACTGAGGGGTCCTGAGGCTTATAACATACAGACCTTAAACCAAAAGTGTTTTAATTGGTATTTCTAAATTGCGATGTCATCCGTCAGCCGCTGACAAGGGGCTAAGTCTGCGGGGACCACAAATGTAGTGAACACTTACTCAGAAGAATTACTCTAAAAATATTCTTCAAAAAGACTGTGTTGGTGATTAATAAGAATCACAACCACCCCTATAAATTACAGAGCAGCTAGATTATTTCATCATATGCATTTTTGACTCTTAACAGTGGAATCATTTGATGTAGATATTAACTAGTATTATGTCCCTCAACAAGAAAACGGGATCAGAAAACCCTTATACTTAGGATAACGAAATGGTTTGTCAGTTCGTCTCTTACAGCTAAAATACTCCTTATGTAGGTATGTAACTACTGAAATCAGTTGAAAATAATATCATTTTACTGTTATTAGGCTGGTTGAGTTGACTGCTCAAAAGGAAGCGGCTGCCACAACGTCAGAACGGCATACAAAAGCAGCAGCGGAATCAAACAATTATACTGTCGGATTACGCGTAATTATGCGCAGCTATGGTGATGAGAATATTATCTCTGAACCTTTTATATACATGCAGACCATGATCAACGACAGTGTAGAAGTAATAATAGTAGTTTATGAAACTGTCATATAAGAAGGGGTACACTCGAGTCAATCTATTATCGCACTCTCGTGTTTTAATACCTAAATTATATGCAGTTTCATACACTACTTTATCTTCACTCATAGGAAAAATTGAAATTAAACAAAGTAGGTAGGTTACAAGGATAGTAGTTTTTGGAAACCCGAATACAATAATACGATCGGCAAAAAATGTATGGTCGCGGGAAATCAAGTTCAAACTACGCATTTTTTTCACAGTTCGAATGCGTGCGCTTTTTTTTTCATATTCAGCTTAAAACCGTAGACTAGTTTAATGAATAAAAAAAATAGCGGTACTATAATGAGTTAAATGATACAGTTGGCGGTACTATAATGAGTTTTATTTTTGATATTATGTTTATGCGTTTATAAAATGCGTATGTATGGAATCGTCTTTGAATTCGTAATTCGAATTTTTCGATTTGAGTGTAGATATAATGTTTTTTAATTCTCTTGCTCGAAAATCCTTCATCGTAGCGAGGTTCGAATAGTATTTCCAGCTCTATGAGATTTATTTTAAGTTGTGTCTTTGACCAACAAACCTACAGACTTAATCAAGTCTTAATTCATAAATAATATAGTCATGTAAAAAAGAATATTTTGTTTTTGAAAATGGAAAGCGGTGATATCGATTTAGTAGAAAACATGAATAATTTGGCAAAAGATGGCAAACAGGATTCATATATTCATGTGTTTGTGGCTACAACGACTTAATGTGGCAAGGGCCTAAAAATAAAAGGAATAAGGTGTTGACGTGATACAGAATTTTTCTCTTATTGCATATTGAATTAGTGATCGTAATTATTATTTTAGTTTTAGCAATCGAAGTGACAAGTGGAGTATGTAGTGTGTTTCTATTTCAAACAACCTGTCACACAATATTAAGTTAAATTCATAGTATTATTAATAAACGTTGGAGTAAATTTACGCTGAGACTGCACTTAGTATTGGTCAAAATTCATATTATTAAACAGATATTTGGCAAAGGTAAAACCTAGTAAATATTTACTTCTGGAAGGTAAGTTTGCTTATTATCTGTATAATATGAATTGGGACTAATACTAAAATTGCAGTTTTAGCGTAAATTTACTCTGATGCTAAACCTCGATAATTAAGAACGCCAAAATCCTGATAACGTTAGTTGAAAATGTTTTTTTTTTACGAACGTGCCGTATATATTAATATACGTACGCCATTTTCAAACGCAGTTAAGGCTTCCGAGTGAGAAACTTTTTTCGAAATAATTTCTACATCGGAACTTGAGTCTTCACAAGGCTTGCGTTCCCAAAAAATTAATGCGATCTCTTGCGTTGTTGCGTTGTATAACACGAAAACGTTCAACTTACACATCTCAACACCACTCGCGCAATGAGACATTGAATTAGGTCCCGTCCCCACCTCTACTGTGTTAACCAAAGCAACTCGGGTAATCGTGACCTCGGATAAAGCAAGCTTGTATAATCGGGGTTATACTGTTATTAACATTTATCGTATATTTACATATTTATTAGGGTGAAGAATCAATATACGAGATGCAGAATATTTTATTCGTGCTACCAGGGATAGAAGGTGCGGTATCTATGATGGAGCCACTATGTAAACGACTCAAGATAAAAGTGTGTGGCCTGCAGTTAGGCATCGATCACAAGAACGAAACATTGAATCAGATGGTCGATAGATTACACCAGGTACAGGAAACTCTTTGCAATTTTTGATAAGCAACTTACGGAAAGTACAACGATTGTATGCAGTCAATATTTTGTTATTTTAAGCTTTGGTTTAAACTTTGTATTTTAATTAAGCGTACTCGTCATAATTATTTTTAACCCTAGGAATGGAAAAATTAATAAGTAATATTATTATTAATATTTCCATTCCTAGAACCAAATAATGATGGCTGAAATAGTATTAATTTTGTCCTAAGTTTGGATTTGCAAAAAATAGTTAGAGCACATCCAGAGAATTTCACTTTTTAACCTACTTTTGACAATACATTATGCCATTTCAGACTGTAAGCTCCCGACTGATAGCAGGTGCAAATTTCTGGATCCTCGGTTACAGTTTCGGAACATTGTTAGCGCTCGAACTAGCTGCTAAATTAGAAAGTGAAGGCAACAAAGGCACTGTTTTCTGCTTGGACGGTGCCCCAGATTTCCTCTATGCAACCCTGACCATGTCTCTCAGCTTCAAAAATGAGTTTCAATTGCTAAACAGCCTGCTCTGTCACTTTATAGATTTTGTAGCACCGAATAATAATATCACCAAATCACTGATGGTTAAACTCAACGAAATAGAGTCTTACGACGAAAGGGTCACATACGCTATTGAATCTTCCCCAATGCAAACCAGATACTCGAAGAAATTCCTTGCGGCAATCACGATCAACCTCATGGACAGACTCAAGGTAGTCTTGAACTACGAGAAAAAGGATGTCAAGAAACTCAAATCCCGTATAATCCTGCTGCGTCCAAAAGATAATCCACTAAATGTTGTGGTTGAAGAGAACTATAGCTTAGACAAGTTTACTGATACAGGCATCACTATTCACTTCTTTGAAGGAAACCACGTAACAATTATCGAAAATAAGGACGTGGCCGATATAATAAATAGGTATTTTCTAGAAAATGACCCACAGAGAGTTAAGCCTACTGAGAACCAACGCTAAATCGAGGTGTAATTTTAATGGTGGTGGTTTAAAAATACCTATCAATTTTTTACAATTGTTATAGCATTTTCGTACGAGATATCCACTACTCCAAATCTTCAATGTATTATTATGGCTATTGAATGTTTACAAATTGAAATTTCTTATTTTTTTATCTGAATTATATATTTTCACGATTACCATTTGATTTTAGTTTATTAATTCTACAAATTGTCCCCTGATCCCTTCAATGACCAGATAGAAGGATAGTGGTGTTCTGAAGGTGCTAATAACCTATATTTTAAGGCAATTATAATATGATCCACTTATATGACCATTAGTTTGGTTGTTCAAAAACCCAATTAAAATAGGTTCAATTACATTATTTTGTCTTTAGATATATATTATATTCTACGTTGGCCTTTTTGCACTCTAGCAATCAAATAGATGGGTGTGGCAATAGTATTGTATATTACACTTGAAGGGTAAGTATGGGTAGTAACGCAAGCAAGGGTCACAAAATATGATGTGACATTCAACCTGTCACAGGCGGCCGTCGCATACTAAGGCATAATTTAATGACACTTATGAGAGATATTTCGTAAGATTAAAAGCAACTCAAAATCAAATCAAAACCCAATTAAACGTCTATGGCACAGGTACACCAGTACCCGTCATTTTAGTATAATAATTACATTACTGGGATAATTTGGTCATGTCTGGGTATTCACATAGAAACTTAGGTTTGGACATTAACCCAATAACAAACTTCTTAAACATACAATGTTTCAGTTGCATAGCTTTTGTACTTTCCATTTTATTACTATTTAAAAAAAACCGATTCGGTACTTATACACGCATTCACCGATGCTCATCAAAACCTATAGGGTCTTCCTGAAGTCTTAGAAAGCTGAAATTTGGTATGTGAAATAGTGTTAGTTCACAAACAACAGAACTTTCATCCCCCATCCCTTAATATAAGGGGTGGAACTTTGTATGGAACTGTTGCAAATTTAGATGCTAGAAGTCTACAAATTCCTTGTTATAAATTATAAAAAACGTAAATTGCAGATTTTTTCGCAAAACATCCACATTCTTTAAGTAAGAGGATGGAAATTTGTATGAGTATTTACATGGAAATTTGATTATTTAGTTTTAGGTATCTTTTATTACCACTTAATAACAATAATATTGTCATTAAATGTTACAAGATTTATAATTCGCACTTACCTATTATTACTTAATAAGGAGCTATTAACTCATATTATATACGGGATGGAATAATCGATCGTCCGCCATTTATGGTAAGATTTATGTGTTATGGTAAAATTTTTAATTAAATATGGTTGGAGGTTATTGAGTGATATAGGCTTCATTTTACAGCGAAAACATCTTATCTCGACGGAGTCAGGTATATACGTTTAATCCCAGTACGCAAGATGTCCCCCATACTAAAAGTGGCATACATTGTATAAATTGATTAATTATGAGATTTGATTTCGCCGTTTGCTTATGTTTTGCTCAAATATTATTATATTATCTAGCTATTTTCCGTGACTTTACCCGCTTAAGTCATTACCTATGTCATTTGCGTATGATGTAGCTGGCCGTACGTGATTATTTTTTTTAAATTTGTGTAGAAATTTGTTGAATAGACTCCATTCAATGCAAATAAGCAATAAATCAAATCTTTTCGCTTCATCACTGCTGTTAATAAACAAGGTTTAGCGTCAGAGTAAAATTTATGCTAAAATTGCAATTTTAGTATGAGTCTAAATTCATATTATACAAAGAATAAGCAAACCTACTTACTTCCTGGACTAAATAATATTTCCGTAGAACCTCGTACTAAGTTAGCCTTTGCTAAGTCTCTATTAAATAATATGAATTTTGACAAATACTAAGCGCAGTCTAAGCGTAAATTTACTCTAACGCTAAACCTTGTTTATTTATTACACTGTATAATATTGGTAAGGAATAAAATTAAAATATAAAATTACATAGATAAATAAATACAATGATATTGAATAATAAGATAAAAGTAAACCGATTTGCCATAACTACATTACAATCAGAGATGTCGCTGTTCAACTTAAAATTGCGTTTATACAAACACAATATATTAACTTTTATGATTTAATAACATGTGGACGTTAATTGTATTGTTTTTTGTTCGAAATAGCTGGATGGTATGCTATATTTGTAAAATTATTTCTACGGCTGTTTGAGTAGATATTAACATTCAATCACCGATTTCAGTCACTTTCAGTGAACGCATCTTTTACTTTAAATAGTTTTGTTGTAAAAAGATACTTAAAATACATACAAAATACCCAGACCGATACAAACCTATATATTTACGAACACGGCTTTGTAATCGAGAACACGACCACTACACCAAGATGGTTTTTAATTAATGTTAAAATTTTTGGTAAAATCAATGTATTTATATTCAATGTGTTTTATATGTATTTAGATTACCTATTTACAACAAATTGTGCAAAATGCGCAAACTAGCCATTTTTTTTAATTAATGGCTTTTCTGCGCATTTCGCACAATTCTGACAATGTCAAGTAAATAAATTAATTTTTTACATGTAAATTGAAAATGAATTATTAAAAGAAGAAGACGAACTGAGTAAATGACAATTTAATCGAAATTTATCATAATAAAGAAAAATTACATCACGACCGAATGAAAAAAATATGTACCTAAAAAACTTATGACTATATTGAGATATATTGAAATATATATCGATCTCTTTCGAACAGCGATTATTTCTCTCAGTCCGTTTTTAATTAAGTGTGGCCAGTTGTACAAATTTATTGAAGAAAATGAATAAGGCATTATTACTCAAAGGCTACATTTTACGGCACGTCACCATGGTGGTTTCTAGCCGATGAAACCTCACAAAGTTTAATAAAGTATATAATATCTGGCGGTCCCAGAAACACAAATAGAAACGCAAATACAGTAAAATTAACAAATAAAATGCAACCTTAAACTTATTTATAAACTAAATAGGAGTTCGATTACAATTATAATAATTACGTATTTTAACGGCGGACACCGCGAGCTGTCACAACAGCAGCGAGAGCTCGAGAAACTACAAGAATGCGTAAGCGCAATAGTGGACTCGCTGGCAGACTGACTATTCGTCGAGTCAAACCACTCGAAGGCGCACGGGCGAGTCCAACTAGAAATCACAGTAATGTTGGGGTTTACGTTGGCGGTACGATCGCAGATGCAAATTACATACATTATTAATTTTTCCCACTTTATTAGGTAAATAATGAAAAACTTCCACAATATAGTTTAAATTTTATTTTTAACAATTATCATTATTTGTCAATTTAATACTACGCACGAATAGATACGTCCAATCCACCAGTTCCACTTGTAGCCATAGCTGTCACACATGAAGCTGATGAAGATGCAGCCAATTCTCTTGGAGCAGTCAACTCAACCAGCCTTATAACAATAAATAATTATATAATATTAATAAAGCTGTGATTAATATAATAATAATAATAATACAATTTCATATAAAATGTGGTTTCAACAATACAATTTACTACCCATTCCCGGGTTTTCTCGGGACAACCCGGGAATGGGTTTGTAATTCCTGCGTTGTCTCAGATCTCCATAATACAGGGTCTTTAGTTATTTATCTCAGCATCCAAGCCATGTATGTTATATTGTCTAATATTTATATTTATTTATTATTTTAATTTACCTATAACTATAATACCTATAATACTTTGAAATTGCATGATGATGCATGGTTTTCTACTAGAAACATCTAACTTTTTGATATTGGAAGTCTTATGTACGGATATTCTATGATTATGGTGATCCCACATATAATACAGTTGGGGGAAAAGTTTCTTCGCATTATGAAAATTCAAGAATTATTTTCGAAATTAATTTGAATTTGTTTAATATAATTAGCAATTTTGTGACTTATTGGTGTAGAAGTTTTAGGAGTGCCTAACAAATCAGACTTTTTATAAGTGGACCCTATTTAGCCATAATCAATAAAAACAACAACCAACCAACAATAAAAAAATATCTTTGAAAAGGAGACCAAATAAATGTACACCAAAGCTCAATCTCTATTAGTTTCATAGTGGATAGAGAAACATGTCAGTGATCTTATAAGCATTCCATTTTTAGGTACGGAACTCTCAATTGTTATTTTCTTCACTTCAACATATGATCCAATGAGTTTGCTTATCATTTCTAGTTAAGATTATATTCTCAGTATCAATTAAGACTATGGTGTTTACAAAGTATTATTTTTGATAAATCTATCACAATTATTAACAAATTTCAGAATGAATTTCTTAATGTACCTCGCAAATGTAAGCGTCCTAATGTCCTTTGCGGTAAGGAATAATTCGTAATCTCGTTCTAGTGTCTGTTTTATTTCCACTGCCATAATGCTGTCCATGCCTAACTCGGCAATTGATACCTGCTGGGATACAGTCTTCAAGTCCTTGATACCTGATTGAGAAATTCCAACCTTAGAAATATGTAGATCAAATATTTTTAGTGTGCTGAACATTTTTTGTTACTTATTCCAAATGATTTTGAAGATTTCTTCACAAAGATGGTACTGTTTCTCACCCATAATTTGAGCTATAGCGTCCACAATATTTCCACAGCCAGATTCTCCAGTTTTCATCTCCGCAACCACAATTGATGATACAACGGGCGCATCTTGGTTTAGAAACTTGTCCAGGATTAGTAAACAGGAAGAGATCCTTTGCTGGAGTGTACTGCCAACCTCAATTTGGACATCCTCATCTTGCATATCAGCGACGACTCCAACCTTAATAATTGAATAATTTATATATAATAATTAATAATTGATATGATATCTTTTCCAAAATATATGTTAGACTTACAATAGACTATGTAGTCTATTGTGAGTCTAACATATATTTCAATTATTAATTATTATTCCAAAATATATGTTAGACTTACAATAGACTATGTAGTTTCGATAAAATTGCATCTCCTAAGAAAAAAAAAATTGGTTTGTTCAAATGAAATACTTATTAAAAAAAGAAAAAAATATCTCTGTATTGAAAAAATATATTAGCAAATAAAACAATTTGAAAAAGGCTCGTATTCTTACTGTTTTTTTTTCTGTTTAATGAAACATTCAAGTCAATGTCAGGTAGGTTCGGTGATTTAAGAAACAAGCATGTTCTTATATTATGATAGCTGAAAAGGACTAAAATATATTGTGGTGGTACTCATGGCAGTTTTTAATTTTTACACACAAGTAATAAATAAAAATGCAACGCGTTAAGAATTACAATGCAAAGAAAATTTTGCAGCAAATCCGTGGTCTAATTACAAATAGAATAAAGAGAAGGTCTCTGTTGCCGACAGCCTTACTATGCTTTTGAATTAACATTACTGGTCTCTCGAAGGAGGCAATTATAACCTTTTTTTTAATTTTGTCACATCTGATTGCTGTTTATCTCGCTATCCTGTGTTCATGACATACTGTGACATACTTAAATGGTGATCTTAACGATGCTTACGTCTCCTATAGCACCCCATTGGATAGCCAGAGCTGGCAAGCCAAGCTTCTTCCTCCATTCACAGATCCTCTCCATCAAGGAGTTAGAGAACCCATAATTGGTTAGCCCAGGGTTACCACGCCCGCAAGAGACCGATGAGAAGACTACAAAGTGTCTGTACAGGTTGTAGAATAACATATAGCCAGCCATGCGTCGTATAATATCAATTATATATATATGTCGTGGCCATATCGAAGAATGGATAAATTCATGATCCGGCTAGCTATTTCATGAGATTGTTATATTTCATGAAACGGCTACCTGAAGTTGATCATTTAATTTAAGATATGACAATCCACATTTGGTCATATCATTAATGTAGGGTTTCCAAAAAAGAAATCTAATTATTTGCTGAAATAGCTTATATAAACATTTTGCTCTGAAAAGAAAATTCTATCTAACCTATCACGCGACTTACAGTAGTGAATCTTATAGGAAATTTAGTTCACTTCATATCCCAAAAACTGTTATATCTAGATCAAAATCCTGTCTCTATCATAATTTTGTGACGTATCCGTAAAATATAGAATAGCTTTTGCCGCGCCACCTTCGTACTACAATCCTACAGTTATCTCGCTAAACTTAATCAAGCAATTGTTTTCCGTTACTTGATCGCCCTACTTTCTTTAATTTGTTGTTTTACCTAAAAATGAAAATACAAAATGTATGATAAAAACAATGCGACATCATCGCCTGCTACTAAGCCTAATATAACTACTTTACAATATGATCACTAATACTTGGCCACTTAATGAAGCAGTCATACTATCAGCCGCCTACATCGTTAAACGCAAATTATTCATAGATCTGGCCAGGCCACATAATGATGTGGACAGCAAGATTTGTCCATTTCATGAAATGGCTGGCCTTATCATGAATTGGTTAATTCTACAATCTGATCACGACATATACATAGTTTAATTAAGACAGCACTAAACAGAACTTGAGTACCTAAAATAACATCATATTTTAATTTAGTCATTCTTTCATGTTGATACACAATGTAAAAAAAATAACGAAATGACAATGAGCGAGTTAGAAAAAGTTATATTTCAATGAGCAAATAGTGTTATTACTTATAGGTGTATACCTAGAAGAGCGATCTACAAAGAATACATTACGAGAAAATCTGATAGCCAAGGTATAAAAGCAGAAACTGTATTAAAGAATGTGAAATTATGGGGTATAAAAATTATTTCTTCTTACTTTAATCCCAGGCAATGTATCTTGGAGAATTTGTCCAAGTACATAGTCGCAAGAGCCTTTGGTTCGAAAGAACTCTTGAAACTATCTGCGGTTTGATTTTGAAAGATGGAGTCTTTCAGTATGACAGCGAGGTTAAAGATAGCTTCGACGTGCCCAAAAGACTTCGCCATCAGAAGCATTTCTTCGCAGCCGCTTTCCGTAGTGATATCATGAGTGGAGATCCTGACATCAGCACCATAACCAGCCCAAGCCCTGATGAGAGTATTTTTACAAATTCATAAGGATTTTATTTTCAAGTTTTATAATGAATTTTATGAGCTACTATACGAATTTTTAATATGCATAAATAACATTGATTTACTAATCATCGTATGAATATGAGAAATTTAGTGATGGCTTTTTAATGAATCTATCATTAAAACTCGATCACAATTATAAAAATCACAATAGACAATTATTTTTCAAAAATATTTCTGTTTTGTTATCCCTGTGGGAAGTTGGTCAAATGGCACAACCCACAGACAATTTTTTTTTCTGTTGAACTTGTTTTTGTTAATTTTTCTGAAATTAAAGTTCAACAGAAAAAAAAATTACAATAGAAATAACAAATAACGTACATTTGTATTGAAAAAAAACTAAACGCAACCTGTATATAATGTCTGCTTGGCTAAAAACTTTTTAAAAGATTGCGGCAGAAAATACTTTGTGGCAGTACCAAGACGATGTTTTATATACACTGTAAACCACGTAGTACATTATTATATTTGAACAATTTTGTATTCACAATGCCCGAACATTGATGAACATCGCGAAAAAGTAACAAGTGCTTGAAAAATTCGTCAGTCCTATTAGGTGCTGGGTACCTAACTCAGTGGTAACAACCCCCGGATACAGACCCCCGGATTGCGAAAGGTCATGGGCTCGAGTCACATCACAGAGCGCCAGGGACAAAGTGGATAATTTAAGCATTATTCATTAAGAACACATAGTATTTTTTATTATTATTATACGTACCGTCATTGTTCATGACGGTACGTATAATAATAATAAAAATTCATGTAAATTTTATTAGTTTACGAATCATGCCTTTCAAGCGTGTTGGTACTGCGACAGTTTATCACACGGTAGGTAACCTACTATGGCAAGAAAATTAAGAGATCCAGTAAATCATGTCGAAAATTATAATCGCCTGTCATTACCTGAGTCTGCTAGATTGGTATCCGTTGGTGATTCCCCTGCGGGAGGTGACTAGTACCTTTCTAGCGCCTCTAAGGATCAACCAATCAGCGAGCTCTAAACCGAAGCCCCCGAGACCTCCCACTATCACGTATACGAAGTCTTCATTGCATGTGTATCTAGAAATGCAAATAAATTTGAGGGTTGCCTTAGAAAATTGGCGTCTTCAAAGGCACATTTATTGCATGAATAGCATGACTGGCAAAAAATTACTACCTCAAGCTTTGGAGAATTTCGAATGGTACGCTAATTCTTTGGTCCTAACTATATTTGCAGTCGTTTACTCTCACCAATTTGCACTGAGCCCCGTGGTAGGTAACAGCCAATTGTTCCTTTTTGTTTCCATTCCATGACAGGTAGAAGGACAGCCAAGGCTTAGGTACTAATATACTCGTTTTTTGAACTGAATCATTCAAAAACATTGTACTCGTGATTCATTGTACTACTGTTGGTACTGATGTATGTTATTCATAAAATAAATGTTAGCGACATTTATAAGATTTTCATTTACCTTGGAACCGCGTTGATGGTTATATTAGTGGGTTTCACAGGTTCATCACTGCATTCCTCGTCTCGAATCTTTATGAGGATCTGATATTTTATACAAAATGAAATAACTTATTTAACAGCTGAAAATTTCCTTATAATCTTTATTACCTTAACACAGCCACAGGTAACACACATATCATAAAAATTTTATACATCATATTTTTTATGAAAATATCGGATTGCTAATAAATAATGAGCGACAAGCGTAACCTAAATTTTTATTTAGTTATTTACAAAATAATAGCTAATAATTCACAATGTAAGCATGTCGTTATTTACTACTGTACGCGAGCGATTAGGAAAAAAATTAATGCGTCTCTGTAAAACTTTGCCGATTTGGATTTGAAAAAGTTATCTATGTACTGTTGTAACTGGGGTTCATCATGAAAACTTTTTTCACGCAAATAATTGCTAAGTGATCGGAATAAAGTAAAATCTGTTGGCGCTAGATCAGGTGAATACGGAGGATGTTTAACTATTACCCAGTTCAGCTCCAATAGTTTGCTCCAATAGGGCATTATCATGGAGGAAAAATATTTTGTCATGTTGAGGATGCTTATGATAAAATTCAAGCTTCAGATTATCGAGTTGATTACAGTACACGTTCGCTGTGATCGTGTTGTTGGTAGGAAGAATTTCTCAATTTATAATCCATGTACCATCCCACCATACCGATAGCATCACCTTGCGAGGATGAAGATCTTGAAGATGATGTCCTTAGCTACCCATTATCATATGTTACATACGGCTTCTGCGGCGGAATGGCCAGATTGGTTTTCATATTATAAACAATGTTAGATATGGGTTTTACTATTATTGTTTTTTTTGTTGAAGTTAACGCAACGACATTCGAATTATTACTGGCGTGCATGATCACGACTCGTTCTATATATATCCCCCGCCATAGAACGCTCTCGACCTTACTCAAAGTTACTCTGTCATAAAATAGAAAATAAAAATTAAAATGCTCATTACTTATTAGCCTAACCGATAAAACCTAACTTCATAAAAGTAAAATTACAATTATATTAATGGTTGTCCGTGTGTTAAAAAATTCCAATCAAATGGGGTTTTACCTTTTTCAAAAAATATATGTAAATTTTAGAAAATGTCACAAACAACGGTTTACACTCGACAGACATAATATGATTTTCAAACTATAAATTAATAATAATAATTTACTGACCTTTTCCTCTCTTATCCTGTTGGATGTCAGAAATTAACAAATAAGTTTTTAATTACCTTGCCGATGTGTTTTCCAGCAGCCATATATCTGAAGGCGGACTCCACTTGATTCTTTTCAAATGTGCAATAAGTTAGAGGACGTACGGCACCACATTCGATTCCAGACAGAAGGAGGTTTTGGAGTCTCTAAAAAACCATCAGAGTGCGTAAATAATAAACATGTTTTGCACATACCAATTGTTGATTACTTTTGAAATTTACCTGTACTATTGCTTTTTGTACTGAGAAGAAACTACAATGAACTCAGCGACGACTATCCATCAGGTATTTCAAAGAATTACTTATTTACCAATAGGATATGGCAATTTTGTATTATTACAGGGAAACTGCGTTATATCCTGCCGTAGGACAATGCCGAGCAATGGAGTTGTATGGAAATCACGTCTGGACTGATCCACTCTACAGACCCTCAACTCAGAGACGACACACTTAATGAAAACTCTAAAGTGTGCTCTTGCCTTTGGATTAGTTCCAGATAAATCTCAAAACCAGAAAAGTCCCAATCGCAAGAGATTTACCTTGCGATTGGGTCTTATCATATAACTTACTCAGCTACACAAGCGTAACAAAACCGCGGAGGTAGAACTAAATAATTTATATTTCATTTCGTTTATTTTGCGAACCTGTTTGATATCATCGCTTTGATCGAAGATGTAACTCAACATGATCCCATGGAAGGAGATCTCCTTGAGGAAGCAGAACATGCTGATGGGTGTGCTGTTGCTGATATCAAATATGCCAATCTCCAAGAATCTTCCACGGTAACAGAGGCAACGCATTGATGCCTGAAGATAGTAAAAACTGATTATGGAAGATTCAGCAAATAGGTATGTACGTTGCTATTTATGACACTTCCAAATTAAAAAGTGAGTTTGAATTGACTAGAAACTGTTGTTTAAATGTTGGAAAGATTACTCTGTCATAAAATTATTATAAAAAATAGAGCTAATAGAAACAAAGTGAATCTGAAATATGGGAGTGTATAAATTATTAAGCTTTTCTTTTTCTAAAACTGATTGGTCAGTAGTTATATCCAACAAAAAAGTAAATTAAAATCCAATTGAAATATATAAATGTAAATACTCTTTGTAAAAATAGTGTTACGCATTTTAAAATATAAACTTACATGTAATTTGTCATCGGAGAGCGAGTTGAGTACCATGTCTACCCCCTTACCACTAGTCTCACGATTTATCATGTCTTCAAACGAAGTGTCACGTGAATTGCCAATATGGCTATCTGAAGTCCAATTATAGAGGCATTAATTTTGGTTTATTCCTGAATGAATATATTTTTTTCAGTTCAATGCAAGTTCAAATATTTAAGCTTTTGAAGAATTAGATACTTAAAGGTCTCTTTGTGTATTCACAAAAATGTGACTTATTTCGAGTTGAGTTAGATAAAAGTAGTAGATAAAATGGTCCCTAAATATTGAAGTTAATTTTGGAGTAGTAATTATTTTTATATAAAACCTTTAATATCTTTGTACTACTATATCTTGTTACGTATGTGTCGCACTAATACACCGAAGTGACAGTTGAATATGTCAGACAGAGGGAACATATGTAGGTAGTTTAAGATCGTTTAGCTTACATACTGCAACATTTTAATGAAGAGAAGAGAAAGAAACACAAACTAAATGAATATATACGAATGAAGCACCGAATGGGAGTTGAAACAAACTTGAATGATTGTTCAGTTTCGCTTTAAAGATTTATTCACATTTCATGTCCATGACGTTACCTTTTAGTTGAGGGAAAAGTTTTTTGATGAACTCCCTCTTCTCAGCAGAACCCACAGTAGTGAATACCTCGCAGCCGTAGTGTAGTGCTACATTGATGGCGGCCTGACCCACGCCCCCGGATCCAGCGTGGATCAGTACAGACTCGCCGCGCTGCAATTGCCCTACCATCACCTATGATGTTATACAAATAATAAACCACTTTAAGTAATGCAAAACGATAATAGTCCATATAACGTATTCAACGTAACTATGTAAGCAATTATGTTTGAGTAGTTATTAAGATTGGCACTGGCACTGGCCAAAGAGAGTTCAAATTTTGCGATATGCTATATAACAATATATGAACAATAGGTTAAACTATGTAACCACCCTTTGACTATACTGCTTGTATTTTTCGATTTTTACTAGCTACAACATAGGTAACAATTATTATGCCGACATAATCAGTTGTAAGTAAAGTGGCGGGAAAGCTTTATACTGTAACAAAAATGCGTACGCTCAGACATCCTAATAAAAAAGGCTATTTATCCATTATTAAACCTAAGGCAATTTCTTCATCAGTTGATTACTAATTTATGGTTGAATAGTACCAGTTCAGTACCATTGAATAGTAGACTGTGCCGTAAGCGACGGGTATTGTAGCTGCTTCTTCAAAACTCCATTCTTTAGGGATACACCACATGAGAGCCTTATTGCCCTCTACTACATTAGCTAACCCTTGGCTCCTAACCATCGCCATTACTCGGGAACCACTGTTAATACAATTAAGTGTAATATTGTGAAAAAAATCTTATAGCAGATGCTATGTACTTATGATTATGAATATATAATTCATCTCACGCTCATGATTAATCGTCGAACCTTGACAGAAAATTAAACTGAATTATAGTGTGTAGAAGTAAACAGAAGGGTTCACCGTTAATTCGTACATGTACGAAAATTAATGAAATATTGACAAAACTCATGCATAAATCAAAAGAATATAGAAAGCCAGACACAATATTCATGATCATATTAGAAGTTATAATAAATGATCGTAGAACTGCCGAGCATGTACGATATCGTTTAAACTATAAATATCTCATGCCTTGCAGTGCTAAATTCGCTCTACGCCCTTTGCAATGAATCTGGCGTGATGATATAAACATCTCATAACTCACTTGGGTGTCCTGCCGGCTACTTCGAACCCTTGCACGCATTCCTGGGCAAGTCTGCCGCGAGCCACCGCGTCCAGTGACACGCGGCCCGTTGCTGTCACCACGTCACGGAAGTTCAAAGCGGAACAATATACCTACGCAGTTTCTATTTAGTATTAAGTAATAACTATATGGTTAATTTTATACAATGAAAATGTTAATGAAATCTGTAAGGTGGTTTAAACTCACATGTAAAATAACGCTATCTGGGTTTTTAAAAATTTGGTTTGGTTTAATTGCTCCTTCAAGCCATCTTAGAGAAGAAAGGTCACCTATAGTGGTGGTGTTTACGAAAGCGTGATTAGCTCGAACTGTATTCATGTCGCCAAGTAAGAGATGACGATATGTTCCCCATTGACCCTGTAAGAGGTATTAATTATTAATGAATGTGAAGTAAGAAGTTCAATAAAATATTATCTATTATTGGAGTCTAATTATCCTTCAAATATTTTATCTACTACCACCACAGAACATTAGCGATTGCACAAAAAGTGTCACTTAATTATTTAAGCACCAAACAGACCTTCAAAATATTTTCATAATAGTTGTACAGCTTGTTGATTTTATTCTGATTTTTTCTTGCAGGTGAAATTAGTAAAAGAAACGAATCTAAAAGTTAAGCTGACAAAGTTGCGGGTAGTAAATGTTAATTAAATCTAACTATATCTTTAAGTAATAACTTACATCTTGGAAAATGTTGATGGACAATTCTTTATCTAGCTGTAGCTTATACATCTCCAAGTTAGGATTAAAGGGTGGTGCCGACGGATCAGCAATAAGCATGCCATACACAACTTCACCACCAGGTTCCCGTCGTAAGCAATTCACAAGACCTAACAGACCGTTAATGTGCTCATATTCGGTATAAAGAACAACCTTTTGACCATTTTTAAGCTCTTCCTTAACTTTATCTATCCATGAGAAAGAAAGGTCACTAGTGGCAATTTTGACCAATTTAGCAGGTTTCACTTTAATTTTTTTTCTCAAAAGAGTTATCCATTCGACGCCGGTGTCATGGATGGAGATGATGTCGTATTGATCAGAGTAACGCATTGGATGAGGTCGATCTTTCTCTCTACTGATTATGAAGCACTTGTTGCGTAGTGTTGTTATGCCTTGTTGCAGAACCTGCAGTTGTGTTTAAACAAAACAAAATGCTATATCAATTGCAAAATTATGAAAGTATTGCTTTGAGAATTTCAAATTAAACAGTGATTTTGATATTTTATAATTTGATAAGGCCTGTAAAAATACACACTAACATAAAAGAAATAAAGGAAAGGCAATGAACAAATTGAAAAAAGAGCTTACGTCAACTCTTTTTAAAAGATTGGCTCCAATAAATACCACGGCATCTTTTTCTCTCGTGAGCATTTTATTTAAAACAGTTATATGAGAAGGCATATTTTGGAATTTTTCCTTAGAAATCACTAACAACTTTGCTTGTATCAGCGGCATGTCTTCTAACACTTCTGCCACTATCTCCGTAATTGGTACCAGGCCGTTCCTCTTGTATTCCTCATCTACGTACTCAATGCTTTTCACTTTAAAGGTTTGAATATTCTCCAGGATTAGTTGAAGATCTGCTCGGAGGATATCTTCTACCTGAAGGTGAAAAACAGGTATATTGTTACCAAAATAAAATTATACCCATTTCTGTTTCTTAAGGTGCTAGTGTAGATAAATTATACAAGCAGTAACGGTTTTATTAACTAATTCTGTGACTACTCATTCAATGGTTTTTAACGACGTAAAATATAATTTGTCGTGTTTTTCTTTTCGTTCTTTCGTTCAAATAAAAACAATCACCAAATAAATATTCCCGATGAAAAGGTATATCTACTTATTATATTTTATCAATTTTGCAATCCCAATGCTTAATGGAAAATATTTTAAATGAAATGGGAAGGGATTCGAACTCATGACCAGAGTTCCATTTTTATACATAAGCATTTTTCATTGAGATGTATGTACTATTAAAATTATATACGTAGGTATATCTCATATTGGTTACTATAATATAATACGTTTTGTTAATGGAAACAATACATGACATTGATAGCTTTCGGAAACCATAAATAATTGTATTATATGGATTGTTAAAATTTCACTGCAGCAAATTAAAAATAATGTTATTTATAAAACGTATTCTAATTCCTCATCTACGTACATCTTTTATATAAAAAAAAAATTCTACCGTCATTTTAGAGTTTCCAAAGTTAGGTACGAAAACGTTCTTTTCAAGAACTGGTACACCAAATGGATTCCTCTTCGATATCGGAGTAGCATGAAGGCCATGCACTTCGACGCCGCCAGCGCTGTTTATTAATTAGGGATTATTTATTTCAAGTTAACAAATAAAAAATCAGTCGAATAATAAGCTGAACAAACACTTACCGAATAACATCTTTATTAGGATGAACGCGAATTTCGAAGGAATGTTTACTAGAGTCAGTACTCATCTTTGAGATGGCATTGTAATGCATGTTAACATCTATTGATAGTTTCTTTATTCTCGTTGAGACCAAGAGGTCCCTAGTGTCTAGGCCGATGATCTTGAGCTGTAGCATACAGTCCATGAAAGTGACCCAGTTATTGACCCAAGCGATCCGGCCTCGTGTTCCTTCGACGTTGCAACCAATCACACCACGGAAGAGACCACTGCGACATACGTATCAATATATAAGTTAACCATCCTGCAGATTTTTATTTGGAATAATAAGTATCTAATAACGTTGAGATGTAAAGTTGAAGTAGAAATCAAGAGTCTTTTAAATCATAACATATCACAGTAAAATATAACTAAAATGATCTACCAATTACAATGATGACCGAATTTTCGATAAAATGGAGATTGAGAAGTGATTTACTGTGTTGAGATAGTAACTTTTCTTGGGATACGCCGGTAGGCGTTTATAATGCTTATATGTTATAAGTTATTACACGCTAGACAGGTCATAATACAGAGAAGATAGAAAAAAGGAGAGAGATTACAAAGGGAGACTATATTGCTACGTAGCAATTTCTTCCAGGCAACCCAAGGCAAAGAAAAACATTAACTATATAATAAAAAAGGGGGGGTGCAAGATGGAGAAGTAAATAGATAAATCTGTATAATGTAATATAGTAAATAAAATAGATAAAGATAAAAAGTCATTAAACATAAACATATTAACAGTTTTCAAGGAAGTGTGATTTTACTTTTACAATAAAACAATTTAAGGTTCGAGCCTTTCTTACAGCTTCAAGCAAAGAATTCCAAAGACGTTAAACGTTAAATTAAAAGATGAGCGTAGAGTACACTGTGAAGAGGAGGTTCGGAAGGAAAAGCATTTTTTAAGATAAGGAGGGGCCGTAGGTAGAAAAAGGATGCAATAGAGAAGCGTAAGAGTATGTAAGTCTTTGCGCCGGTGAATTGGGAGCCAATTTAGTTTGGAGCGAATGTGCGAATGAGTGAATTCGACTTCGGTTTTTTACAGAATCGCCCTGCGGGTGCAAAGCTATTGGTGGATCGCCCGATGGCATGATACTTGAATAATTCTAATTAGCTGACATTCGCCGCGCTTCGAAATTCAGAAAAGGCTAAGTGAGTCATATCAGTAAAATTTTACTCGTACTATACAATAAAAAAATTTTTTCGGTCATATATTAATATTTTTCCTCACTTATACTGATATCCTCTGAGTCTAAGTTCCTTGTAGAAATCTTTGGTGAGCATATGTTTGATGTTAGGTCCTGCAGCTTCAGGCTGGGATGGCAGTATGCGATAGTATTGACCCACATCCTTCTTTACGTAGATACGGCCAGTGACTATGGAAACCCCACTCTCGAGAATCTAAGGAGCGTATGAGTGTTTTAGTCGATAAAACGTTTATTTTTAACTTTGCTAAAATATATTCAACGTTTCATTTTCTGATGTTTCCTTATCATACCAAAAATTAAATACTCTTTCATTCCTTAAAACATTATTTAATATAACTATAGGTAGCTCTACTAAATCGTACCCGTCCTTTACGGTCAGATATTAATTTTAAAACGTATATAGTTATTTTAAAATGCCAATTCAAAGGATGTTTCTTCACCCCTTCAAACTTACTTCGAAATTCCCGGTTCCTTTTTGAATCATCACAATAAATTCCAAATTTCCATCTTCGGGAATTTTGGTGGCTCTCTGGAAGCGAACGTTCTCAAATACCACAGATATTTCAGTGTACAGCTTACCCATCATCATGCCTAAAGTCTCCCATACTAGAACTAAGTAGCCGGTACCAGGATAAAGATTGCGGCCTGAAGAAAAAAAGGGAAGGGGATATTAAACTTTTATTAATAGTACGGAACAATTGGGTTATAATTCTTATTATATAATACTACATTAATTATACTACATAAATATAGCAGTTCCTAAAAAAAGAATGCCTTAGTTAATATCTTCCTCAAAAAATAATACTTTAAGTGCGCAATTCTTCAAATTGATGCCTAACTATAATGGTGATGATGAGCAGAGGTAATTATGAAGTGTATTTTAAATGCTGGTTTCTTTTATTTTCACGCACTCTACTCCTTAAATAAAATTACTTTATCGTCGAGTGAACACGATCAATCTGTAAAGAATCGAAACCATCCTGACAAAACGTAATAATTAAAAAAAATACATGCGATGAAACCTTTAAAGCTCGTATATTATAAATATTTCAATAGGAATGTTTTACCGTTGATCACGTGTCCGGCCAAGTATTTATTATTCTTGTTGAAGATGGATATTTTCACTATTCTCTCGTTTGATTGTATATTCTTTTCAGCTCGATAGGAATACACAAACCTGGTGATCACAAGAAAAAAATACTTATGAATATTCCAATTCATTTGCTCGCTCTTTAATCCGTGATCCAGGTGCAAATTTCATCGCAGACCCAGGATAATTTGTGATACATACTTTAAGATAGCTAAATGAAGCCTTGTGTACGTCAGCTAAAAGAAAATGGTCATTTCATGTCACCCCAATAAATATATCGTCAGGTATTCAACGCAAACAGAATGCGTTGTCAAAAATGCGGATAAGTCAGCTAATATTCAATACTGATTAATTGTTATTCGGATTCCAAAACTGATATTTCCGTATGTAAATAAATGTTACAGGGGATAAGAAAACGTTTGTTCGTTATTATATGTTATCAATTTTGCATTCACAATGCTACGCTGGAAAATATCCTTAAAAATACACAGAGATGGTACTCAACCCACGGCCTTTCACAATCCAAGCTACTGCTCTAACCACTGAACTACCCATTTTTCAAGCGTTTATAACCTTCGCTACTAGTGAGCGTATTTTTATCAATGTTCAGGCAATCCAAACAACCGAAAGAAATATTTTTACAAATATTTAAAACTTTCAGTTCAAAATATTTCTTCTCTTCAGGTAGCGACAGAACTAAGACGTGTTTGTTTGTGTCAATTAAATTTTAAATTTAAATATTTCCTATTTAAAAACGAAGTAACTTCTTGCAAAAGTACCAGGCGCGCATATTTCGCGAGTGGTATACTGTGTGCATCGCTGTTTACGCTGCCATACGTCATTACGCTGTGATCACTTGAGGCTTGCCACGACTCATAGGCGGAAGCGTTACAGAGCAATAAGCGGACTTCAAAATTGAAAACCTTCCTGATAAGTCTGCATCTAATTCAGAAATTAATCAAATCGGAATTGATAAAACAGCGACTGGCATAAATTCAACCGATAGAAGCGAAGAAGGGAGGATGATTTTGTGACTGAATTTAATAATTTCAAATCAGAAATAAAATCCATGATACGAACCCAAGAACGCGAAATGATGTAGATACTGAATAATATACAACAAAAGTAACAATGATATCCAGATTTCGTTCTCTCAACTGATATTACAAAATGAAGATTTTAAAAAGAAAGTTGATTTACTCGAGAATCAAATAAGAGAAGATAGAAAATATATAATTTTACTTGAAGAAAATATATTTTTTTACTAGATGATACCACGCAAAGCAAATGTTGAAATAAAAAACGTCCCAAAAAACAAAATGAAACAAAAGAAGACCTTTAAGAAGAATTGAAATTGTCGCAAAGCTATCTGTTGCAGTTGGGAGCGATTTAAAATAAATAGATATTAAAGATATATATAGAGTAAAAGCACGTAAGGAATCATCTCAAAATACTCCAATTATTGTTGAGACATCATCCACCATTTTGAAAACGGAAATCATCAAACTGAGTAAGTCATTTAATATTAAGCACAATAATAAATTGCGGGTTCTTCACCTGGGTTTAAAAACATCAGAAGATACACCTATATATATTACTGAACAGTTAACCCCAAACGGGGCCTCGACTTTATTTCTTAGGACGTGAACTAGTAAGATCCAAGCAATATAAATTTTGCTGGACTGCGGACGGCAAGGACTATGTAAGAAAACATGAAAATTCTTCAATAATAACTATAAGAACTGAAGCTAAAGTACAGAATCTCCTGCAAGAAGCATGACTATGTTTATGCTATCAACGTAGAAAATTTAATATATACTCTGTTATTAACTTTGTAATAAGTTTAGTACTTTTATTACCGACTTTAGTCAAGAACTTTAACATTCTGAGTTTAAGAATAACTTTAGTTCATTTTCTCATGCCAGAGGTAGTAAGTAATTTATTATTTAAAAAACAATATGCTTTGATGTTCACCATTATAAATGAAATCTTTAAAATTAAAACATCTAACTATACACACATAATTTTACACACTCTTGTTAATTATACTATTATACTCTCAATTCTAATCAAATAACAAACACTGGTAATATGAAAAATTACCAAGAAGTACCTGCAATTATATTGTCACAAAAAATGGATAGCAGTCTTAAAACGCAACATGAAATAGACGGACTAAGTATTGCACGCGCAATTATTTGTGACATTGAAGATTTTCCCAAATACATAAACATTAAACAAAGTGATATAAAAATTGCATGTCAAAATATTAGAAGTGTTTATAGCAATTTGGACGATTTGAATTTGACGCTTAGTATATTTAAATTCTGTCCAGATATAATAATTTTAACTGAATGCAGACTTTATAAAAAAAGCCCGTTCCTGGGATTAGTGATTATATCCCATATGTAACTACTTATTATATTAATCAAAATGATGGTGTGGTGGTTTATATAAAAAAACTAACCAACGTTAAGACAGTTACTGAAATAAAGCTTAACCACGCATCTTGTTTACAAATAATGGATCAGGATACAGTTGTAATAGGAATATATAGATCACCTTCCATTGTTAATGCAGAACAGTTTATACAGTCACTAAATATACACTTAAATACTTGAAAATTGTTTAAAATATTATAGTCACGAGAGATATAATTATTAACCTGTTGCCAAGAGAAGTAGAACAATGTTATGAACGCAGAAATAGAAGTAATTATTTAAATATGTTAGCTATGCATAGTATTATACCAAGGCATTTATATCCAACAGTCGATACTAACTGCCTCGACCATTACATAATTAAATTAGATTTAAATACATTCTCTGCAACAGTAGCTGTATTAAACACTTCTATGATTGACCATGCAATGATATTTCTTAATTTAAGCCCTTTCGAAATAATATATAAAAAGTACTCCAAAACTGAAACCATTGTTGATTTCGAAAATGCAGTTAAATGTCTATCTAAGAAAAATCTACCTGATCTGTTACAATGCAATGATCCTGATACCATAACAGAAATATTGTACTTATCAATAAATTATCTGAATCTCTAAAAGAGAACACACGTACCATAAAAGTTCCCAAAAGTAAACGAATTATAAAACCGTGGATGACTGAAGGAATATTGAGATGCATAAGACACAGAAATAAATACAAAGAAAGTTTCAAAAAGATCCTTATAATTAAATATTAAAAATTACTTACAAAAGATATCGAAATCATTGTATCAACCCCATTGTAAAAAACACTAAAACGCAGTTATGAGAAGGCAATGCTTGCTAAAAATTCTAGTAATTCCAAAAACTTTGGAACTATATAAATACAATAATAGATAGGAACAAAAAAACCGGTAACACAGATTACTAAATGCAAAATCTAATCCTATACAATCTGTAAACTTTGTGAACGAATATAAATAATTACAATATAAATAATAATTTACGAAGCTAATGTCGGCAAATCATTAGCCGAACTTATAACTATTGAACCGGACCAACCTCAGTGTCAAATCGTTGTTCAAAAAATGCAATCGAACTCTTTAGTTCTTTTAGATACAGATCCTAGTGAGGTTTCTAAAATAATCATGAGTCTTAAGTCTGATTCTACTCCTGGTTGGGATAATATCCCCTCTAGTTACCTATAACTAGCTAAAAACCAAATTATTCCAGTTATTTGTCATTTAACAAATCTCTGCTTTGGGCTGGGGAAGTTTCCGCCATTACTTAAAATCTATTATTATACCTGTACATAAGAGTGGTTTGCGTGAAAATGTTGAGAACTACAGGCCAATATCAGTAATATCATCCCTATCAAAAATATTAGAAAAGCTATTGAATAATAGATTGGTAAATTATCTAAATAAATACAGCAGCCTTTCTAATTCCCAATACGGTTTTCGTAGTAGTAGATCAACCGAAGATACTGTGACGGATCTTACACCCTTTATAGTAAATAATAAAAAATGTCTAGCGGTATTTCTTGATTTAAAAAGGCCTATGACACGGTTTCCATCCCCGTTCTTATCAAATCGCTACACAGTATTGGAATAAGGTCTGCTCCTGTAGATATACTCGAAGATTATTTAAGTGAATGCAGTCAAAGAGTGAAAATTGATGATTATGTAAGTAAAGACACGTCCATTACCTACGGCGTACCTCAGGGTAGCGTCTTAGGCCCTACATTGTTTTTAATATAATTATAACTTAAATATTGATAACGCAAAATTTTTCTCATATACAGATGACACAGCAATAGTATTTTATGATTCTTCATGGCAAAGGGTTAAAAAAGTCTCTGAAAAAGGATTATCACAAGTGGCTGGGTGGCTAAAGGTAAATCTGCTGTCATTAAATACATAAAAAAATAATTTTATGTGTTTTTCCATCTATAACAGAACACAACCGAATATCAAATATTGTATAAAAATATTGTATGTCTAGATACTGGTGATTGTGATTGCGAATGTCCTTCTATCCACAAAGTAAACTCAATAAAATATTTGGGTTTCAAACTGGACCAAAGATTAACTTGGGATTCACATATTGATCTTATTAGTGGTAGAATAAGAAAATTAATTTGGGTATTTTAAACTTTGAGACGCATTGCTAACAGAAAATTATTAAACACAATATATAAAGCTCTTGCTCAATCTATTATAATATACTGCCTCCCGATATGGGGAGGCACTTTTAAAAGTAAATTTATCGAAATAGAGCGAGCAAAAAGATCCTTACTGAAAGTCATGTATTTTAAACCCTTTAGATATTCCACACAAATGCTTTACAGTGATATTAAAATTTTTAACAGTGAGAAAATTATACATAATTCATTATATTTTAAAATTACACAAAAGAATGGAATACAACGGTGATTTCACTAAGGATCGAAGAAATAAAAGAGTTATAAATCAAAATAAAATTAGAATATCATTTGCTGCCAATCAATATAATCAACAATCTGCTCATATTTATAACCATATAAATAAATTTTTAAATATCTATCCTCTTAATTATTTTAATTGTAAAGAAAAGCTAATAAACTGGATAAGATCTCTTGACTATGAAAAGACAGAATTATTACTGAAACACATTTGAAACATCAAACTGGCTATAGGGTGAACAACATGTAATACAATAAAAATATTAAAACTTCAACAACTTGTAACTTGTAACAAACACACATGACACTACCAAACGACAATACTCAAAACTACCGGCATAAACATGTGTTACTAACCTACTTGCATGCATTATAAATATTTTATAGAATCAATGAAATGCTGATGATTTTTTGTTTTTTTTTTTAAGGTTTGAAATAATTTATATGTAATTGTAAAATAATATGTATTACAGCTATAGAAGAGCAATGTCTCTTGATACAGATACTTACTATCTAAAAAGAGACATTGTTAATTGTATTGTTAAAACTACATTTTATGTGAAATAAAGCCATTTATTATTATTATATTATATGAAAATGTGTTCTAAATATTATATTTTATTTTTCGTTCACAATGCTATCTATACTGAAGAATATTCTTAATGAATGAATGTTCGTTTCAGAAATATTTAAATCGTTTGAAAAGGTGTATTATTGTAGCAGGAAAATGTTTTTAATATTGAAATAGCAGCTTAAACAACCTATGCTAAATAGGACTTTAAACCCATTTGCTTAAAAAAGAAGAATCTTGACGTTATCGTATGAATAAATCTGACTGTTATAGGATTGTTAGTTAACTCACCAATTATCCCTATGCTCCCATTGTACTAGATGTGAAATCATAGGAGTACCGCTAGACACTGGGTATGGCACATGTGGGTATAGATTAGCCAAGTGTGGATTCAACCCTGCTTCGTACAATCTAGAATAACAAATTAATATAAGACAACATCACATACATTGATCAGATCTCAAAATAAGTATCTAAAGCACTTGTACTATTAAAATATGAAATAACGAAATATCACAACCTTACCCAAAAAGTCAGAGACGGCAATACCCTCAAACCTAATTCGATCTGTCCTATTTATGCCAAACATACCAAATGAATTATCTAAATCTATTATACTAACTTTCCTCCAGCGGTGACGTGTATCACATTAGTAGGATTATACTCGTATGTAGAACACATTAGTTTAATAATGGAAACTTTGGTATACTTAGTACAACTTGCAAAAGGCTAAAAAAAGATATCAATACTTTATTGACTTACTTCCCCAAAGCCTTAAACAGGACTTGCACGTTGTCTTTGTGGTTTTTCTGGACGAGAGGAATATTGATGATGTCCTTCTTTAAAGAATGGTTAAAGATGTCCTGCAGTAGCCCATGCGGGGCGATCTCTATAATGATGGCATTGGAATGAATAATGCAGCATTTCTCTTCGAATGGCATTAGACTCTGATATAGAGAGATTCTTTATTAGTCAAAACATATTTACATTTATTACAAACAAAGAATATGAACTGTGAATCGGTAATTTTGTACTGTTAGTAGTACAAAATATTGACATATATAACCTTAATAATTATATTCTTACACACCAGCATAGAAAATTGAAGAATGTACAAAAATTTTTATGGCTGTAATCTTTTGTATGAACGAAAGCAATCATGATTTTTAACCAGCTTTTAATCGAAAAGAGGAGGTTCTATGAGCGACGCTGATGTATGTTTTTTGATGGCCTATTTTCAAAATCTTTTTAATAAACAGCTTATGGGAAGAGGTGGCCTCATATCTTTATTTGGAATCGGTTCATTATATATATTTTTTTATTTGAACATAAGTGGTTTAATAAAAAAAAAGGTGCTGTAATTACTAAAATGTAATATAATTTATTGATTTCTTTCTAAGTTCGCATTGTAGATTTTAATGATTTTAGTAAGCCGATAGAAAAATCGATGGACTGTTTTGATGGGTTTAAAAAAAATCTTACTTGAGAGCTGCCCAGACGTACAGCTGCCATATAACTCTTGATGAATGGTGTTTCAGTGGAAGTAAGCCCTTGACTATACGCAGACAGAATAATATTTTCGGCGGTTAAGCTACCATCGGCGTATGCGCGCCCAAGCTCTCCAAGTCCATGACCTACACAAATTGTATGCTTATGCTCATTTACCAAATATTTAAGAATATGTTTCAAAATGATAATTACTGCTAGAGCACAAGCCCTTGGATGAAATCGAATGGAATTGATTTGTTATGTAACCATTCTCGAAAATATGAAATCATTTTAAGTAGATAATTTTTTGATAATAACACATTCTCACTTAATTCGATAATAATACAGTCATTACCAATAACATGGTCAGGTTCAATGCCCACGATCTTCAAAACGTCTGTGAGAGCTATTTGAACTGCAACTATGCCAATGATCGAGTTCAGGTTGTTGTCGTAGATCCTTATGTCCGGGTCCGTCACGGTCTTGATAAGATTGATGCCCTTGGACTCGAGAACTTTATGGCACCTAATTAGGAAATGAAAACCTTTTTTTGTTTTTTATTTAACTTACGTGTTCAAATATTTTGTTTATGTTTATTTCGTATTAATTTTAACTAGTGATAGTTTATTATTAATTTACTTAGTCTTTTTTATTTATAGAGAACTCTTATTAAAAATATCAGAGTAAACGATTACCTTTCTATGGCATCAGCAAAAACGGGTATTCTCAAAAGCTGTGTTGCCATACCAGCCCACTGTGAACCCATTCCGGAGTACACAAACCACACTGGTCTCTTTACTCCAGGGAATTCTTGAATCTCACGGAATGGAGCTACATCTTTACTCGGTGTCGATTCTATTAGACAAGAATTTAATTCAAATGTTTAGTACATTATTTATATGTATGAAGACGATTGACGACTATTATTTACGAAACAACGGCCCTACCATAAAATTTCCTACCCTACCATAAAATTAGTACCTGACTATCCTTGTTCTATACAGACAGTCGGCCCTATCGTCGTTAAAATATGCGAACCGTTAGGCGTTCGCTTGAATAGGCTGTGGAGCACTACCATCCACCACCGATCATATATCTAAGTTGTTATTTTTTATAAACTTACCAAGTAAAGTATATCCCCTGATCATATGTCCTACAATATCCTCGTCATGTATGGCGTGATATAATCTAATCAGCTCTACATCTATTGGCCTTGATTCCAAGTCATCTAAGATCATATTAACTGCTGACTCCGTGCGGCCTGAAGCGCAGACCAAACGGGGTAGATCATCAGTAGGCATACCATGATTGACCTGATTAATAAATTAAATTAATATTAGTTTTAATAATTGGAATGAAAATTCGAAAGAATCACAGCCATTAAAACCAAGGGTTCAATTTTAAATTTTTCACATTGATGCGGTTTCTTTCGAGAAGGAGTTCGCAAATTGATTCCATGGTTTTGCGATCTTTAATATAGATGGCAAAACCATGAAACCGATTTGCGAGCGTATCAGGCATTTATAGAAATTCATCATAATGGTTCGTCGTATTCGTGACCCCAATTTTAAATACAGATTTATCATTATTGTTCGTATGCATAATTAATAATAACAACAAATCCCATATTGGAATGAAATATTGAGAGAGTATGCAATTGTAGGAGTGCCAATAATATTAAACAATGACAAAAACCTTGAAGACTAATGCAAAGCAAATATAACTGGGTCACCTTTTCTTTTGCGACGTTCTTCAGCAAAGCATGAGCGTTGGCGCCTCCGAAGCCAAAGTTGCTGATGGCAGTCATGCCTTTATTCCAAGGAGTCTTCTCTGTGACAACCTGGAGACGTCCTTCCGCTAGACCGGCAATGCCTTTCCTTGGTTTCAAATAGTTTAGATTTGGAGGAATCAAACCTGTTTCGTAAGCTATACACATCTAGAAAGAAGAGTTATAAATAAATAATATTCCAATGCGATTTTTATATATTGAATTAATTTGCCAGTTTCGTTAACCTTTAATCACCCACCACCGATTTCTCAGACACCGTGGAAGTATTTTTGTTTATATTTCGGCGTATAGTGCATCGTTCAGTTTTGTGCAACAATATACCTTGCTTCCGCTCACGTATGTACAGCATGAGCTGCCAACAATATTATAGATACATGCCGGCATTTGTCCATGGTAAGGCCTCAAACATCATCAGCGGTCTGTGAGACTGGTGGTAAGTGTTTACATATTTCCTTTTCCAATATATTTTTTCGTTTATAGTGAATAATAACTGCTAATGCCGAAGATATTGCTAGATAACTAGAAAAATATCCGTCAGATGATGAAGACCCAGTAAATAGAATTTTTACTGATGTTAAGTTGATATTAGTGACCACACACTAGAAGAAACTAGTGGATCCGATTATGAAATTGATTGTGAGGAAGAATCTGCGTAATCATCAGAGAAGAACTAGTCGACTGTATCGTCTGTAAAAATTTGGTGTACATTTACTGGATCAGAGATGCTCTAAGCATTCGGACTACGTACCGAGGAATATGCCGATGGAAATATTGTATGGATTACTCGATGTGTCACCTCTTATGCCTATATCGTAAGCTTATTAACTCAAAAACAGAATAAAAGAACCCTATTACACTTTATCAAGAAGTAGGAGGATCATTTCACAAGGCCTATATGGAGCGCACAGGAAAAATATTTATCTGCAACGGGATATCAAAATTGATCTTCGTCAGATCCTACAAATCAATGAAAGGGGCACAGCAGCAATTGCAAAAAGTAGCTATGATAAGCTAGAAGTACGTGAAACTTGCTTTATATTCAAAATACGTAAAGTCTAAAGAGTATATACGTTTCAAACAGTAAATCTGCTGCGAATAATGGAAAATTACAAGGTCGCAATTTGTAGGAGAAAAAAGGTGGTTCAAAAATATTTTCCTTCTGCTATTTTATTGGCAAATAAGTAAAATTAAATATAATTTCCACATTTTTATTACAGTTACCGAATAGGTCATTAGTTTTTTGTTTTAATTTATAGTCTTACTAAAAATTTACCTTTTTTTACCAGAAAGGTTGCATTTATTTCAAGTATTTTCTTTTAATAAACGCTGTGTACTTTAGATTTTTAAGCCTATTTTATTTGAATTGACCGCTTATTCTCGAAACATTCATCATATTTGAGCCATTTAGTGCACGCGATCACCTAAACCAGCGGTAAGTGGTTACGGAAGCAAAACTACTGAAAAGTTGCTAAAGGTTAAGTATCATAATTGATTCAAATCTCTGAATCAATTATTGTACATTTCATTATTAAACTTTATAATTTAAAATGAAACAAGTTGATGAACATATAGTGAGTTTTTAGGAACGGGCAAGATATACTTGTATTATCAATTCCAGTCATACAATCATTCATAAAGGAGTTAATAATGCTGTCAACTTCTATTTCAACTATTCTTATCAGAGCAAAAGAGTGTGTATTCTTTATGGTATAAAAAATATTCGAGTAAATAATTATATCGTTACAATATGTTTTTTCTGCTAAATGCATCGGCAGGCGGTTTTGTATAGAATACCTACTTTTTGTGTTTCAGTTTTAATTTAATATAAAATATTATGGTGGCGTAGTGGTTAAGCGCTGCGGCCCGCGATCGTTGTCGTTAAGCAACTTTCGCAGGGGTCGGTCACGGGATGGGTGATCAAAAAATTATTATCTCGAGCTACTCCGTGCTTCGGAAGGCACGTTAAGCCGTTGGTCTCGGCTGTATTTGCAGTCGTTAATTCCCTCCAATCCGCATTGGGCCAGCGTGGAGGGTCATGACCCATCCTCCTTAACCATCCATAAAGAAGGCCTGAGCCCCTGCAGTGGGGACATAAAAGGGCTGATGATGATATAATCATATATGTACCATAATTGGTATTATTTATTTTTTTGAGTTCTCTTTATAACGATTTTTTGAAATTAAAAATACTATTTAAAACTAACCTTAACTATAGAGCACAAGCCAGAGGCTGCTTCTGTGTGTCCCATGTTCGACTTGATAGTTCCAATCAGTAATGGCTGTGAGCGATCGCTGCAGAGGACCTCATCGATAGCTACCAATTCTACAGGATCTCCCACACGAGTACCTTAAAATTAAAACTATTTGACTGAAAATATAGTCATTTATTATTTTTACAACAGATTTACGTGAATATTTTAACTAGATGTTTATTTGATAATACATAAATTTAACTTAAATTTTACATTAAATTTTAGTAAAAATTGACATAAATTTACTAAATTGCTCGCAACCGTCCCTTGTGGCAGAGTATGGCTCATCTAAGGGATTTTTTTTGTGAACTATTTATGCATCAGTGCTCTCAATGGGTGAGCCATACGTTATCAACTAGTGACCAGCAACAAATGAGAAACGTGACGTAAAATAAATCTGCTATTTGTTTTTTAAATTTTGTTTGGAGCAGATACATTTCTATTACCCGAAATATATAAGTTGAATTTATGGATAAAACTTCTTAAAATAACTGACAATGCAAAAGTACAGTTAGCCCTGCAATTGTTCATGAAATAATAAAGTTGCTCGCTAGTCGATGCATGAATGATTCTTTGGCTATGCATAGAAAACGAACGTCAAGTGAATTGGAAATAGCCATTAGTTAAAGTACCCAGTTTTGCTTTTATTTTGTATATTTTTTCAATTGAATGTTGCCAAATCTACTTTAAGAACTCATTACAGATCTCACATCTAAATTTCTAACTGCTCAACTCAACTCAGCTCAACGAGCTGGCGCTGACGTTGACTGGGTTATAATGTGTGAAAATTTAAAGAATATATATATGCACCTGTCCCATGGGCTTCGACAAATTCCAAGGCAGATGTTGGTATGGAGCATTCCTCATAGAACTCCCGTAAAAGGAGTTTTTGCATATCACTTGAGGGATATGTGATGTTATGATCTTTATATCCATCGCAATTAGTCTTAACGTGAAGAATCTGCGCGTACACCCTGGAGAAAAGTGATTCATGGAAAAAATATTCAAGTCCCCAAAATGTTTTTTTTTTTGGAGAAATTCGAACTGAAACTTATTAAAGTTTAGTCAAACAAACGTACAGAAGAGTCAAAGGAGTATGCGTTAGAGGACGAGGCATTTTCCGTCGAGATTCCAAAGTACTTGTTGATTATAATATGCCGCGCCCGTCGAGACGCGATTCATTTTCCTTCAGATATGCACCGACCCTTATAGTTGACATTGACCATTTATTGGAGTAGATTTTATTATTAAATATTTATGTCACAAAACTATTTACATATATTTAAAGATCTTTCATGCATGATGAAGCAATAAGCGTATGACTAAAAAGGTTGTGTGCCTATGATTGAAATACCTTCTCGAATCTTTGGCTTTTTGCAAAAAGCATACAGCAATGTTTTCAGAGCGGGCGTAACCGTTGGCGCTATCATCAAAAGCTTTAACCATTCCATCTGGAGATAACGCGCCCAATCTGTGAATATTATAAATATTCATTAAATAAGAAAAAAGAAGATCTGCTCTTAAGAACCATGTAATCGATGTATAATTTATGATAAACTAGCTTTTGCGCGCGACTTCTTCCGAGTGGTAAAGTTACTTGGAGCAGCATCTCTAACGAATATTTATTCATTATATCGTGTAAAATACCTGAAATAAAGTTTCATCCCCTATTTTAGCCCCTTAGGGGTGGAATTTATCAAAATCCTTTCTTAGGAGCTGCCTACGTCATAGTAGCTTTATACATGCAAAGTCTCAGATCGATCGGTTTAAAATTGACAAAGTTTCATACAAACACTCATCCCCTATTTTATCCCCTTGGGGGAAGAATTGATCAAAATCCTTTCTTAGCGGATGCCTACGTCATAACATCTACCTGCATGCCAAATTTCAGCCCGATCCGTCTAGAGGTTTGGGCTGTGCGTTGATAGGTCACTATGTCAGTCAGTCATCTTTGAATTATATAATGTAGATAGAGGCTTAAGCTAAACGCAACGAAAACGGAAGTCATCATATTTACCCGTCATCGTTGTCCACCCAAAAGAACATTAAAGATAGCTGGACATTCTATACCTTGGAGACAATAACAATGGACACTAAACTAAATTGGTCCAAACATATATCGACTTACGCATTAAGGACGCTCAAGCACTGAGTGCCTTAAATCCTATCTAAATCGTAAAGCTATACTTAATCCTAAAATAAAATTAAAAATTTATTCGGCCCTTGTTAGGCCGTGTATTTCGTATGCCTGTCCAGTGTGGAGTAGTACATGTTTTCCTAACTAATTATGATCTACTACAAACAATACAAAATAAAGCCCTTAAAATTGCATATGACACTACCTTTAAAACAAATCTGAAAAAGCTACATTCAAAAATCAAATACCCGTTACTCTTTAACTTCATTATTAAATTAACACAGAAATTTTACAAAAAGAATAAAGTCTTTAAATCCTCTAACACCTAATTTATGTAATACTTCCATATCGGATTTCAAATGTGTCGATATTTACTGTACATATCGTTTACCTTATTACTACATTATTTTTCCTCCGTCCGGTGTTCGAGAACGTGCATGACAAATCCAATGACATGTACATAGTTAGGGTTTTTTTCCAATTAAAGTACATTAGTTATTATAGGTACAGAAAAAAAGTACATAGAATCAAAATAAAGTATTAACTTTTTTTTCATTATTATAAATTTTGTTTAACGAAAAAATACTTATGACTAAGCTTCAAAATCACAAACAAATCAAATCATGCTAAAAAAGTATTTTCGTGTACTTTATTGTTCTCATAGAGTATGGAGTACAATTGTCTGAAATAACGTACAATACTTTATTATAAAGTACGGGTGGTAACCCTACTTCTAGTTGTTGAACATTTTCCCCTCCGTCGCCGTTGTACACTTACGACGCAGGAGGAAGGGTAGCTTCTTGCACTTGATTTACACTTTTGTTGATAATTTGAATTGCCCTCATAGAAATTAAGCAAATCACAATTAAGTGAACGCTTTTTGTAAATATAAAATATTCTAACATTTAATATTTTAGTGTTATTGATTATAGTATGTATAATTAAGTCGATATGACTATGAATCTAGAACCAGTGGATATACTTGTGTAGACAAACAGTCTGATAAAGTGATCTGTAATGCATGGTAGGTGTATAATATTGTACTAATTTTATTAATTGTATTTGTGGATGATATTTTAAATATCTTCATTTCATAATATTGAAATGAACATATTTAAAATATCATCGATTTTAGTGAAAAGATAGACCTCGTTCATATATTCTCAGTTTGGGAACCGAACCCGGACGTTTTGAAAAACAGAACTTACATCATTTCTACTTAGATAACGATTGCGTAGGTTTTAAGTAGTTTATGTTACTATGAAACATGATATTTATATTTGGTTATGTTGAAATAGAATAACTAACGATCCTTGACATCGGAAACCTGTAATGGCTATATCTTGTGTTCCTTGTAATTTTAGCGGTGATTTTAAAAATACTTGTTACCTTGAAAACTGTAGAGACGTGTAAGGATGTAGACACAAGTGAGACCCTCCTACGATAGCAGCATCACAGTGACCGTCACGGATCGCTCTGAACGCATGATCAATAGCATACAGAGAGCTGGAGCAAGCAGTGTCGATGGTGTAAGACGGACCGGTGACACCCAGCCAGTGGGATATTCGATTTGCGAACATAGCACGTGAACAGCTGGAAATAGTAAAACATATTTTAAAAGATTTATTTTCGGTATATTCACATGTCTTCTATATAAAATAGGAACATGTAAGAAAACTAATCATCATCCCCTATTCAGGGCAGTTTCATCATCATCATCATCATTAGCCCTTTATTACGTCCCCACTGTAGGGGTACAGGCCTTCCTTATGGATGGTTAAGGAGCATGGGCCATGACCCTCCACGCTGGCCCAATGTGGATTGGCGGGTATTATCGACTACAAATGCAGCCGGGACCAACAGCTTAACGTGCCTTCTGAAGCACGGAGTAGCTCGAGATCATAATTTTTTGGTCACCCATCCCGTGACTGACCCTTGCGAAAGTTGCTTAACGATAACGATCGCGTGTCGCGGCGCTTATACACTACGCCACCGGGCTACTTCAGAGCTGAGCAGTTTAATAGGTATTAATAACTGCGACTACAACTGTTTACACCGTTTTTGGTGTTAAATGAATTTTTTTTATCTTTTCTAAGTAATAAGTTTACTTTTCATATTGTATAATTAAAAGATTTTAAAGATGCGGTTGCGTGCATCGTTGTAATCGCAATGCCCTCGCTGCGCTCGGTGGTTTTATATCTGATTGTGGGGTTACCACCGCTGGTCAAACTTTTGACGCCTGCGGTTCTAAACAACTGCCAATTACTTAAAGGAGCGAGTAATCTAACTAAAATTTAATCATCAATGAGTAATTCACATCACAATAATGATGCTTTGGCACTAGAACTAATCACTTCGTAGAGAACATGAAGTGATTTACAATGTTTATTCTGAAATTCAACAATAAATTGGATGTTTTCCCTGATGGAAATCTATAATCGTTTACTATTAATATTATAATATTCAGACATCTACAAAAACGAATAAATAGCACAGAATTTTCTTTTTGTATTGTTAAAAAATATTTTTATTTTTGTTACAGCGACTCCTTGAGTTAGAAAATCACATGACGTTACACTTTTCTACATTTTACAAGCGACGTGACGTAGTGAGCCCCAACTCATCGTGAATGCCTCTTATTTAAGCTATTTCTTGTAAAATTAGGGTAAAAAAATACGTATCTAATATTTTTTCCTTTAAGTGACTAACGGACTCGTTATAATTTCTTTTTTTATTTACCACTGTTATAAACTGTTGCCTGTCTTTATATTTTAGAAACGTGTATTTTATGGAACAGCAGTGACAAATCTATTAATAAAATAGAAACGAAGACCACCTTTGTCTATTTCATGGTAACAACCTACCCGGTATTACCGTATCCGTTGTGTTGCATTTTCTCGTAGAACCAGACCTTTTCTGAATCTAATATAGATACTCCAATGAACACACCAGTTTTTGTGCCCCGCAATTCCTTAGGATTCATTCCTGTAAACCAAAAATATATAAATGGCAACAAGATCATATAAAAACTTTCAAAAACCTTCACAACACACAGAATAGAATATAACGGAACAGAACTAGGAAAATGTTCAATTGAAACTTTCTTAGTTTAAGAGCCTTTAAAATATATACAAATCATTAACGCCCAAATTCGCTTCCAAGCTATTACTATATTTACATAAAAATGTTAATATTGCATGAATTACGTCATACAACTGTAACATTATTACCAATTATTAATAAAAGGCAAATAAATGTAAAAAAATAACAATTATTTAAAACATTTGTGGAAAACAGACAAATTGTATCATGGTTGATTAAAGTAATATATTTTGAACTCTTTCTCAATTTTTAAATTATATGTCCATAAAAATATGTTCTGTGATAAAAATCAATGTAACGTAGATTATCCAGCTTATAGAACTATGTTTTAAACAAAAATTACAAATCACTACATTGCAATATAAAAATGTATTAAAGTGTACAATAAGCACCTAGTAGAAAATATAACTAGTAAATATGGAAGCAATAGAAATAGATTGTACAATTTAATATAGTAGGAAAAACATGCAATGAACCCAGTCGCCTTCGCTTGAGGAATGAAATGGAGATAAAAACAGAAAGACATAGTAAGTTTAATGAATGAAACGTATAATTGATTGAATTAGAATGAAAAAGAAACTGAGAATAATAACCTAAGAAAGAGAAACTAAATGTAGACCTGCTACTGGGAGAGGTGCAGTTTACGACACGGCCGGCCAAAAAGGACGAGCATTTATAAAAATACTTACTATT
Source organism: Diatraea saccharalis (assembly GCA_918026875.4). Taxonomy (NCBI): domain Eukaryota; kingdom Metazoa; phylum Arthropoda; class Insecta; order Lepidoptera; family Crambidae; genus Diatraea; species Diatraea saccharalis. Next base: position 19,451,995 of record OU893334.1, on the reverse strand, counting down.
TACTATAAGTATATATCTATATTTTTGGTGTATTTAGGTAGAAGAAATAAGCATCTAGTAATTCAATAGAACCTTTAAGCTACTCACCAGCATCAACAATGGCTTCATAAGCCTTCTCTAGCAGAATCCTGTTCATGGGATTCATAGAATGAGCTTCTCTATAATGTATACCGAAAAATGATGCGTCGAATTTGTTGATGTTATTGATTTTGCCCGTGCGATGTGGAATATCTGGACGAGTCCGTTTCCAGCGTTTGTCGTTTTCTGACACCATGTCTACCTGAGAGGATATGCACATGTTATTTCTTTATTAGTGATAGATTCTTAATAGCCAAAACTTGAACAAAAAAAGAACGGAGACAAGAAACGGAGTCTTCATGACAACTATATTTTTTCCGTTATATCTGCCCCAAAATTCGAAACAACACTTAAGTATATTAAAAAATATGATATTGGGAATAATTTCGTGTAAGTTTATTGAGATTTTCAAGTGCATCGTTGAAAAAAATACAAATCATTGTTTTTAAAGATCAGTTCAGTTCTTCACAGTACACATCTACAGTAATGCTCGTCCCGGTTGGTAAGAAGCTGTGATAAATTATACCCGAGTTAGACCACCAATCACTTTTCAAGGGGAAAGTTTTCATTTAGGCTATTGTTTGGGTGCTGAACCAGGGTCCAAACAACGTGCTGAGCGCTAACAATTGTCGAACAGGATCCATTTTTCGTCACAAGTAACAATGCGGTTCCGAATTTCTTCATTTGTATGCCTGTTGAGCAGTGCAAGGCACGTCTCGAAGCGTACTTCGCTGGCGATCACTGAGTTCGTGGGGGACAAATGGATACATATGTAACCTTGCCAATTTGACGCAAACGCAATGGATGCTGCTAATCAGTCGTAGATTGAGTTTAATCAGCTTCCACATTCACATTTAATTCGTCATTGTCGACCAAGTTTTCGGACGACCACGGATTTCATTATTCAGGTCAAAATTTCCAGAACGGAAGTAGACAAACCAATAACGGGGGGGTGCCTTCGTTTGTAGTGTTCGCTCCGTAAACGTCGTTGAGTTGCATGCCGCTTGTACCGCTTTGCTGCCACAATGGTATACTTCATAAATTCTTGAATTTTTAACTTATCCATGACGACGAAAAATGTTCAAATGCGTTGAGAAAAAAACATTTACTATTAAACAAATGACGATTTTAGAAAAAAAATCCATGTTTTTAAAATAAAATTAATTTGCAATTTGAATTGTTAGCCAAAAATATATATACTCGTATATATTTTGATTTGAAATGGCCAGTACGGCAGAACGGCAATTTCATAGGTAAAGACTAAAGACTGTTTTAACGTTCTCTTTAAGTATTTTGGATAGAAATAGAGAATTCATCATTTCAAAAACAAAGGGTATTTGTCTTTTACCCTCATTATAACTTACTTGAGTAAATATTAGAAAATATCTATGCAAATATGATCGAATATTACCTTCGACATAATATGTTTATAACATTGTTTTTTACAGTTCAAAAAACAACAAATACCTATGTCACAAGGTATTTTATTAATATGAGTAAACATCTTTCTTTATATTTCCTTATTTATACTTAACTGCCTAACTATAAGACAAAATTGTAACTGGGATACAGAGAAATAATTTTTTTATTATTATTATCACCCCTTTTACATCCCCACTAAAGGGGCTCAGGCCTTCTTTGTGTATAGTTAAGGATGGGCCATGAACCGCCGCGTTGGCCCAATGCGGTTTGGAAGGTATTAACGACTGCAAATGCATGTGGGACCAACGGCTTAATATGCCTTCCAAAGCTAATACTTTTCGGTCACCCATTCCGTGACCGACCCTTGCGAAAGTTACTTAACGACAACGATCGCGGGTTCGCAGCGCTTATCCACTACGCCACTGAGCTACTCTTATTCTTTTTTTACCTTCCAAAAATATATTTCTAAAGAATTTTAAATAATGTGCATAGTGTTAAAATAATGTTTAATCACATTGTGTAGTACCCGCTTAAACATGAAAAAAAAAGATTTAAACATTATCGCACCATAGTAAATGAATGTTGATCCTAAAAAAGTCTCCTTTTTTTATCTCTGTTTCACAGGTTAAATGTTATATTCTATTAATAATTAACTATCTTCTATTAATAATTGCCTTTGATTGTATGTTATATAGAAATCTACTCCAGATTTTTGGAATAAGATAAAGTTAGCACTCTTTAGTAAATAAAATGAGATGACACTTCCAAAATGTCTTTAAAACTGCAATATGATGTGTTACCTTGTTGAACAAGTTCTCCTTCAGGTGTGTGACTGAGTCAGATTCAGGGAAGTGACCGGATATACCAGTGATATAGACCTCATCACCAGGAGCTGGATGAGAGAGCCGGTGGCCGGACGTCAGCTTAACCTCAGGTAACGTGGTTGGTGCCATCTGTAGTCAAAGTCAAGTTAAAATTTAAGATTCCAAAAAACTGTCATGTGTAATTTAGTTATGTGGAATATTCAACATTTTTATGTCTGCATTAACAATCACATGTTAAAACCAAACCTTAAGAATAGGCAATGATGTTTTGGTAACTGCCCTGTTTACTCCTGTAAAGACCCCAAAAATCCTGTGTTCAGTTGGGTTGGCTGGAAATCAACTTTTCACGCAAAGTAGATAAGTGCTTAGAATTGGAGCACCCTAACCTAAGCTAACTGCCCAGACTGGATAAATTATATGACACTCGTTCTAATTCCCTATTTATATATTATACTTCGGCACTAAACAAAATTTCTTTCTTCATCTGTTTTTACATGAATATTTTATTTTTACCACCTAATCAGCTTTGCTTGTCTATAATAAAGTAAGTTAGAGCCCCGTGGGAACGAATAGCGTTAGATGTGGCACGTCCATTTCCTGACAGTGAAAGTAAAAACAAGTATTTTCTCGTGGTAATAGATTACGAATGGCTGAAACCTTTTGCGGTGCTTAAACAAGCAGCATCAATAGTGGCTGAGAAACCGGTCCATGAAGTCTTTGGTCGGTTTGGATTCCGTTGGAAATATACAGCGACCAAAGAAGCAATTTCCCCAAGTCTCAAATCTGCCAAGAAACATGCCGTGTCATGATTGCTCATAAAACCAGAACCACATCATAACACCTATGGTCCGATGGGATGGTGGAACTTTTCATTCAAAGTTTAGACTCTAAACTAACTCTAAAAAGTTTCACCAAACGTCAGATAAAGCTCTAAACTTTAGAGCGTTATCTGGCGACAGTAGTGGACAGGCACAAGGATTGGGACAAGCACATTTATCCGTTTTTTCTTCGTATGCCGCCGCGTAAGAAAGCACTGCTGAATTTTAAACGTGAATTAAGTTTGCCTGCCGACTTGATTACGGGTATTCCGCAAGTTTTTCACCGACCTGGACCTCCTTCTAGAGACCCGGCAGGCAGATCCCGCTACAATCACCTCCGACCCTTCATGTTAACCTTTCCAACCACTACCCTCTCAGGGTAACGGCCAGACATTATAAGGGCATCACATAGCATCCTTCTGGAGGTACGTGATAGCTCCCCTCCCCGCCCTCCATACCTCGACCCTTCAGGTCAAAACCCCATCCTAATCCCCGTCAGGGCGTCAACTGTATTTTCGTTCGACAATCCGAACAGTGATTTACGACGTCTACTAATAATTAATTCGAATATTTTACTTGTTTATTAAATATATTTAAATCAAAAAGTATCTTTAACAATAAAATTCCAACACAATATATTCATTGTTTGAGAACTAAATTTTAAAAGTAACCTAAAAAGAGAAAAGACCACTTTAGATAAAAAAATAATAATAAAACTACTCGCCTTGCATGTGCTAATAAAAAATAAGATTTTTCTTTCGCGAACCGTCACGCTGTTTATTTAAGTCGATACTGAATTGTTTCTATAATTTCTCATTTAAAATGTGATTATAATGTATTCTAATATATTTGACCGCTTGTTGTTGGAATTAGATATAGGCGTGTGTTGTTTTTCAGTTTAAATGTCGATTTAACTGGATCCAAATTGACCCTTTGATCTTGTTTAGGTTAATTAGGTTTATTTAAATAAAATCAGTCTATATTTTTTATATAAAGCAACATTATTTCATAGATATTTCATTATTGAGATCGACTTTGAACAATTACCTTATGTAACTTTCGATGGTAATATTATTCCTTACTCTGAAACAACCTTGGAGTTGTATTTGATAAACAGTTCTCTTCGAAACCCCAGGTCAGAAAGTAGGTTTGCGTAGGGCTCTTTCAGATGCCTATATTATTTCATACCGACTAGCACTAAAGTTACCTTGACCCATTCCATTTTATTAACTAAGGGGTGTCTTTATAAGAGTGCACTTTTTTATTTTAAAATGAAAATATGAATTTTATGAGAGAGTTGTGATATTATTATGGACCATAAAGAAGTCATGGGGTAAGGGGGTCCGAACAAAATCTAACGGATAACAAGACAACCTCACCTGCACGCGATACACCCTGCCGACTAACCAACGAGGCTCTGGCGCTCCCCACCAACACGCACTGGCCCAGTGTGGTGGGAGACGGCCCAAAAGTCGTCAATGATATACCCAATCGAAAGGCCCCAAGTGCCCGGCGGTGCCGTAAGCCGTGCCGGCTGGGACGGACGCTGACTTAGCAAAAGCACCAGGGGTGCGAAGAATCTCCGGGCGGCAAATATTTCCCGTCAAGCGACCTTGGCCCTGGCAACATATAACGTATGCACACTGCGGGCCGAGAAGAAGATACTGGAACTAGAGAACGAATTGGGCAGGATTCGTTGGAGTAGGTATTGTAGGATTATCTGAAGTCCGCTTCGATTGAATAAAGAGCTACTCGGATGTGGACGAATATGTTAGGGTCGTAGAAGCTGTCCTTACGGTGGGTTCAAAATTTCTCAAACCTCGCCGTACTAAAAAAAAAAGCAAGATCTCGAAGCAGACAAGCAAGTTAATGAAAGAAAGACGTGGAATGGTTGCGAGATGTAAAATATATACCCTAGGTGTAAGAGGGACAAATAATAAAGATCATTATGGCCGGATCTCAGTCTTTCAATTACAGGGCGTTACGGATAAAAATTAACATATTGTTGCAAATACGTTGAATTTCGCAATAATATAGAGGTGTGCGTTTTACACCAAATAAGTGTATAGTGGTGATTACAATTGTACGTCAACAAATAGAAAAATTAATAAGATTAGTGTAGATTCATTTTCAGCACAATTTCAAGAGGCCAGCATAATAAAAAAAAATATCATGGAATCAACCGATAGAAATGAATTAGAGAAATACAATGATAACCAGTTAAAAGAAGAATTAAAACTAAGATTTTTACCGACTAAGGGCACAAAAAGTGAGTTACTTGTTCGATTGTTACAAGACAACGTAATGAAAAATGGAAACGGTATTTTAGAAAGCTATCAAGAAGAAGAAAATAGAAGACTATCGGAACAAACTGAATTGAAAAATTTGAAAATAGATATCCGAATTTTGAAACAAGGTAGCATTGATTTAGAACATTCGAAAAATGAAAATTTGTCCACAGAAAATTTACAACATGATCCGACGATGTTACAAATTTTACAAACTAAATCAAAATTTTTAAAAATAATGATAACTACTCCATCACAAGGTATTCAAGTGTTTTCTACGTCAGACACAAGTCAGGCAATTCTTATTTTTGGTGGTAATAAAATAGAAAATGTGTTTTATTGGTTATAACAAGTTGAAAGACACAGTTTGGCAAATTGGTCTGAAAATTTAATGTTAATAAATGCAGCACTGAGGCTTCAAGGTGCAGCGAGTGATTGGCACAAAGCATATGGCAAAAAAATATAATTATGGAATGAATGGAAAGTAAAATTATTACAAAGATTTAGTACAAAAATGTCATTTGCAGAAATTATAACATATCAATATAAAAGAATATTGCTTGTTACAGAAACTTTAACTGAGTACATTTACAATAAAAATGCTATGTTTTAACGTTCTCCTACTATGATTTCAGAATGCGATAAAGTCTCATTAATTTTGGAAGGTATTACAGATCAACGATGGTCAAATCCGTTGGCTACACAGTGTTGCAAAAATGTCGAACATACTTCAGCATTGGATGGCATAAGAAAAACTTTACCCAAGGAAGAGCATTTTTCAAGGCAAACAGAAGTTAAAAATATAAGTACAACATTCTCTAACAGCAAGGAATTTCATAGAAGCAATAAATTCATTCAGAAATTTAATCCCCAAACAGATAAATTAGAAGAACAAACATGTTTTCGTTGCAAAAATAAAGGTCATGTTTCATATAATTGCTCATTTTAACCGAATCCGAATAAAAGAAACATACAGAATGATAGTAAAATAAATGATATCAGTAAAAATATAGAATCAAAAGCATCTTCAAGTAATAGGTATTTATGTTACTGATTGTAAAAAGAATTTAAAACAAATAAGTTGCATTTAAGATAACATTCCAAATATAACATTGATACCAGTAATATTAAATAGATCAGTAATATTACAAGCATTACCAGATTCAGGTTCAGTTTTAACAATAATCGATAAAAGATATTGACCTGAGGACATAGAAATATTTCAATGGCAAAAAGGTTCTTATAAAGTTGCAGACAGTACATTTACATCTATAGGATGGTTATCAGCTTCAAATTGGAAAAATAGGTTACACCATGCCTCAGATAGCAGTTTGTGAAGACTTATCAGTACCCATGATATTAGGAAAATATTGGAAATTAGCAGTGTATGCTCGCATTATTCATGAACCAGATGGTAAAATTTGTATAATAACTCAGACACACACAGAATATTTTCCATCAAATTGTAAAGATAATAAACCAATAGCATGTTGTATTGAATATAAAAAAAATGACATCAGAAAATGAACAAAAATAATGCAGTTAGTTTTGGAATACGATGATATTTTTAAAACAGATTCGAATAACATAGGAAAGTTCACAAATTTTGAATTAGAGATTAAATTGAAACATAATAAACCAATAAGTTGCAAACCTCATAAACCAGAACCAGAAGACGACGAAGACTTTATAAAATTTTTGAAAAAAGTATTTGAAGCAACCAGACAGAAAAATTAAAATTAAATAAAGAAAAATGTATATTCTTAGCAAATGAAATATCATTATTTGAAAAGTTAGTTGGTTATAAAGAAGAAAGAACAGGCCCAAAAAGAATTGCAGCAATAGAACAATATAAGACATTATTAACGCTTAGAAATTCGTTAATGTTTGAATTTGAATTAAGAATTCCACCGAATGAGATACATTTTGGAACAATATTTGAAGACATCGAGCACATCAATTGGATTATTATTTCAAGCTAGAGAACAATCATTACTATACATAAACAATGTACATGAATATAATAAAAATAGATTTGATTTAAGACCATAATTTCAAAGAAGGAGAATATGTTTTATATGAATGGATCAAACCATCTGACAACAAGTTGACTCCAAAATATAAAGGACCATTTATAATCAAGAGAAAGGTTGGTTCAGTTTGCTATGAAATACAAGATGTATGAAAGCCATCAATCAAGAAAATAGTACATGTTCAGTTCTTTAAACCCATCTCCCCTCCCCCTAATTTAAATTCTTTAACAGATACACAAAATTATACACTTTTTGATGACAATATAAGCCAGAATCATGAGGAAAGCCAAAATGATGACAACAATCAAAGGATAAGAAATTAAAGAGGAGTTATAGCATTACGAGTATCTATACGGTGTATGTAAACAAGTAAACATTATAGAAAAATAAGTTTATGACAAGTTATTTTTAGTTAAAGTAGTATATATACTTGATAGTAATATATTTGTTAAACAGTATAAAAATATGACTAAAATTCTACAAAGATACATATTAGATAAATAACTATAGATAAAATAAAATTTAAATAAAAAAACAAATAAATGAAACCAAATATTGTAAGTTCAAAACTTTTATTATTCGATAAAACAATAAGTACAAGAACAATAGCATGTAATGTAAACAGTAGTTGTATAAAAATAATGTAAATTTATAAGTATAAAGGCATGTAAGGTTAAAGAATGAGTGTGAAATTAAAATTTGTTTTTAGATAATAAAAAAAAATGTTAATTTCAAAGGGCGTGTAAGGTTAAAATCTAATTTATGTAATCATAAAAGTTACTTGTATGAAAGAGAGGATGAATATTAAGTGAGTAAGACAAAAAGAGTAAAAAGATAATAGCAGAATGATTGGTTGTGTGAAAGCGAGATGTAAAATATGTACCCTAGGTGTGAGAGGGACAAATAATAAAGATCGTTATGGCCGGATCTCAGTCTTTCATTTTCATACCGAAGACATCTCGGACGTCAGTCTATACGAGATTAGTGTGGCTCTTAAACAGCTTAAGAACAACAAGGCGCCGGGGGATGACGGAGTTACAGGAGCTTCTAAAAGCAGGTGGACTACCAGTCCAGAAAGCGCTTCAGAAGCTATTTAACTCTGCCATACTTGAGGGCATGACGCCAGAAGCATGGCACTAGGCGTGGTGATGCTTTTCTTCATAAAGGGCGACAGGCCCCAATTGAAGTAATACAAACCCTTCTCGCTTCTGAGTCATGTGTACAAGGTGTTTTCGAGCGTCATCACGAATCATCTCGCACGTAGATATGACGACTTCCAGCCTCCCGAACAAGCCGGTTTACGAAAAGGTCATAGTACTATAGACTACATTCATACGCTGCGACATGTTATACAGAAGACCGAGGAGTATAATCTGCCGCTGTGCTTGGCGTTTGTGGACTATGAGAAAGCCTTTGACTCCGTCCAGACCTGGGCCGAGCTTAGATCACTCCAGAAGTCCCAAATAGACTATCGATACATCCAAATGTTGCAGTCACTGTATGAAAACGCCACCATCTCAGTTCGGCTCCAGGACCAAAACTCAAAGGCTATACGACTTCAGCGTGGAATAAGACAGGGCGATGTAATATCGTCGAAACGGTTCACTGCCGCACTGGAGGACGTGTTTAAGCGTTTGGACTGGAGAGGACTTATCATCAATATAAACGGCGAGTACATGCCGCACCTTCGTTGCGCTGATGATATCGTAGTCATGGCTGAGACCATAGAAGATCTAGGGACGATGCTCAAAGACCTCTGTAGATTTCCCAACAAGTGAGTCTTAAAATGTACACGGAGAAGACGAAAATAATGTCAAACTCCCATGTCGTACCCACTCCAGTGAATGTTGGAAGCTCTACAAAGGAAGCTGTCGACGAGTACGTTTACCTGGGACAAATAGTCCGATTAGGTAAGTCCAACTTCCAGAGGGAGGTAAACCGACGGATCTAATTCGGTAGACGGTAAATCGACGAACGCTGCCCAGGCTGGGCCGCAGTGTCTCAAGACGAAAGTCTTCAATTCGTGCATGTTGCCAGTGATGACATACGGAACTGAGACGTGGCCGCTTACGATGGGCCTCATAAGGAAGCTGAAGGTCGCTCAGAGGGCAATGGAAAGGACTATGCTCAGGGTTTCTTTGAGAGATTGAATCAAAAAATGATGAGATCCGCAGATATCCGTCAAATGGCCCCTACGTCTCTCGGGCCATTACTCTTTCATGACATTTTCCATAACTTTTACACAGACATCTGACTGTATCTCACCGATTACATGTTAGATCTCTAATTCAGCTCAGGAATTGTTTCTGATTTATTCGCATAAACACGAGATTTTATAAAACCCCAAAGATAAAAATATACACGATTACTGCCCAATCGACATCACAATTTCGTGAGATAATATATTCTGGAAACTTTTCCTATTCTTGTAATGAGTTTTCACAATTATAACGCGTTATTCTTTTAAAAAAGCACTCTTTTTTAAATAATCGTTATGAACATAGGTGACGATGGCAAATCTCCACTTTCACGAATAAAAAATTCGAAATTTTAAAAGTAGTCTCTTACTGAGACACACTAAGAAAAAAATTATATGCTTTTACCGTTCTTCATATCAAATCAGAATAAAAGAAAGTAATAATTATTTTATAATTTCTTGGATTGATAAACTCACAAATTAGGACAAGGAAAATTAAATATTATTCTATCAATTTAATTTTGTGGAATATGTTTCTGTTGTAATATAAGTCGCTAGTAGTTAGTTTATACGCAAAAACTCCAAAAAAATGTTTTTACTTGTTTATTTTAACATGAAAACTAATATACAACTATTCAATTACCTATTAAGAAAACGAAAAATTGCATTGTAGTTTTATTAAATCGCGTTTTTAAATATTCCAAATCACCTTGACTTTTAGTATATGTTCAACGTATTAAATCCTATTTCTGACACCGATTTAGAAGTTGCTATCATGAAATACGTTTAAAATAAGCATTTTTCTGAAGATATTTCTACCCTAAAATTAAACAAAATAGTCTGCAAAAAACATTATCAAACTTAACCCATTTGTCGATTCAAATTGTATCATTCACGTTGATGGAAGGTAACTGCACTCTCAATTTGACTATAGTCAAAAGCACCCGTTCCAAGAATGCGTAGTTGAACTTTTAGTAGATTATTATATAAACAACATTTATACTGGTTCCACTCTTTTATTATTGCCTAACAGACAAAGAATCTGGATTCTGTCCGCTAACAATTGACTACGTCAAAGGATTTATCAATTCAACATATGTTTTAGAGTCAATCCCAGAAAAGGTTATAAAAAGATGCACATTTTTATTGTTAATTTATGAAATGTTATTTGTAGGAAACTGGTGCCTTTTTAGGTTCAACCGCGTATTACAAGTATACCAGGCCCCCCCATTATTTATTTATAATGTTAACTTCACAATCAATATGTTTGAATTATCACATTAATAGTAACTGAACATACGATATTATTATAATACACTATATTCTAAATGTAGTGGATCAAAACACAGTTCGAAGAGAATAGGTGTTTTTTCTTTCTTCTTATCGCAGAGTTTTTATTTGTAGTACAGTGTACGAAAACGTTCGCAGGCATGCATACGGCACCGTGCCGGACTTGCTTAGGTGGGATTTGGTCGATCGCACCTAGCTACTATTCTAACGCGATAATTAGCCTAACACTTCTATGTTCTGGTGTTGCCCCTTCCATGCGGGGGCAAGGTGACGTGCCCCCTCCACTCGTTGCGGGGAGGTGATTCTGTAGCCACCGTGCGTAACAGCTCTCCCCCCGGCGAAGAGACGCTCGAAGAGATGCTCGAAGCCCCTTCCGCCTGATCGGACGGCTTTCCAGGCTCAGGATCGCAGCGCGTCCCTCCCCGCTGGTCCGGGGGAGGTGCGGATAATGTGTCCGGTGTCTCGGTGGTCAACACGATGAGCTTCCTAGTTGGTCGTCGAAATAGCCCCCCTCTGGTACGCACGTCGGCGCTGCGGATCTCGCCGTCGGGCCCAGGGAAGACGCGTTCGATGACTCTCCGGAGCCAGATGCTGTGGGGCGAGTTCAGGTCGGCGATGATAACGAGATCGCCTACTCGAAGTTCGGCTTCTTTTCTTGATTCACCTCTCGGTACCAGCGTCGGCAGATACTCCTTCATCCAGCGCTGCCAAAAGCTGTCGGCGAGCGCCTGGGTGCCCGCCATAGGCTCCTGTCGCAGGGTCGACAGGGGCCGGTGAGTGGTAGGCCCGATGACGTCCCCAGAGGAAGTGGTTCGTTGCGAGGGCTTCGGTGTCGGCCGGACTGACCGACACGTGGGTTAGTGGTTGTGAGTGGGGGGATGAACTTCCAATCGACGTGCTGTTGCAGCAGGTAATCGCGAAGTCTGGGGGCCATTCTCGTATGGCCACCTGCAGTTCCTGTCGGCGCCTTTGAAGTTCGTTGTGTTATCGCTCATTATAGTTTTCGGCCATCCACGCCGCGCTGCCATTCTTCTTAATGCTATTATCGCAGAGTCCGTGCTGAGGCTTGCCACAACTTCTAAATGTATCGCTCTGGTGGTCAGGCAAGTGAACAATGCGCCCCAGCGCTTTTCATGGCGTCGTCCCACGGTGACTGTCATTGGCCCGTAGTAATCAAGGTCGCAGTATGTGAAGGGGCTAAGTCGATCGCGCGGCAAGTCCCCTTTAGATGACGTAGTTGGCTTCGTTCTTCTAATCTTGCACATCATGCATGTACGGGCGGCGGTGCGAACCGACGGTCGCAGACGTAGTATCCAAAAGCGTTGTCGTAACCCGTTTATGACATGCTCTCTGTTCGCGTGGCCCGATGCTTCGTGTTCCTTCATGATTATCTTCTGTGTGAACGGGTGCTTTCCGTACAAAATAATCGACTTCTTTACCTCGCTTGGTACTGTCGCGGTATTTATTCTTCCTCGTGCGCGCAGTACTCCGTCCACCAGCTCGAGGTCCAACTTATATAGGCGGCTCGACTGTGGTATCTTCCTTCCTTGTTGAAGCAGTCGTATTTCGTCGCCGAAGGTCTCTTGTTGCACCCGTCTTAGCCACATATCTTCAGCTCAGGTTATGTGACGTAGCTCCAGCTGGCTGCCCTTTTGACGCCTTTTCTCGACAGCTAATAATACCAAGGCCGTGGCGCGGATGAGGCATTCGTATTTGCCGATTCGTTCGATATTCGGCACCGCTTCGCTCTCGTTCGTAGAGGACACGGTCGTGTGGGCCACTGTTTCTTCGGTGACAGGTTCCTCTTCGGGAACTCCGGTCCGGATAGTCATCTCTCGGGGACCACGTCGGCGTATTTCGTTCGAGTCGCGTCGTCGGCCACGTTTAATTCGGTGGACACCCATCGCCATTGACTCGGCTCCGTTCATGCGGCGATCTCACCCAGTCATGTCACACACACGAAGGCTGTGTAGAGGCGCGCATCATTGTTGATCCATGCGAGTACCATCGTTGAATCCGTCCAAAACACCGTGTTGTCAACTGCCCATCTGTGTTCGGTTTTATCGTATCCGCCAATCTCGTTCCGATAGCTGCTGCTTGTAGTTCCAATCGCGGAATACTTTGCGTTTTGAGCGGTGCTACCATCGTTCTTCCGCCCACTAATGCTACGTAAGCGTTTCCGTGTTCGTCCTCGATCCTCCAGTAAGCACGTCATGTACTGTCCACGTAGTCGTCCGTATAATGACTTTTTGGGGTTCCCCAGGGAAGCATCCTAGGCCCGACGCTTTTCATCCTATATATGAACGGACTTTGCAATCTTAACTTATCTCAGGGAAAAATAATTGCATTTGCGGATGACACGGTATTATTGTTCAATGGGAATACGTGGGCTGAAGTTTTCAATCTTGCACAAATGGATTTAACAAGGTATATGAAAGGTATACAGCATAATTCCCTGACTATAAATGTATCCAAAACCAAATAGATAGTATTTTCATTAACTAAGAACAAAGCCAATGAAAAAGAATCCCTGCTAACAATGGAATCTATTACTGCCCATTGCTGTGACATATCTAAAAACTGCCAATGCCACTGCCCACTTCTTGAAAAAACAGAAGTAATTAAAAACCTCAGTCTCCACATCGACTGCCTTCTAAACTTTAAACCCCACATCGATACTCTAGTCACTAGATTACGAAAGTTAATCTTTATATTTAGAACCCTTAGATTCATAGCCGATCGTAAAACTTTAAAATCTTTTTATTTCACTTTTTGTCAATCTGTCATTGACTACTGCATTACTTCTTGGGGTAGTGCAGTGACGACTCATTTCATTGAGGTAGAGAAGGCACAACGTGCCATACTTAAAGTGGCTGCCTTCCTAACATATCATTATCCTACAACTGAACTGTATAAGACGTGGGAAGTTTTGACAGTCATAAAATTGTACATTCAACAGATCACTTTAAAAAAACATTCAGAATTGACATTTGACCCTATCTTATTTAAAAATGATAAAAGAAGGAAAAACAAAGTCTGCAATGTACCCCTCTGTAGAACTACTACAAGTCAAAATCACTACTACTATCTTGGACCCTATATGTATAACAAAATTAACTCGTTTCTTTCCATTTACCCATTTTTAAAGTCATAATCTAGGTTCACAATAAGAAAATGGTTACTGACACTAGATTATGAAGAAACTGAAAGACTACTCACACACCACAAATGACTGAATTAAGTAGTAACACAAAAACATTTACTTTTCAAAAACATACATTAATACATAAATAATTACACTTGTTATTTTGCTCACTAGTCTTTAATATAATACGACATATTATTTTTCTATACTAGCATGCTTTATTCCTTACTCTAACTTGATCAAAAAGTGCGATTATTGCTAATTATTCCATCATCACTGAACTCGGATAACCATGCATTTTCTGTATTATACATATCCTTGGGATGAGACCTGGTGACCTATAGGTCAGGTTTTTCAAAACCTCTCACAAACTAAACAATTTGGTTTAATGTTAATGTATGTTCGTAGATTAAGTTTGTGAAGAAAAATAAATATTAATATTAATGACTACGCGTTATCGGTAGCAGCGCCTCCGGGTGCGAGTCGGCTTCAGCTTCGACGTTAGCGTTCCTAACGCTGTGCGTGATGAAGGGCGAGCTCACTGCGCCGAAAATCAATGACGTCATCTTGTACCTTTCGGGAGGTTTTGTTCGTTCTGTGCCTCGCCTAAAAACATTTGAGCAGGCTGATCCTCTTGATTTTTATCTGGAGAAACATTTCTTGAATGTCGGCGGTTACGGCGATCGGTTTCTCTCGGAATCGGAAGAGAATTCCTTGCAGCAACGTCAGGAGGTCTGGACCCTCTAGTAGTTCTTGATTGAGGCTGGCATCGGTCGTAACGGCGGCTGCGTCGAAGACGAGGTGCAGCTTGCCAGGCTTGTTAGGGTTCTTTACCGCAAAATGCGCTAGGTACCGGCTCCTCGAGTTCTAGCTACCAGTTTATACAGAGCAAACGAAAAGATCGCTAATTTTATTACGTTTTTTGTATCTGCTCCTTCCAGGATAGATATGTATCCATTACAATACATTAAAACGTGGCGGTTATATAGTTTGTGAAGGTATGTCCGATAAAATAGATGTCGACTGTCTGTTTTTCTAAATTATTAACTATTTTTCTATATTTGTTTTTGATAAATAAATTTTAGATCATTGTCTTGTAGCCATTTCATTATTAATGTCAATGTCCTCGTTACATCACTTTTATGTTGTTTCAATGTTAAAGTATTATGTGAAGAAGTCACTATAACTGATACATCATCAGCAAATAATATTACCCTTTGATCACTTATGTTCAATAAATAATTGATATATAAAACAAACAACAGAGAACCCAGCACAATACCTTGAGGTACTCCGAATTTATTTTATTTTAACGAGATTTATAATTTTGTATCGTTTGTGTAGTATCAAGTAGAACTATCACTACTCTTTGTATTCTATTTTCCAAATATGATGCTAACCATCTCAATGCCGAACACCTAATTCTATAACGTTTCAATTTTGACCTATACCTGTAGTGAAGTTTTCTTATTTACATTTTCCAAAATATTAGTAACTAATTCAAATATTACATCTTTAGTTGATTTTTTAAAACCGTACTGATTACTATGAATTAATTTGAATTTATTTAAAGATGGTTGTCAATTGATTATGCATTACCTTTTCAAAATTTTTGGAAAAGACTGGCAAAAGATGTTATAGGACGATAATTACTTATATTAGTTTTCTCGCCTTTTTTGTGCAGAAGTTTTACTATAGACAACATCAAAATATATACCAGCTAAGCTGGAGCAGGAATAGACTTTACACAGTTTGATTACTTTGGTACATATGGATATTGTTCAGTTTGGGTGTTTGAGTGACATTATTATTTTACCAGTGTAATTTGAATCTACAAGCGTCAATAAAATTCTGTTCTGTTGATTCTTCATGATTTCGTTTTTTATGTTATTATTAATTTTTAATTAATTTTATTTTAAAATGTTCATAAATGTAGAGTCTATAACTGTCGGGTCAGTAATTTCGTTCCAATTATTTATAATGTTAGTAATCTCGTAACTTCTATTAAATGTCTCACTATTTTCATTTTTTGTAAGTAATAGTTCATATCGTCTTTTATTTTTACTATTATTGTATATAGTAGTAGAAAAATATATACTGCCCAAAGTAACTCGAGCTAATGATGAATTTACCTTCATGTTTAAGTTTGAAGATACTACAACAAAAAAAAACAACAAATATCCCATATGTTTCAGCACTTTATCTTTGAAAACTTTAGAGATATTAATCCAATCTAATCACTTTGAAACAAATGGAATACAGATGGAAAAAAGAGTTCTGAAGTTTACACAAAACTTAAACGAAAACGTAATCTACGCAAAATTCTTTGAAAGAAACGTTAGCGCAGATTACTTTAGAATAAACGCCATCTAATAAAGCAAACCTTAAATTTCTTACTACATTTTATTTAAAAACTCAATCTTGAGTAAAACAGTGCGGTGTAGAATTCTTAATGCCTTAGGTATACGACATTACTCCCATTAGAACATTTCGAAGAAAAACAAATGTAAAATATATTGTTTTGTTATAGATTACATAAACACCAATTTTCATCGCCATGTAATTTAACATTTGTAAATAATATTAGATACATTTATTACTTTGACAAATAAAATAAATAAATAATGGTTGCTATGGTAATATTTCAATTCTCCATAAATCTTCCACTCCCGTTTTCATCCCAATAAGTGATAATTTTCAGTAGATAATATAACATTATGTTTTCAGGACTTTAAACTACTCAAATACTCATTTTCATCGATCCAAAAACAAATGTAGAATTTCCAAAAGTTCTATATTTTTCACTTGTTCGTCTGGAGACGCTAAGATGATTATAAATCTTGAAGAGCTCGCTCGAAAGCACGCCACATAAAATTGCCCATTCTTCCCTCAAGTCGATTCCAACGTATTTTAAAGAACAATCTTATTACTTATTTATAGTCATTGCAAAATAAAACCTAAATGGAAGATTTTTCCATATTAGGGGGATGCACGGCATAAATACAATCTCACCTCGAGGCACAACCAGTTATGATATCAGCTTCAATGAGTTATATCTAGTCCCGTTACATAATTTGTGTGGTTGAAGATTGCGCAATAACATAATCCTATGGTAAGGAAGACCCGCTGGTTTTTTTTTTTAATTCTACTGGCTAATTTACTGAGAGCTGACCCAAGACGTCATTAAGTGAGACGTAATTGAATTCCACCTTTGTTCCCAGAATGTCAATAATTTAAGTGAGTGCTTAAACTGGTAATTTATTACATCCCTTCAACATTCAAATTAAAGTAAAATATATTTATCGTTTATTCAATTTTATTGTTACAGTATTATTCAATTTAATTCTATTTTGTTTTATTTTATAATTTGCATGGCCAATTAACCTTATTAAAATAAGTTGATTGTTTGTAAATGAGTTTATTTTAGTTAGAGTTCTGATAGAACACGTGTCCTCGGTGGTTGAACTTATTCAACTAATACAAGTTTAGTACAATATAATTAACATAAAAAAACAAATTGGTCGTAAAGAAAAATCTTTTTTACAGAAATTAAACCGACTTCAAGAAGTCTTATTAAAGAAAAACAACTAAAAGGAGAGAAATAATGAAACAAACTATTTATCATTTTTATCTATATCTATAGACTATCTCAGTAACTACCTACTAGTTCGAATTGATCCTTTTTGTGTTATATATTCCATTTATTGAGGAAAGCTGAAGGCTATTAATAGGAGTGAGGCAGCAATGAAAAATGTTGCAAAAATAGGATTTTTTTTTTACTTTTGAGAGTTTTCCTTGCATGTGCTGCGTAAACGGTGAAAGGCACGCAAATCATCTATTATGAAATTTTTCCTTTTATTCCGTAAAATAGCACCATAAAGAGGTGAAAATTGGAATGGAAGTATGTGTCATTCAAACGTTACTTGTTTTTCATTCAATTTATCATTGTAATTATTTTAAATGGCTGTATTTCGCCTACGTGGTCCGAGGGTACTGTGTGCACAATGGCCTGCTATAATGTAATCTCAAGCTGATTGTAATTAAAAATCTGCCAGTAAGCATCTACCTGTATATCATCATCATTAACTTATTATAGTACTTATTGCTGGGGCATAATAAGTCCTGCCTAATAGATGGAACTAAATAAGTATAATCTGCCTGCGTATCTGTGTAGAACGCGATGATTTAAAGAACAGTTCAGTTGCTCTTCCTTCCATTTTAATGCGCAGTTGAATTACGCCTTGAAAAAAATACAAACAATTTATTCTACTCATTATATTTCAAATATATCGTGTTGACTATGTGTTTCTTTTATTTTAATATTGGAATATATATTTATTATGACTTCCTACTGACTATTGTAGTTGACAACTGTTTTTTTTGTGGGCGTTTTATTCGATCTTTGGTTTTATGATGTTTGTTTATTTATTTCCGTCTGACGTCATATTACAAAAACAGTATTTTTCGCGCTGTTTCGGATATTTAAATTTAATTTTTATAGATAAATACAATAAATTCCTCCGAAATATTATTGTAATGTGGTTGTTATTATGTAATAAAGAATTATGTTTCTAATAAAGAATAAAAACTATGTAGTAAAATGCCATTTTTTGTTGTTATGGCCTCGTTCCGTTATGCATAGAAATTCTATAAAACGTCCCATAGTGAGGAGAACATGAGACTCTAGAGATTGATCGATTGCTAAAGATTGTTCTCTCTCTGCCCCAACAAGACAAAAAAAAAGAAAACTTCACAAAAACTACGGTAGTTTCATAAATATATATAAAAAGATACAATACAATACAAAACTCTTTATTGTTCACATTGCAGAATTGATTACACAATGTTATAGAAAATTTCCCTATGAACGAAATCGAATCAGATCGAATAGGGAGAATGGTGATAAGAGAACAGTGCGGATTGGTGGGTATTAACGACTTCTGATGTTGGCGGAACCAATGGCTTAGCGTGCCTTCCGAAGAACGAGATAGTAAATTTTTACTCACCCAACTTTCGCAATGGCCGGTTGTAAGTATATACCACCCATTGCGAAAGTTCCTTATGAATAGTTATTATACATATGTGTAAAAAGACGCTTTTGCTGAGACTGACTGAATGTCTACAAAATACAAATGTAGGTGTCGTTTATAAAAGTCCAAGGAAAGTCTCATAATAAAATTGCAAGAAAAATGGTAGAAGCAAAAATTTTATTTTGCCATAAATAGTAGTTCGTACTAGCAGACAAGTGAAAATATAGTTTTACGTAAGCTGATTTTTCTAGAATATATCAGTGTTGAGATTTAGCTTTGGTATCTGATCATTCTCTAATTAAATATTTATTATAATATGAATGTAAAGGAATATATTTCGTCTACAGCAATTAATAATTAACGACTACTGATGAGTTTCGTTGCAGAGTGACCCATGCTTTCCAGGTTAGAGTTCTAATCTAGAGGTCAATGTTAAAAATTACCTTTCCTATGTTGTCTCAAATCTGGGTATTGTGGTACCTCTGTTTTTTCAGATTACCATAATACATGTGCTTTAGCTACTTAATTTGAGATCTGAACAATATATGTATATGTTGTTGTCGATTGTTTTTTGTGGACATCTGTGATAATATCTTCAATAAAATGACCCAAAGATGTCTGCTTCTTGAGGTATTTATTTAACCCAAAAAATCCTACTTAGAATTCAATCATCGATAAAGTGACCAAAAACGACACAGAAAATTGGCAGTCGTTCAAAAATGCACCAAATAGGAAAATCGTGTACGTTTTCATCGCTCCATGTGATTTTAATAAGGAAATTTACAAATCCCTGAAAATTTGCGAAATACAATAAAAGAGAATGATTCACTTACTACCCTGACTTTTAATTGAAGACTTCAGGTATGTAGGCGCTACCTTAAGGCGTACCGACTATTGGCTCGGTTTATTAGTAGGCTTTGTTTATCTACCAATGAGCCCATAAAACTGTCCACATTTCTCATGTTGGTCTTGTCGAGAAATGTACACAAACCGTTATAAAAGTAAATACTCATCGTGTGCAATAATAATGATCCTATCTTATATCAACTTTAATGGTCATTAAAAACAGAGTAATAGTTTTTGACGGGACTGTTACCTGTTACCATTTCCTTATTTTTATCAGATCTCCGATATTTCTCCCTGATCACGCCGCATGCATGTAAGGTAAATGCAGGTATTACCGCGGTAGTCGAAAATCTGCAGGTATCATCGAGGTATGTGATATAATTGTAGTTTTAGGCAAATGCAGACATATTTTACTCAAAAAGTTAAACTCTTATGAAAGATCAATTTATATTCATTTCAATGGACCCGTGGTACACTATGCACAACAAATCAGAAAAACAAAAAAAAACTATTAGATTGCGTCCATCCGGTGCCAGAGCATGACATCCATAATAAAAGCAAGGCACCATACGTAAATGCACTCCTCAATATTTTGCTAAGGATTGAAGAGTCCAAAAGAAACCATATACACAGATTCAAACTAGGTCACAAGGTGGATTATAGTTTCAGCCATTATTGTAATGACAAAATTTTTTCCTTTATATTGAATTATTTTTCGACAATAAATAAAAAAAAAATGCCGTGGTAATAACTACACAATTATCTTCTTGAATTTATTGACCGCGGTATAATCGGTAATAGCATAAATGAAAACTAATAGTTATATTATTTTTTTAAGAAAATTCAATATAAAAGCAATCCAGATAGTTTGGTATTTCGTTCATATAATTATCGTAAAAAAACAATTTCCGCGGTATAAAAATTGCGTTAGAAATTTTAATTTTGTTGTCCTAAATTAAACCATGAAAAATTAACTTTGTATGAGAGCACTAAATTAATACGATATGAAACCATAACCCAGTCTGTATTTTAAATCTAAGTACTAAATTTAAAAATCTTGTTTATGTTTAGGTTACTTTATTAGTCATCGTTCAAACTTTTGTATTGTTTAATGGTAATCAAATTTTATCCAATGTAATGAAATGTAATCATTATTTACACTATCGCGGATGAAGCTATCACCGATGGTGAAAACAATCTATCAATCGTAATACGAAGCTATCGCCGAGTGTTATTACTCGATATTAACCTCACTATAGAATTCTAATACCGATTGATAATAGCACTTATTCTTGAGTTTATGGTTTTCTAGAAACAAATGCCTATTTTTCTAATTCAGGATTTAATTTTACGAGACAATCGTTCTACCATTGTAAATAAATTTTATCTTCTGTGGTACTACTGTACGATTGCCACACATTTAGCCAAACATTTAAAGCTACCACTTGCTTTTAATACAAGAATAAGATTATTTTTTTTTTCTTATTCCCATAGATTAGAAAAAAATTATGGACAGCAAGTACCTATTTTACAGCTCTGGGAAAGAATTAATAGATTTGAGGTTTAGTTTGCCCAATGTCTACATGTACAGTCAGCTGTTGCTGACATTGACCTGTTGGTCAATGTAGGCCGCTTAGTTCCACAAGGGTATACGAGTACACACAGTCCGTTCTGTGTGAGTTTTAACCAAATATCTCCTAATAATGTCTACAAAAGTAGTGCCTCGTAATTTACAGTTGTTTTCCTAGGCAGAAATAAAATCACGCATCTTCCACTATCCGGGCTACCCAATTTTTTCCTTGCTTTTATAAACAAATATATTTAAAATAACATGTTAATTATACAAAATAAATAAGTTTCGATTAAATAGGTATTTATTTATTAAGATTATCTAGACTCAAAACTGCCATTGTAATAATAGTAGTAGGTAATAAGTCCGTAATATAGTGATTTTGATAAAAAAACTTTATCAGAGTTAAAAATTGTTGATTAAAACTGAGAATAGCCAATAATTAATGTTTGACTAAAATTTTTGTACGAAACCAACATGCCTATTTTATTTTTCTACCCTCTGCAATAGAATCACGAATCGCAATATTAGAGTGCGTTTCACTAAAGAGTTCCCTTCGCCGTTATGTTGGTAACGCTTAAATGAGTGTGGCTAGGTTGTTAAGTTTATATTACCTAATAATCCAGTAGAAATAGATTGCATATGGGATCATTTACAGTTTTGTTAGAAAATTGCGTAATATAAACGTCGACTCCGCAAATAACAACTTTCCGTTATAATACAGAAATATTAATAATAATATTATCTTTATATATCTAATGAGGAAATATTAAAAAGAAACAAAAGTGATATCAAAAATTTTTCAAGACTTTGTTAGAATCAAGATTCGACTGTAAACAATTACTTAATACACTTAAGTATAATACAGACCTTAAGTATTACTTTTGTTCTTTTACACGTAAAAAAACTGTAATTTACGATTAAAAAAAAAATCGAACCATTATCATAAAAAAACACAAATGGGTAAAAAAAGATAATGATTTATTTATCAACTTTTTAAATCTTGATTGCTTTTATTATACAGACAAACAGCATTCCAAAGACAATTTTATAGAATTCTGCAAATATTACAAAGTACTTAACGGCCTTTATATTGATTTAGTGACAAAAAAAACTTCCTCAAAGCACATAATAACAAAATAAATATGAAATATGATGACAAATCATCATCTTACGCTTATACCAATAAGTGTACGTAGGGCTGAAGTTACTATTTTATTAATCTGCTTATACTTACCTAACTTCTCGAAACGAATACTTAGTATCAAACAAAAAAACGCGGTACAGAAAATTTCATATTATCTACTACTAAAATAACTTGATCCTGACTGAGTCATCATCGCAGGGCTTCAAAAAAAGATCAGTCTCAAAAGACAATTTTAATTGCGTGTTCATGAACTTTTTACGATGCAATTAAATGAAATCAATTGAAAAAGTTTGAATTACCTAAAACTATTGAACTGCAAATATTTGTTCAAAATTTCATTTTTTGGATTTGATTTTTGTATATTTTCCATCAAGGTCTATAGAAAAATACTATATATTAATAATTATTTTTATAATTTTCATAAAATTAAACTCCTGTTTAAACCATAATAATTATTTATTTACGGAACAAATGTTTTAAAAACAAAATTATTTTTTGAAATAACTGTGTTCTTTGAGAGGAGCAATCCCCGATATAGCATCACCATCTTCAGTGTCACTATCGTCTGAAGTGTCGCTGACATCTCGAACTTCTATTATAAATCGATCGATTTCATTATCAACAGTAACTCCCTCGTTAATGTACTTGTTTTTAATTGTTTCCACGTGGGAGCATTCTCTTTTCCACTCTTCTGGTGTGATACTACTAAATGCCTCTTCGGTTATATTTACAATATTTTTTGCTTCCTGACCTACATTCTTTTCAGCAATCCTCCTTTTTAAAAGACTCCAGATGAGTTCGATTGGGTTCAGATCGCAATGGTAAGGAGGAAGTCTTAAAACTTTATGACCGTGATCTTGCAATAATATATCAACTTCATAGAGGGGTGGTTCTTTATGGTCATTGATCACTTCAAATAATTGCGCTTTTACCATAGTCGGTAAATATGCAAGGCCTTTGTTTATAATCCACTCTTGCATTTCTGTTTTAGTACTCGACATAGTGGGTGCTTTGTTCACCGCTACTGTATGGTACGATGCATTGTCCATGACTACTATTGACCGAGCCGGTAGATTTGGCAAAAGCTTCTCTTTAATCCATTTCATAAAATTATTTCTATTCATATCATCATGATAATCTCCAGATTTATTCTGAGACTTAAAAATCAATTGCGCATTGGGAATGAAACCCATTTTACCACCAGCATGTACAATTATCCATCTTGGACCTTTTGAATCTGCCGATAAAACCCCATCTTCAGTTTCACTTTGCCAGCATTTACCGGCACAGTATGTGAAGTGAATATACGTCTCATCCAAATATACGACTGGCCGTTGGTCACCAAGACGATTGTTGCGAAGTTCCTCTAAATATCTAAAACGCCATGCCACAATGTCGTATCTCTCCATTAAAACCTTTCTTTTCGATCTACATTTTTTGAAAAAAAATCCTAATTCCTTCATTATTCTCCACAAAGTGGTACGACTACCTTTGAAGTCGATTTCGTTTTGCATTTCATGAAGCAGTTTAGTGAGAGTTGGTAACTCTTTCTTCACAGTGTAAAATTCGTGAATTTTGTGTCGTAATGCACAAAGTTCAAAATCATCCAGTTTAATTCTTTTTTCTCTAGGACGATGCTTGCCTGGAGTTGAAATTTTTGTACTACTACCAGCAGCAGCCTTGCCTTCTTTGGAAATATTCGACACAGTTTTTTCAGAAATACCTTAAACAAAGAACAAATGTATTACTCTAATATAGCAAGTATAACTCCCTGTACTGAATATATTTATAAACGTATCATAATTTATTATGAACGGGTATCCACATTAGCTGTAACTAATTCTCTAGATTCGGTGTTTATTATAACTGATTTATAAAACAATAATTAAATTACAAGGCAATAATAAACTAGCTCTTGAACGGATATTGTCTAATTTATATTCTACTATTACCACTACTTTACATACATTATAATAATACACATAAAATAACAACGAGATACATATGTGTAGTAACGGGGACTTGGGAGTATATAGTTCTGGCAGCCCCATTTTACTAACCTGTCATAGCTGCCACGCGAAGTCGTACATGTTCCAAAGGGATTATTGGTTCTTTATTACGTTTCTCCCTCTCACAAAACGTTTTTACTTTTAACACTAACTCTCTTTCACCACTTTTAAGTGTTTTCGGCATGATTAGAATCACGGAAAATATCGCGAACTCTATAATGCGTTTAAGCGTTTGACGTTTTTGACATTCAGGTGGGCCAACATAACGGCGAAGGGAACTCTTTCGTGAAACGCACTATAGCTGCAAACACTTTAGCATACCTTGTCAATAGCTTCATCCGGATTTTTATGTTTAATATTTTTTTCTATACTTATTTCCTCATAAACTATCTTATTATTTACAGATTCAAAAAGTTGAAACCTCTACGTATCAGAAAATATATACTAGTAACTGTTTTTACGATTGGAAATTCCTATTTCGAAGGTTTAAACCTTAAAGCCTTGATTTTACCTCCGTGATACCTGTGTTTACCTTACCCAGATATATATAGAACAATCCTGTTAACTAACATTGTAATGGTTTTTTATAATGATAAAAAAGATACAATGTTTTAGTCAAATGTATTAGTTTTTTATTACTTTGGCGTTCAATTTATCGAAGCAATTCTAAGCAAATTTGTTTAGTGTTCGCTTGCTATTGCAGTACTATTTCTACTTCCAAAGCTTCCTCCGATTGCTGGCACTATAAGTATTGGTACTCTGATGCATATAAATGCTGAGTTATTCTGGTCCACTACTCTGAACTCGACGGTGGCTTGAGTACCCTGAAAGGGAGAAAGTGATTTTATTATTATATATGTACAGCCAATTTATTTTGACTTTTAAAATTCAAATTGTTTTAATTAGTATTAAGGAACCCGGGCTGCCATCTAATTTAATCCCGCTAAAAACTATAAATCTAAACAAAGGTGTTTTTATAAAAAGCCTATGTTGTTATAGAATTTATTAAGAGTTAATAATTCGAATGATCCTCTAAGCTGAAATAAGTTCCGGTACGTATTGCTTATTGTAAAGTTTGTCCAACTCGTACTATCTGCTTACATTTCTTTTTTATTCGTTCGAATTCTAGTCCGCTTGGTTGTAACTACCAAGTTTATGAGTTATAAAAATCGTTTTCAGTGCCGTCTGAGTATTTGGTATTATATATAATAACTAGATAAAATCAATATATATACATACTCGTATATAAAAGGAGATGTCTAAACCATTGGTCGTAAAAACTTGAAATTAGGTACATTTCTCTTATTGCGTAGAGGTCTACTAAGAAGGGATTTTTGTAAATTCCACCCCGAAGGGATTTGAAAAGGGTGAATACATTTGTATCAAACTTCTTTGTTTTTATTTGTAAATTAGTATTTAAGTAATATGACCTCAGACCTCACTACCTACCCTTATCTCTTCGACCGCGATCCTGACATATTAGACTTCGTACTAATAAACAGTATCTCTCTACTTTTTAAATAGATCGACTCGCTCGATGATTTAGACTCCGACCGTCGTCAGGGATACCACCTTTTCGATCCTAGACTGAATCTTATGATCCCTCACCAATTCGGTTTCAGAGTCAAACACTCCTACCTTCAACAGGTTCAGCACATTGTGCAATACATCTCCATCAGTTTCTTCCAGAAACAAAAGACTGTAGCAGTCTTTTAGGATGTTGCCAAAGCCTTCGACAAAGTATGGCACTCAGCACTCATTATCAAGCTACACAGACTGAACCTGTCATTAAGATTGGTTCGCCTGGTAGCGTCTTTCCTCGAACATCGCACCTTTCGTTTTAGACACTAAGATACCCTCTCACCCTATCTTGGGGGTCCACCTAAGCTCAGTATTTGCACCCCTACTGTAGATAGTGTACACCAATTATATAGGCATTTCCCTTAAAAGAGTGGAACTCTCTCTCATCGCGGACGATACAGCCCTATTTTAGTTGGCCCAAAATCCTTTCTAGACTTCAATAGATGACTGGTTTCGCAGATTTGTGCATCAAAGTAATCCCGGACAAATCTTCCGCCATCTGCTTTGACGCCTCGAAACGTCGCCTTTCCCTCAAATATCCCCTCTAAAATGTTAGGGAAACGCAAAACCCCTTATTGCCGGGGGTTTTCAAGCCTCCGAATGTCTCGACCAAAGGCTCTCTTTGTTTGTCACGTCACTCAAACCGCTAGACGTTATCTATTTTGATATGGGTATCGGCTATACATTTTAGAGGGCATCACATAGCATCCTTCTGATGGTACGTTATATATCTCCTCCCCGCCCTCCAAACTCCGATCTTTCAGGTCAAACCTCCACCCGATCTGGCTGATCGTTCCCTTTCAGGGAGTCAGCTGAATTTTCACTCAATAAGCCGAGGCCCTTCAGGGTTAACGGCTAACATCTCAATGTCACTTTCCACGTAGGTCGCTCCAGTCGAAGGTTCGTTGCCCCTTTAAGGCACGCTGCCTGTCCAAGGCGGTGTTTAATCAGTAGGAGTCTGACATAATCTTACATCCAGCTGTATGGTATCCAGTGAAGGATTCACCGCCTTCTTACCCCGTTGCGAAGGTGGAACCGAACCCAAAGCTGCAAAGCTTGTTTGGAAGTTTGTCCACGGGACGAACCACGCGAACGATGTCGCGGGCATAAAATAGAATTCATACATTACGCAAACGGTTTCTGGCATTATATACATCACTAAGGTATTGACTATATTATTATATTTAAATATTGTAAAAATCACCAAGTTTATTCACTTTAAATTTCTTTGACGACAAAGAATAATAAAATATCTAAACATATAACTTTTACATTAAGAGATATATCATACCACTGGGAAAGTTGGCGCAATGTACATCTTGAGTTTATAGATCAGAACTTCCCCTTCAAGGATAGGGCAGAAGGAATTCTGGAGAAAGTTGCATGTGATCGCGTTCTGCCCCAAAGGATAAGGCACCACCAGAATACCAAGGAAAGCAGTTGCTAGTGTAGACATACTTTGCATTGTCCGAGCTGTAATAAAAAAAATATTTATAAACAAAACAAGTAACGAAATCTTGGTATATTTTTTAATTCATTGTCATCTCCTTGCCTTATCCCCAGTTTATTTATGATAGTCGCAGCGTGCTCTATGCTTTTATGGGATACGTAAACGGCACACGACGTCGTTGCAAACGCCGCACAGGCGAGCCTCAGAACATGCAGAGGCACGCTATGGTCTAACCAAAAAAGAAGCGTGACTTATTTTACTTCTTGCATTTTTTAACACTATCTTGTTAGATAACTCAAATCAGCGTTAAGAATGCAAGAAATAAAATAAGCAACGCTTCTCCCTAAACTCACAATTTTATGTATAAACAAGGTATAAACATAAACTGACAAATAAAACTCAAGTTGAGTTGGGCTATTCGGAAAGGATAACTTTTCTGTTTCGTTTGCAAAGTTAGGCACTGACTCCGATTATTCTTCATCGCCGTCACGAAATATGTATTTGGTGAATCAAAGAATGATCATATTTATCAGAAAAACTCAATAAATTTGCTACATGCCCCGAACTGGCTTAATCCAGTAATAACGATACCCAATTGGAATAATTAGTATTTGATCATTGTTATTTGCAGTATTTTGATTACTATTAGTTTATAAATAAATATATATTTAAGTTTATCATTTCTTTCTTTTTGTTAAGTTCACAAAATTATGAAATAAGTTAGGATAAAGTTAATTACTTAAATAATAAAATACTTGCCTGAATAACATCAAATAGAAAATCAGGTGAAAAGGTAGAAACTTTTAAAATTGTCTTATTTGTGTCTTATTGGTTAGACAAATTACTATGTTGGCCGAGAAAACGAGAAAGTATTATATTTGTAAGCTTAATTCGATAATCATATTGTAGTATTTTTTTTTTTACTAAGTGCAGTGCCGTCCCACGGCCGCCATATTAGGTTTTTCTTAACATCATCTACCTTGGACACGTGGACTACGAAAACAAAACTAAAGATACTTAAAGTATGTAAATCCGTTTTACAATTCTGGATATATAAGGTAATAAAGAACATACACGCATACACATAAGATACACGCCAAAAACATAACCCTTCCTTTGCAGTCGGATAAAATACAAAGACTGACCGATCATAATGACTTTTTCCTTATTATTCCGAAAACCACAATCTTCAATAGGAAGTTTCGGTTTTGGTTTCGCTCATGAAAATCAGTTTCGGTTATAAAGACGTAATTTATGGAAGAAAATTAATTTAAATAATTTTTATATGTAACTAATGTAAATGTTATCTTATTACAAATCCAGTGGCTTCGATAGTTTTAGCAAGCGAATACAATAAACAAACGAGGCAGTGGTATCTAAAATTATTTAAATATTCCAAATGCTTTAGTGCAAAAGCGCTTTATTGCACTTGAGTACCTTTTGTTATTGTTTAAGTACTATATTTTTTGGCTTAATGAAATAAATACATTCGTAATTTCAATTTAATTTAATATCCGTTTTAATTTTTTTTATATTTTAAAAGAAATGCAACTACTCAGAACCAAAGTCTGTAAATGAACATTGGATTCGAATTGGTTATTATTAATAAAAAAAAGTGTTTATTATTAGCACTCATTCTATTACATTAAGAAAAGTTCATATTATCCAAAGTACTGAGGTTAGATTAGAAATAATTTCATATGGTAGTTAAATTCATATTTTTTTTTTATTTTCCACACTTTTTTTTTCTTTCATAAGAAACTTCTCATAATTGTAAAAAAAACACAAAAAAAACAGAATTAACAAAATCGGTCCAGTAGTTCAAGTGTGATCGCATGACTAAGGTAAAAGGGATTCATTTTTATAGATACTTATAGATAAGATTGCAAACTAAGGATTCGCTTACGTGCTCTGAAGACGATGTTGATTACAGCATCTTGTAGCTGCGGCAGATGACATGGTGGTGTAACGCAGTTTTCTATGTAGACATTCAATGGAAGATCCCCGGAGAAGATAATACCTAGAAAAAATATTATAGGACTCTCCTGTTCTTATTCACTTAATAATTTTACTGAATAAATAAAAACTTCGTTTATCTTATCTTAAGAAGCTCGAGACAGCTCCATGTTGTATTGCTTTTCAAAGAAACATAAGGAACGATTAAATTTAATTCACAGATATAGTCACCACCACCAGCCTTTTTACGTCCCCACTGCAGGGGCTCAGGCCTTCCTTATGGATGGTTAAGGAGAATGGGCCATGACCCTCCACGCTGGCCCAATGCGGATTGGATGGTATTGACGACTGCAAACGCAGCCGGGACCAACGGCTTAACGTGCCTTCCGAAGCACGGAGTAGCTCGAGATAATAATTTTTTGGTCACCCATCCCGTGACCGACCCTTGCGAAAGTTGCTTAACGACTACGATCGCGGGCCGCGGCGCTTATCCACTACGCCACCGAGCTACAGATACAGTGTACAACATTTATTAATGGTTCCACGGATTACATCAAACTTTCATTTCATGAAGTCTTAATATGCAATCCGTGAAAGTGCTACTACCCCTATATAATAGTACTGCAACTTGGTTGCCCTAACGTTTTCGTAATAATCGCCTCACAATGGAGTCTCAATTATTTGCATTTTGCATTTGTACTGTAACGGTGCGTCGTACCACCGTTTATTTCGTCCTAGATTTCCGCATGCAAACTTTTTGTCTTTGATCTTCAACATCATTTATTTTTATTATTCACTATTGTAATTTGAAATTTTGTGTGATCCAATATGCACTTCACTCGTGAAAATTCGTCGAGTCAGAAACATTAAACATACTTCATTTCAATCAATGGCAATTGTTGTAAAAAGTATTAAAATCTATTTAATTTACCTGTTTCCGTTATGCTCACGAGTTTGAACTCATGAAGAATATATATTATATCAATATCAAATCAAATAAAATCAATAATAAATTTAAATTCCGAAGAAAAGGGTTTATTTGTTTACCCTTTATTAAATCAAGTTCTCAAGCTTAGTCAGCCTTTTATTCATTTGCCTGACCATCGAACACGCCACAGTACTTATACCTGGAGTACAATATTATAAGTTCAATGTCTTCTTTACAAATTAACGGTGACAGATATATTTATTATTCTGTGATCGAGTAACAAGAATTGTGTCAGGGTTGCAGTTGAGATTCTATTGAGATGCGATTATTAATTATTATTAGCGGAACTACCCTACTGATCCCGTGACACGTTGCAGTGCACAGGAGCTCTATTTTTGATTCACTCGTATACGACCTAAGTCACGCTCGACTTCTAAGTCGCATAATGCCGTTTTTTTGTATTTTTGAATCGTCCGTCTGCAGTGTGGCCAACAAGATTCGAAATATTGTATTTTGTTCTTTGTATTATATGTAAAAGAAAATCACCATATAATAAAAGTATGAATATAAACAAAACAGCATTTATTCATTAATTTCACCTTCATTTATTTATTTCATGTTTATTCTATCACTCGCATACAACGTTCGCTAAGCGACGAGTGGGTCATGCCATTCGTTGCAGTCGAGCGAATCAAAAATATGGAATTTCTTATGTATGTAAAACAAAAGTCAGTAGAAATCGAGCACTCGACGCGAGACGTATGATTCAAAAATAGAGCTCCAGTTGTCTGGGAACCGCTGAATGGTGGAATAACACCATCACTGACTGTTGGTATTGAGAGGCAAAAGACCCCGTATTATTGAATAAACATAAAGTCCATTTTCTATATTGACCCGACCGTAATCTTCCCCGGGACCTCAAGGTTGGCGACACCTTAAAAACATAATAAACTATCTACTTAAAATAAGGTTTTTATTTTGTCATCATCACCAGCCCTTTTACGTCCCCACTGCAGGGGCTCAGGCCTTCCTTATGGATGGTTAAGGAGGATGGGCCATGACCCTCCACGCTAGCCCAATGCGGATTGGAGGGTATTAACGACTGCAAATGCAGGCGGGACCAACGGCTTAACGTGCCTTCCGCAGCACGGAGAAGCTCGAGATAATATTTTTTTGGTCACCCATCCCGTGACCGACCCTTGCGAATGTTGCTTAACGACTACAATCGCAAGCCGCGATTGTAGCCACTTATCCACTACGCCACCGAGCTACTCACTCTTTTATTACTCTTTTATTTTGTATTAATTCCAAATTTTTACATTGTTTGGTTTAATACGGTAGAATTAGGGATTAGAAGTTAGGTAAGTCTTACTAACAGCGTAATTTGTTTATTTATTTTTAAAGTATCACAAAACATAAATTTTAGCAGTATTTTGACAAAGTGACATAATTATGACAATGACAATGTTGAATATTTAATACCTATATACACCAGAATTATACCTGCGTAAGCTACAATTGTATGAAACCTAAAATATTAAAATGAGAAAGTAGTTGCAATTCTACTGGTGAAATGTATATTCCTAAATAAAACGTAGTTAAATAATGTCAAGCTGCGTGTGCTGTGTAATTAACGCCATTTTTTGTAAATTAGTGAAATAAGTGAATGTATCACATCGGACAAATCCCAGCTATTTTTGATATGCATGGAATAAATATAAACTTATGTAATTATATTTGCGAATAGACAAAAGTGGATTTATTTTCATTAAATAAACGGAAAAAAACAGTAATTAAATGTATGTTTCACAAATGTAGTGAAACAATATGAAATGTGCTAAGTTTAGTAGCATTCACTTAAAAATAATATTAAAATTATTATTTAATACCGTGTTAACGTCTTATAAACGTGTCTTCTATAGATGGTGCGAAGCATTGAGTAAAAAAAATTTGATGATAATAGTGTGGTATTTTGTTTCTTATACTTTACAACGTATTCAGTCATAAATAAAATATATACAATAACAAGATTCACATTATATGATTAAAAATTATGAGTGAAACATTCAATTGTTAACATTCTCACTGACATTGTGCTTCAGATTTAATATCCCATGACGGCACTATAAAGGATAAGCGAGTTTTAGTATCCCATAACGGCACTAAAAAAGGTTGAGTGAAATTAACATCCGGTTTCTGAATTGAGAATTTAAAGTTAAGCACTTCTCTAGCCATAGTTACACACTTAACAGGTAAAAACGGAAACCTGTTTTATTTGCTTTTTTTAATGATATGTTGACAGCAGTTGGATAAATCACAGTTATTGAGAATAGTCAGTTGAGATTTTGTACTTTTGTTATGTCGCTTAATCACTAACTCGTGTCAATAAATTACTATTACAATGTAAATTTTAGTTTTTGAGAAATTCCATGTCATATTTTTCACTAACGAAACTTATTAAGAAACTCACATCTGTTAACAGCAGTGGTCTGGCTCCGGACTACCAAGATCGTAACCAAGAATATAAACAGTCGCAACATATTTATTTATCGCGTGCTAATTTGGAATAGACGGCTACTAGCACTGATTCTATGTTAACAGAAAATCTTATCTCGTCAATTTGATAAAAGTATAATAGCTGCGACCGTGGCTTTGACTATTTAATTAAAGCAATTAATATTATCCAATTTAGTTAAACAGTTCTTCGAAAAGCATTAATTAACTAAATTTAGTACAATAATATCATAATTACAAGCTTTTCTTAAAGCTGCAATGCAGCTTGCATTCATGTTCATCATATCTTGCAATTGAATTTTAAAACAGTTTTCTTCAATCGATTAAGCTGATTTTTTTTTATAAAGGTTTAATTTAAATGACAATACGGACAGCCTGAGTTGGTAGCCAGGGATGAATATGGTATAGTTAGTGAATGAAAGGGGTTTGCCAATAAAAATATGACACAGATTACAAATTAATATGCAATTTAGTTAGTAAAAAAATTAATTAGTCTAAAGCAAAGTCATCCACACTGACAGCACCCGTTCACGAGCATGACTACACTGAGCTCAACAGATGGAGGCTTGCAATTGATAGCCTAAAAATTAATCACGATCAGCAGTGAGGGGACGATTCTAAAAAGTCATTTTAAAAAGAAATTGATCTAGTCACATAGACGTCTGCGTGGATTTGAAAATTACAATTAATAGGAGTGAAGATTAATTTTCTTGATCTGTATTAAAGACTTTTTTTTTAATTTTTTGCAAAATCAATAAATTACCGCGACATATTGTACATTTTCTAAATGGTTATGACGTAGCGAGCGTGACGTAATGAGCCTATTATCTAAACCATTTCTTGTTAAATTGTTGCAAAAAAAAATCTAACTTATCTAATGATTTGACGGATGAGTAATGACGGATTGAATAGAATCCCTTTTATTTTACCCAGGCATCATCCCTTTTATGTTTTACTTATTTAAGTACAAAATGAAATCTAATATTATTAGTAATGTTATATGTAATTAATTGTTAAATTTGTTTATCAATTAATCTGTTGCAGGTGGTGATTGTCGATAAAATAAAAATGTGTTACACAATGATAACCTTTTAATTACTGTTGGTCAGTCTTCCAATGTAGTAATTAGCCATCGTTATCTAACATATAGATAAATTTAATATTTCTTTCAAAGTGACAACCAATTTTTTTTTTGACAGCGAACCTTTAATGCGTGATCGGCCGGATCGTGCAAACGAAAACGGATACTGTCTTGTCATAAAATAAGTCTAACGTTCTAGGTAGTTTTTATAAAAGAATTAATAAATAAAATATGTTGCGCGTGTAGTAAATAGATAAACTGAAAATCGATAAAATGTAAATTTAACCAAATAATATTTAAATTATATTAATCATGAGACGCATCTGCCCATCACCACCAAAATACTGTCACTCAGTTACGTAATAACTATCCATTTGCTGTCCCGCTCAGATGACGCTCCATCCAAATTCAATCAACTGTGAAATTATTATAGTCAACATCAGTGAAGAAAGTAGTAATGTATATTCATTATTGCTTTATGTACCTATCTTTTTGTTGAATATAACACAATCGTCACTCATCATAACCAATACATTTATTTAATCGAAACTAACTATTTCCGCGCGATTTCACTTACGTTAATTATGATAATTTATCCACGTATGACGTAGCTTCCCGTTACTGTGAGAGTTTTCACCATCAGATCAGTACAAATCTTACGGATAAAGTTAGGACATTCCCTCTTTATAATGCTCGTATATATAATTTGTATAGATTTGTATAGATCTGTAAAAAATATTTTCTTCAAGCGAATATTGTTCAGATAAACAAATGTATATAACAGGCTAGTTGACTACTTTTATTTTATTATCCATTAGTTTCTGATAATAATGTAGAGGTAAAATCATGTTTCCGATTAATAGTTTCGGAGATATGGTGCTATGATTGTGGCACTGATGCTAGTCAGCCGAAAGTACTCTCTAGTTCCTACAAATTCAAACCACGAAGAGACGTCACGCCCTCCTACGGAAGAGGAAAACGTATTGACATCTGGGCAATCTATCTTTGTTATTTGTGAGTTTATGTTTATAGTTGTGATAAAGAGAATTATACCGTTTTATGTAACAAATTTAATGCAATATGCATTTTAGCAAATAACTGTAATTTATTTGCGAAATTAATATAATTAAATTTATTTTTTTAAATATTTATAATTAAAGTTGCTTCAAAAATTCCGAACATATAACAGAAACCTGTATTTTCAATGGTATACACAAGCCTAGACCCAAATTATAGGTAGATCCCAGCTTTATAATATTGCTACGCGCTAAGATGTGAGATAAAAAAAAATCGCCCTTTGAATTCACAACCCTGACTCTTTATTTAACAATTTAAAATCACAAGAATAATTCCTCAACAAAATAGACATATCGACTCCACTAATAAACGTCACTACTTGATCGTCCCAATAGTTCACCTCACTAGTTTCGAATCCCGCTTGTATTCGCTCTCATTTTCAGTTCACTTGTTACTAAAAGAACGCCGAGACGACTAGTCCACCGCGTATTTATAGGGGCCTTTACCACATGTTCACAATGTTCTATAAACTCTCAATAGGTAAGTTGGCTGGGCAATTCTTCAGCCCTGCCGATATATTCGAGGCATTACCGAAAAATCCTAGAACGGCTACCCGTCCCTTTCTTTCCGAGTGACTGTCCCTTTCTTTCGATGTCTACCTATATGACACAAGAAGATTCGACGGTGTGAGCATGATTCAGTAGCGCAAAACGCCATTTAGTTATGAGTAGACGAACCGTGTTGCTGCACTCCGTAACACTACCCCTCCTGGATATTTAACAGAGTCCGTTCAACTCCCATGTCATTTCCTGAGCATCCATCATAGTATAACTTGAGCATATCTGATATATTCATGGGCACAATAAACTGAAGGTGACAGTTATTTTCCCCAGCATTTTCTTATATACAGCGCAGTATTCCGTCTTGACCAAAGAAGCGATACCAATAACTCTTTGTGACTAAACTCATTGCAGCCACCTTACTCCATTTCGGCCTCGGTGGATCAGACTTGAACCACTTGATGATTGGTCGTAAATTGTAGTACCTTAGACAGGGATCCCTTCTTTCCTTACTAATGTCTGCTCTCAATGACCTTATGGGCACTGGCTCTTTCACGTCTGGCCTAGTGCTGTACTTGCAGCAATCGCCATAAGATCTCTTCCAAGTGCGTCATCGTTTCTCTGCTGCTTTGAAAAGGTACTCTTTCTATCGTCAATAGCTCTTCACTCCTCCTCCTCCTTACTCTATGGCAGTTTATCCGCAAACAAAACATCTGGGAGTGAAATATCGTGGATCGCTCGCTGTTATTGCAACTACCTCCCGTACGCAATGTCTGCCATAATCCTTGCGTACTGTTTCTACTGTTAAAGCATGCGCTAAGGCATCCTTCATCATCTTATGATGTCCTAATCTAACAACAGCCCTCACTTCCAAGTCACGGATCTCGTCAACAAAATTTTTTACCAGCATGTCATCGCCCAGAGCAGAATTTGACTGGTATTGTTTCCGGACAAGTTTCTCGGTCTCCATCACCACATCATCATATCGTGCCTCCAATGCGTCCATCAAATTCTCATATATGACATCATCACCTAGTACCTCAAGGACGGTGAAGGCCTAATCACGTCCAGCCATTTATCTCCATAACCATGCGAATCTGAACTTTATAAGCAGACCACGTTATAAATGACGTTCCATCGAACGACGGTGCTTTAAGATGTCTTTAGCCTTTTTCCCCAATGTTGCCTTCGACAAATTAAAATTTTCCGAAATGCCATCAGATTCTGGTACACCTACTGTGCAATTTTGCACTGTGTCCCCGTTATTAATTTGCTTCGGCTTTTGTGATTGATACGCAATAACGTATTTATGATTGTATCGTTGAATTCGTACGAATATTTGTAGTGATTAATAACTGAATATTGTATTAGCCTAAATATTATATACGTTCTCATTGCTGGATTTTATATTAATCAGATGACGAATAAGCTAATTTATTTTGTTTGTTTCAAAAGTTTGTAACATAATAACTATTTCAAACATTTTTGTCTTACTATGCTAAGAACTAATGAAAGATTTCGGCGTTTATTCTCGAACCGATTCTATGAAATATACTAGCTTTTTCAATCCCTTACTTTACTAAGAATAAAGTGACATCCACCACTAAAGTAGGTAAATAATAAATTAGTTTTAACTAAAATACTATTTGAAATTTAATAGGTCTTTACCTATGACATTGACGTTCTGCCGTACTGGCCATTTCAAATCAAAATACATTTATTTTGGCTGATAATTCTAATTTATTTTATTTCAAAAAGATGGAATTCTTTTTCTAAAACCGCCATTTGTTTAATATTTAGTGTTTTGTTTTCAACACATTCGAACATTTTTCGTCGTCATGGATATGTTAAAAATTCGAGTAATTATGGAGCTTCCAATATTGTTGCCTCCCGTCCAGCTGAGGAGTCCTTAAAGAAGCACATCAATAAGCTGTCAAAGATGCATTGATTGCATTGGTGATTAGTGATTACTTTGAATAACAGAAATAAAAAAACATGTATTTCTTGAAAAACGGCAACGTCATAGGTAAAGACCTCATATTTTTCTTTTGTTAATACTTTTACTCTATAATAAAAAAAAGAAGAATTTAATAATAATAACTTTATTAATACTAGGAGTCCCGGCACCCTGTTTATCCATCAACTTATTACCAGAGCCATCTCGGACGCCAGCAACAAACTTTTTATTTCACATTTTAGGTATTTTAAACTTTTTTTATTTTATTTTGAAGCGATATAAATGGTCATATTTTTTATTTATTTTTTCTTTATTTATTATAGTCAGTTCACAAAACATTTGTTTTTTTTATAAATTTTAATGTCGAATATATTAATATACACACGTCAACATCATCTAGGGATATTTTAACTATATTAACTTAATTTTCCCAGTTTTTTTTTTTCTGAATAACATACAACATGTTTATATTTTTATAAAGCAGTAGCGTAAACCTGCAACCAGCTGGTGACCACTCGCGCTGTGTGGGAAGAGCATTGTCGTGCATGGGTGTGAATTCATGACCCATTTGTAGTCGATTTGGGTAGACTATTGGTACTACCAGTTGGTTGAGGTATTTTTCAACGGTCATGGTATTTCTAATCCAAACGAGGTCTGTTCTTCCACATGAATTCCCGCCCAAACCATAATCGTCCCGCCATGGTATGGATGGACTTCCTGAGGGTGTTGCAGGCGGCTCTCAAGACCAGAAGTTTGCTATACGCGTACTCTTCGCGAATCAGGACTCACCGAATCGACCGAATCGAGACTCATCGGTAAACAGCACTACAGACGCATGGCTTCCTTCCCAGAACAAATGTTCACGAGCCCACTGTAATCTTCTTCCACGATGTCCTCGGCGTAGTGCAGGAGTACAAAGCTAAAAGTCTTGTCGTTGGGTGGTTATGCGTTTCCCGCTTGGTGTCTTTCAGCTACTTCACCAGTAGCACGATAACGTGACCATAACCGTGATATCACGTTTTGTTTTGTTCCGATGTCCTCAGCAATACTCCGTTGAGTAGCCCCAGCTTGAAGCATGCATACTGCCCTTAACATTTCCTCTCTTGTTAAATGGCGTCGCTGCATAATGCATACAGTAGCACAAATTCAAATTAAAGAGCTAACTTGTTTTAAAACTTTCGATTAACATAAAAAATCTTCAATAACTATGGCAGGTAAATTGAAAACTTTGAATTTCGCTTGAATTATGTTGTGCAAATCTTTTGTTTGAAATTATTTTTTTAAAATTAAACTTTAGAATCATCAATAAAGGCGTACAAAATAAGTAATAATAATTAAGTAAGCAACGCTTGCGTTGTGTTTCGTCGTGTGAGTGAGGGTACCGGAGGCCCAACCCCTCCCTATTCCCTTCCCTCTTCCCCTCAACCCTTCCCTCCCTATGATCATATTCGTCTCTCAAAGGCCGGCAGCGCGCTTGTAGCCCCTCTGTTCATGAGCGACGGTAATACCACTTACCATCAAGTGATCCGTCTGCTCGTCTGCCCCCTATCCCATAAAAAAGAAAAAAAAGATTTTAAAACCAGCCAGTAGTTTTTAAATTTAGTACTTTATACAAAATATCCCTAGACGATGTTGATGTCTGTATTAAACGCTGCCGATAGGCAGCAATGGCAGGGTCGCCATACAGTGTTGGCGGTTCGGGTGTCTAAATAATAGTCTGACTGCGATTTACAATAAGTTAAATACGCTCTAAATTAGCTTATATAATGAGGAGAGATGAGTTTGTGTGTACACACACACTACAACCCATTTCCTTTGAAAGGTGCTACTAGTTATACTTTTAACGGTTCCTCTCAGTCTTCCTTCCGGTCGGTGTGTAAAGAAATGTCGCTTATAGTTTAAACATGTTAGAAATATAATAGTTGTTATATAAATCTCTGACGTTTCTACTTACTAACCCTCGTCAGTGCAAGGACATTTGTTTCATGACACATGACGTAATAAATGAACCGATCTCCTTTGTCTAACATATTATTACTATACATATAACAAATTCCCCCGCAGCGTCTGTCTGTCTTTCTTTTCTCGAACTTGAAAAGTACTGAATGAATTTTCACTTAGTTTTCAATAACAGTGCAAACTAACGATATCTAAATATATATAATGCAAAGGTGACTGACTGACATAGTGATCTATCAACGCACAGCCCAAACCACTGGACGGATCGAGCTAAAATTTGGCATGTAGGTAGTTATTATGACGTTGGCATCCGCTAAGAAAGGCTTTTATCAATTCTCCAAGGGGATAAAATAGGGGATGAAAGTTTGTATAAATCTTCTTAGATTTTCGACAGACTGAATTTAAAGATTTAAGCTACTATAATGAAGACGTCCACTTAAATAGAATTTAGATAAATTCAACCCCCATGGGGATAAAATAAGGGATGATGGAGGATGTAAATGTATTAATTTGAACCTATCAGTGCCTAATGGAATGAATAAATAAATATTCGTTAGAAATGCTGTTAAAAGTAACTTTAGCACGCGGACGAAGTCGCGAGCAAAAGCTAGTTAGATAAAGACATCGGAAAAAATTAAGCAGATTTCCTTTAATTAAGAGAAAACGCTGCCAAACCCTTTTGAGTTATAATAAAACAATGTATGGTGGGATTAGATCTACAAAAAAGTCCGCGATGGTACATATCCATCTCCCAAGGATAACCCACAATAACCATATTTTGCTTCTAAATATGACAATATTTACTTTATCTTACAAACCTATTTTTAACAATATAGTATTAATTCTTACGCATTTAATGTAGATCAAAATTATCTTTTAAACTATATGAAAAGACGGAAAAATTAAATATCGATGAAGCGTTACGAAGATATCGCTCACTTGCTATTACCGCCCCCGCACTGCACCTACCCGCCGTCTGTCGTCCCTAAATCTATATCGCGCGCGATTTTTGCTTCAACGCTAAGAAACGCCTTCCCCCAAATATGGGGATATTTGGTCCCAAATCCTAAGAAAACGCATTACTTGATAAAAAATCCTAAGGAAACACATTCCTTGATAAGGGGATTATAACGCTCGAGAAAGTAACATAGTAACATATGTACGTCGAGTGGTAAGCTCAAGACTACTAAAGCTAAGTTTACATCTTTATTAACCGACTTATATTTGTC
This sequence comes from Diatraea saccharalis, assembly GCA_918026875.4. Classification (NCBI taxonomy): domain Eukaryota; kingdom Metazoa; phylum Arthropoda; class Insecta; order Lepidoptera; family Crambidae; genus Diatraea; species Diatraea saccharalis. The sequence goes on along the minus strand of OU893334.1, from coordinate 19,411,066 downwards.
CATAATGTTGGTCTGTATGGGCTTCTACATAAATGTGCTAATTTTCATAAGTGTGGGTTTGTACGTTCATGTATTTCTCAGACGCTAGAAAGAATCCCAATGGCAACATTACATTTTTGAAGGATTTTAAATGAGCGAAGAAAGTTTTAAAAAATCAGTTCTGTAACTTTTAAAAATGTAAACATAGAAATCTATGGCTTTAGTTACTTATTTATAGCTAGAGGAGTAAGGGGGTCGCTCTACAGGGGTATCTACAGTTCTAGAGGCAGGAATAGTGCAAAACAATATTGCGAAAAGGGGGACATTTACAAAAGCACTACCATGGCATCCGATGAGAAATAACACTCAAATACGGTCATTGTTTTCCTAAATAAACAAGTACCAATAAAAGAAAACGGAAGTTATCCGATTACCGTGAAAATATTTCTTTGTTTAGATATTTTCATCATTTATCACGCTCAGATTAACCAATTACACGAATATTAAACGACCGAAAGGAGACAGCCTTTAAGCGAATTAAATACTTAATAAGTTACGTTTTGATGAGAACAGTTCGTCGAATTGCGTTCATTGTTAGTAACGTCAAAATAATCTAATATTAGTTCGCGTTCCAGTGTACCGCCACAGTTCACACGTTAGCAGTAACTTGGGTTTCCATTGTCACCTGCTGTACTCTTCTACACTACTTGTTGTTTTTCCGCAACTTTGCCCCCGTCAATTACAACCTATGTCACCTGCGTATGATTTAGCTTCTAGTAGGGACTTCTTAAAATCGGTCCAGTAATGTCGGAGCATTAATTAATTTATTTAATCTTTATTTTATAGAACACGGCGGACTTATTGCCAAGGGAATTCTCTACCAGTCTACCAGACAGAAAGTAAGAAGTAAAATGTATAAAGAAAGTAGAATTACAAAAGATAAAAACTCTTATACCTAAAATAATAAACAAATAGATTTATGCATAAATAAATATTTATATATATTTATATTATAAATATATATAAATATAACAATACAATAACATATATACTCCATAATACCATAACCTTTGGACCCCTCTAAGATATTTTAAAGAGATCCAGATTTATAGTAGTAACTACGTCGATTAACTTATTTTTGTCAGCTTGAGTATAAAGCTGGAGATCGTCCGAGTAAAGATGGCAAGAAGAAAGTAATTGAGTGGAAGGAGAATTAAAAATAGAAAGAAGAGGAGAGGAAAGATAATACCGCCTCAAGATACGCCAACAGTCAAATCGCACCAATCAGATATAGACCGCCTGCTGCCGTCCACGAAGATAAGATGAAAACCGTGCCCTAACAGAAGAAGAGATTCACGATTTTCAGATGATATCAAGCAGAATATCATAATTGAACGTATTGAAATTATTCGAGAAATCAATCAAAACCACAACAGTTAATTTGAGTTATCCATCCCGTCGCGTATATCTTCTAAAACATTAAAAAAGGCAGTGGTGGTACTATGGCCCGGTCGAAAACCAAACTGATAGGACTTAAAATGTTATTATGAAAATGAAAGTAGAAAGTTGCTTGTGAATGTCTACTTCTAGAACTTTTTAAAGAAATGGCAATATATAGATTGGTCAAAAGTGTTAAGGAACTGAAGGATTATGGATTTTAGAAAGTGGAATCGTAAATGCTTTTTTCCAATACATAGGAAATACACCAGAAGAAAGAGATTAGTTTAAGATGAAGGTCAGGACAGATAGAATGCAGTCAAGAATGGGAATAATCATCTTTCTCCGATATCCTCATATGCAATGCAAACAAACAAACAATCCATTGTTTGTTCGTATTGTGATTTTCTTATTATTTTATTTCCGCGTTTTATTTTTATAATATCTAGAAGTACAATTAAAGTAGTTCTATTTTAATAATAATTAACTGTAAGATTGAAATTGTCCTACTGTTTCATCTATACACTGCAACAACGGCATTCGCTCAGGGCTAATTAGATGTTGCTCTCTTGTAGACATTTATCTGGATTACAGTCGGAAATATTCGGGTGATCTGCAAACAAAATGGTTGTCTCGGAAAGCGCTGGCTTATTCCGTAATTTTGTTACAACACTAAACACTATGAATTATCAAGCTATATATAGTTATTTGATGACTGTTGAAATCTTTTTCACTTCAAAGGTCAACCTTCCAAAAATTATTATGATTTTCAGAACTATTATGTAAAAAACTTCGCATCAAACTGGACGAAAGCACAGAGGTTCAATGGATAAAATAAAAAAAAACCTATTACAGAAGGTAATAAAGATTTAATTTCAATGAACTTCAATGCAATGTCACACATTGATGTACTTGATGTCTAGTCAGACATAATTACAGAATATCTAACGACGACTGTAACCGCCTAACTCATTGCTGGAGACATAGCGTTAACTCTTTTGTTAATATTCTTTCTAAAAGATAAAATTCATAATTTCAATAAAAGGATGGTTATGTTTTATTAAATGTATGTGGATTTCTATGACACCTGATATAGTCTGAACGACTGGACCGATTTAAATATAAGCTTCCATCAGATTCGTCTATTTCTACGAGTGACTAGGTACATTACAAAAAATAACAACAAAATGGCGGCTAAAGTGGTTAGCGTATAAAACATTTCTAATTATCAGTGCATTTAACACTTACATTAGAAAGCAGAAAAAATTAGCTCAGAATAAGTAGTTTGTTCATGGAACGAGAATTCGGAAAATTTCGAATACAATAATTTTGCAATAATAAAATTATTTCCGTAGAAATTGTAACGTCATGTCAACATCAGAAACAGTGTTAGGCCTTAGCTCCGTTACATTCAGTGGCGTAACTATACTGTTTGAGGCCCGTGCCAAATTCATCGAATATTATATATTTTTTGCTAATTGTGTAATAATAACTGGCAGGAGTAAGGAGTCTCAACTGACCGGGGGCCCCTTCCAGCTGGGGGCCCGTGGCATTTTGACGACTTGCCACCCTGTAGTTACGCCACTGGTTGCATTATTAATTTTCGAAAAATATTTTTCTTTGGATTTGAAGTGGCTAATAATGGAGCATTTCGAAGATAGACATCGTTTTCGGAGAAACGTGTCATGTACATTCGTACAAGTAGTAATACAATAGAAATAGATTTACTACATCTTTAGGTACGTATTCTTCAATCTGGAAGTTTAAGTCCCCTAAATTGCTAATTCGCTGGAATTTGGCTGAAATTTATGGATTGCATAAAATGCAAAAAATCAATTATTTATTAAATATTGAAATATTTTTGAATAATCCCCAAAATATTGCTAAATTAATTTAATAACTCTTCAATTTGTTAATTTATTGCATGAATTTGTAAATATTGTATGGTAAATGGAAAATATTAAGATATGAAAAATAATACAAATAACTCGATAAACGTAAACGGCGGTAAAGGTAAACGGCGAAATAATTTAAGCTTATAACATTGCATTCAAATTATCATGAGGCGTTATTTTTATAAAAATTGATGTTGGGTAGTTTAGTACTAATTACTCACTTTCTCTTTTTCGCACGACAATTGAATTGTATGAAGCAATTTAATAGAAGAAGATTTTAAAGAAGAATATACATTTCTAGTTTTTCAGGTTTTTATTGAAGCGACACCATTTTCGTGTTCAACAAACGGAAAGGACATTTTTTTTTTAATTTTAATAAAATGACAGTCATTAGATATAGGTATTTATAATTAGTAAAATTATGTTTACTTATTAAGAAATTCATAATAACAGTTGCTTTTTAGTCAACCATAACAAGTAACGAAAAAACTAATCGATACCAACGAAAGTGATGTGTGATCCCAATACAACCCAACTCAATAAGTATAATCGTCTACCAATTTTTTTAACGGTACTGATTTTTGAACGCTAATACGTCATCAAAATAGCGGCCAAACGCATTAGCAATTTTCTGGGATTATACATGCTTGCATAATCATGACAATAATAAATAATAAAAATTATATTCAATAAGATAATTTTTATTAAAAATACTAGTATAAAGGAACTAGTATATCAGAGTATCGGAGTAGGACTTAACAATCTTTTTTAATGTTGGGTTGATATTGTAGTCTGTAATCAGAGCTTCCCGCAACAGCTTCCACTACATGAATTGGTACTCTTATGCACATGACTGCAGCATTATTCTGGTCCACTATTCTAAACTCGACGGTGGCTTGAGTTCCATGGAAGGAAAGAAAATTCTTTAAACATTTTCCTCTTATCTTCTTTTTTCAAAACAAAGTACTTTCTCTCTCTTTCGAGATAGGGATAAGCATTCAAGTTAGTCAAATAGCTATGATAATTATAGCACTTTAATCTTTTTAGCTATGCGTATATTTATCCTCACCGACCGCACCGAAAGAACTGTGAGAAATTAATTTAAGATTTGTTTATATGGAACATAGAACCTCCTCACGTTAGTACTCATCGAATCATCAAAGCAATGTATTTGTCAGTTGGAAAGAGAATTAATTTCCTTTGCTTCCTCCAATTCGATTAATTTGCTTTCGCTGTTAATACAATTTTGATAGTCTATATCGGAACCATTCTTTTTCTACACAATGATTAAAGTAAATTAGACATATCTGTTTTAGCATAATTGTATTTGGCAATTATACTAAAACAGATATATTTGTGTCTAATATTTCTGTTGTTTTTTTTTTGTGCATAAAGTTTGAGAAGCGATTCATTGTTTACGTTATTTTCGAATTGTGACTTAAAGAAAAAGCGAGCGTAAATTTATGCGTAAGCTGTTTTGCATGACAAAAAAAAAATCTATGTTAAAATTTTTGTATTTAAAATATTAGTAATAAGGATAATTAACATACCACTGGAAAGAATCGTTTTATTTGTCATCATATTACAGTAACGAAAATACACAGTAAGTCAAAATAAGATAGAGAGAAAAACATGTATGGTATAGAATGTTAGAGTAAGTCGGTCCTTGATCCCCGAAACTTTAGGGCCTAAAGTGAAGATCAAATGGGAACCAACTGCAACAGCGCTGGTACTCTGATAAACAAATAAGCTTACGAGCTCTGAAGACGATATTCAGCAAAGCATCTTGTAGTTGCGGCAGACGACATGGTGGTGTAACGCAGCCTTCAATGTGGACATTCAGTGGCAGCTCCCCAGGGAACACATTAGCTAGAAAAATATATATAGATAAAAAAAAAATTTAAGGTTAAATCATCCATTTTTTTTACTTTTCTGTTTTTAACATAAAAGAAAGTCGTTTATGTTGAGATCTTTCCCACAATGGATGTTAATGCAATATTTATCAATATAAAGGGTGATTTAAGAGAAAGGATTATATATATATAACACAATTCCACGGAGGTGAAGCCGCTGGCCCACGGCCACATGTTGGACGTATTAACTTACGATATGATGCACATATAGGAAAGCAAAATACGTGATCTTGTGTTTTTTCCAATGAGATAAATATGTCGTTGAAGTATTTCTGTATTTTATAGAACGCTTCCAGATACTTTGTCATTAAAATAAAATTACTCATCCTATTCCTAAACCACCAACCATAAATGATTGAATGAATGAATTCTTTATTGTACACCATAAATTATAGAAAAACACAATTTGATAAAGTTTAGTTGTACAATCGGCGACCTTATCGCTAAAGAGCAATTTCTTCCAGGCAACCGCAGGTTAGACAGGACTGTTACTTAATAGACGGGTAATAGATGGTGTCTTACATAGCGAGAGAAACATACCTACATATATACGTACAAATAGCATATACATACTGCTACATATAAATATAATATACTATACATAATATAATATACATACAAACATATATTTAAAATAAAACAGTACTAAAACAAATATAACAGGGTGATACGATAGCATTTGTTCCTAAAGTGATAGATAATATTCCTTTTACATATTTTTAAAACACTTTAATGAAGGAGCGCGCATTATTTCTTCAGGTAAGGCATTCCACAAGCGAACAGCCTGAACTGCAAATGACTTATCAAGAAATTTTGTGGAATACACAGGCATCTGCAGTTTTAGGTTCTCCGATGATCTCAAAACACGACAGTGCGTATCACGAAGGAAATTGAAACGTTCCTTAAGATAAGTTGGTGAGAGAGGATTGAACAGTATACTGTAAAGCAGGGAAACAATATGTGCATTCCGACGAAGTCGAATGGGCAACCACTTGAGCTTAGTGCGAAAATCAGATACATGATCATACTTGCGTAATTATTATTGAAGGCCATACATTAGAGAGACTATTTAATTAATTTTTAAGTTAAGTTTGAAAACTTCCACTATGTTAACTAAAATTTTAATATATAGAAAATTTGAAACCTATGGATATAAGTTTTGCTTTATTCGACGTAACCCTTTTATAGTATAATACATATCATCACTCTTAAAATGAGTCGAACAAACTACGCTGCGCGAAGTTGGATTTCGATTATTACGAATGACTGAAATCCACTTCTCTTTCACATTTTGATGTCGGTTTGGAAATGAAAAAATGTATGCAAACCCGTTTAGTAAAAATAAAGAAGTTAAAAATTAAATCCGTTTTTCATTTTTTTACTTCCTTATTCTAACACTTCAATATCTGTGATCTGGACCTCTATGTAGCATTTTGAATGCCAAATTTATTAAATTTCATTTCCATACAACAAGAAAAAAATACATAACGTAATTTATGTTTTGTTAGAAATAACGCATTATAAAATTAAAGTTACCTTATTTATGGGAATAAGAGGCCCACAGCTGTCACTGTTCCGTAGCTATCTCTCAAATAAATCGCAATGTGTAAAGATAGGGACATACACTAGTTCCCAAATTCCCATAATTTACGGCGTTCCGCAGGGCATTATTGTCGGTCCTAGTCTATTTTTAATCTATATTAACGACTTGTGTAACCTTAATCTCCAAAATGGTGCTATATTTTCATACGCTGACGATACAGCCTTGGTATTTTCTTCTAAGACATGGGACGAAACATACCATTTCGCACAGAAAGGATTTATATAGTCAATCAATGGCTTTACAACAACTTACTTACCTTAAATTTTAGTAAAACCAAGTCGATGAACTTTTCGATTCGTGGTGTGGCTCCTGGTATCCTAGCTTCATTTAATATAGTCGGTCAACAATCACTCACAGTTAATACTGACATGATAATTGAAAACGTGACATCTATTCGTTATCTTGGTATGATGATTGACTGTCAACTGTCTTTCAAACCGCATATAGTTCTTCTTTCTAGTAGAGTTCGAAAGCTTATTTTCATCTTTAAACAGCTTCGATTTTCTGCGGGTGCTGAGACTATGAAAATGGCTTATATAGCACTTTGTGAGTCTATCCTGAGATATTGCATAACCACCTGGGGTGGGGTAGCTAAGTCACATTTAATGTTAGCTGAACGTGCGCAACGCGCTGTCCTTAAGGTTTGCTGTAGTAAGCCCCGCTTGTACCCTACTGACATGCTTTATGAATTTTGTCAAGTTCTAACAGTCAGACAACTTTATGTACTAGCTACTACCTTAACAATTTACGTTCAAGGCTAGTCTCGTCGTAACAATCTAGTAGTCACAACAAAAAAAAATGAATACATCTTTTGCCCAGAGATTTTTTTTGAGGAGCTGTGAAATTTTTAGATACTCTTTAGTTAATTCAAGCTTGGAATTGATCATATACCGGACTTCATCGAAGTTCTTTCTCTAGTTTTTGCGTGAAATAGTAACAAACATGCGTACATCCATACACCCTTACATATATTCATATTCTTCAGAGAAAAATCCCGGAATATAAATTTTAATTTAAACATTGATAACATAAAAGTAACATCAGATCTTGAAGTTGCTACAGTATTTGAAAATTTATTTACTGAAATTCCGGTCTTAATTACACAATTTTTGAATTCCTCTTCCACTGTTGCGGAATCTATTTTAAAGTTTAAATAATTGTAATAGCCAATTTAAGTCTCAACACATTGATTTTAAAGATATAATAAAATCTTTTAATCAGCTACAGAAAAAGAAAACCGCTGATTTATAGGGTAATTCCATTGAAGTTTCTAAATCGGTAATTGAGAAGATAGCTCCAATCCTAGCTTATATATTTAATGAATGTTATGATTGTGGTATTTTTCCTGAGCTCATGAAATATAGTAAAATTATTCCTTTACACAAATCGGGTGTCACATTTGATCCTACTAACTTTAGACGTATATCCGTGCTACCCTACTAACTTTAGACGTATTACGTTTAGTAAGATTTTTGAAAAAAAATCACACTGGATCAAATACAAACATACTTTTACACGAATAACCTTATGAATCGACAACAATTTGGTTTTATAAGGGGTCGCTCAACAACCGAAGCCGGTGTCGAGTTAACACAAAAAGTTTTTAATGCGTAGGAGGATTCACATGATGCGTTAGGTGTTTTCTGCGACCTATCCAAGGCATTTGATTGTGTTTTTCATGAAACATTGATTAGGAAACTTCATTATTATGGATTTAGAGATAACTCATTGGATTTGATTGTCTCATACTTAATTGACAGAGTACAGAGGGTTGACATCAATGGCAAAAGATCCCCTGGATCGAAAGTTAAGATGGGTGTTCCGCAGGGCTCAATACTTGGTCCATTCTTGTTTTAGATTTACATAAATGACTTGCCTTATTTCGTAAGGGATGATCACGAAATAGTTTTGTTTGCGGATGACACTTCACTTTTGTTTAAAATTAAAAGAGGGTTACCTCTTAATGATGATGTGAACAATTCTATCGCTAAAGTAGTACATTGGTTTAATGTAAATAATCTTCTCCTTAATGAAGGAAAAATAAAATGTCTAAAATTTGCACTACCTAATGTTAAAAAAGTAGATTTAAATGTTAATATAAAAGATAAGAACATGGGCCTTGTGGATACTACAGTATTTTTGGGAATAACATTAGATTCTAAACTATAGTGGGGCCCACATATTGATAAATTGTCGAGTAGACTTAGCTCTGCAGCATATGCCGTAATGAAGATACGTAGGTTAACTGACATAGACACTGCCAGATTAGTATACTTCAGTTACTTTCATAGTGTGATGTCGTACGGAATCCTATTGTGGGGAAATGCTGCGGACATACAAACGATTTTTGTACTTAAAAAAAGAGCAATTAGATCAATTTATAATCTTAGGATTAGGGACTCTTTGAGCGAGAAATTTAAGTAAATAGGCATAATGACTGTTGCTTCTCAATACATATACGAGAACATTAAGTACGTTCGTAACAATATTGGTTTGTTTTCTATAAAAAGAGATGTACACAATATAAATACAAGAAATAAAAATAAATTAACGGTGCCTGTCACTAGACTACAAAAAGTTAATAACTCATTCAGGGGTCTTTGTGTGCGCTTCTACAATAAGGTCCCAAGCAAAATACAACAATTAGATATCATGCAGTTTAAATCTACTATTAAAATAATACTTATTAAAAAAGCTTACTATAAGGTATCAGATTATATAACAGATAAGAATGCTTGGACTTGAGATGATCCAGCAACTGGATAGGTGATTACTTCTTAACTCATTAGATATCAAAAATTATCTTGCTTCCATTATTATAAAATGATTATGTTATCATTATAAAACCATAGTTGCTTTTTTCTCTCTTTATTTATAATGTATTGATCTGGTAATGGCATGGTTTTTTTAAATGACATTACTCCTATTAGAGCTGGTGAGTTTCTTGCTCGTTCTTCTTATCAGCCAAAAGACGTCCTGAACGAGCGGTAGGGAAAAAAGATGTTGGACGATTCAAAAGTATTTTTAAGAAGTCTATTTGAATAAAGATTATTTTTACTTTGACTTTGACTTGACTTTGACTTTGACTTTGACTTCTTTATATTGAACCAGCTAATAATCAAACATATGTAATGCACTTTGCCCACTTTTAGTTGCAGCTTGTTTAGAAGTTGTTTCTTTGTTCAAAACAATAAAGTTGGTTGAACTATAGCTTACGTGCCCTCTTAACTGCATTTCTTGATTTGTCTGTAATTTTTTCTTATGTATAATTTTTGAACTTTTATGTCGTAAATTGTAATTACCACTGAGAGATGGGGACCTGGTGTCCTGTGCAACAAACAGGTTTTAATTACCTAAAACAGGCAACAGCGATCCACAACCAAAATTAGGTTTAAGATTGATTGTATTTTATAAGTGTAAAACTTTGTGGAGAGAAATAAATCTTATTATTATTATTTCGGGGTAAATAATAACGTTTAACGGTGGTAATATTTGGCTGAGGTTTTGTGTTCCAAGCAATTACTTAAATTTAATTTTTAAATTACTGAAAATGTAAGTTTTCTCCAATACTTATGTGTGTAATTTGATGCCATCCTGCTTTTTATTTTTTGAGGATTGGTTTTTACAACCTTTTACTACACAATTCGGCAGTTAGTAAGAAATTTTTGATTTTTTTTACAAAGAAACGTTCCGCACACTGTCTTTAGTTAGACTGATAAGAAAGGCGTAGTTTCGTTATGTATGTGTGCGTGAAACTGTGTACGAATACGCCGAGGCGTAGTTTTGTAGGCTTCACTTTTCTGTTAGGCACAACTTTTTATTTGGTCCGAGAGTTTATGTATATTATTTGCAAATAAAATCGTAAGTTAAGAATAATTATACCAGGATTTCAATGCGCCATCTAGTGCTACTGCTGATCCCACCATTAGAACATATTTATTTGATAATATAATAAGCTACCTCCGTCGCATTATATATTATCAAAAATATGTTTCTTTGGAGCTGTAGTGGCATTTCGAAAATACACGTCATTTCTTAAGAAACGTATCATGTTCATTCGTACAGTAGTAATACAATAGAAATAGTTTTACTACGTATAGATATACGTATATGCTTCAATCTAGAAGTATAAATATCGTAAATTGCTAATGCGCTGGAACCTGGAACACCCACGTGACGCCATATGAAAATAGAATGTATAAATATAATATAATAACTCTCAAGGTTGTTAATTTATAGCATGAATTTTTAGAAAATATTAATGAAATGAAATTCATTAGATATAGGTATTTATTATTAGTTAAATTATGTTTACTTGTTGTGAAAATCATAAAACAGTCGCATTTAGTCTAGTATCTAGTCATCTATAGCAAGTAACAACAAGACTTAAAAATAACAATCAAAACCAACTATAATGACGAGTGATCTCAATATAACCCAACTCAATAAGTGTACTCGTCTACTAGTGTTTATTTGCAAAGCGTACAGATTTTTAAACGCAATTACGTCACCAAAATGGTGGTTAGGCGCAATAGCAATTTGCGGGGATTATACACGTTTGCATAAATTTGACGATAATAAATAATAATAATAATGAATACTTATATTCAGTAAGATAATTTTTATTAAAAACATTAATCCCTTTAATTTATTAAGGCCTCTAGGGCTTAACACATTTGTTTAATTTTGGGTTGATATTATAGTGCCATTTCTGCCATCAGAGCTACCCGCGACAGCTTCCACTACATGAATTGGTACTCTTATGCATATGACAGCATCATTATTCTGGTCCACTATTCTAAACTCGATGGTGGCTCGAGTTCCCTGAAAGGCAAGAAAATTCTTTAAATGATTGCCTCTTATTTTCTTTTTTCAAAACAAAGTACTTTCTCTCTCTTTTGAGATAGGTATATGCATTAAAGTTAGACAAATAGCTATGAAATTTCGTCACCGACCGCACCGAAGGAAGTGTGAGAAATTAATTTTAGATTTATCTATGTTTCATATAAAAACATAGAACCCCTTCACGTAAGTACTCGTCGAATCATCAAAGTAATTTATTTGTGAGGTGGAAAGACAATTCATTTCATTTTCCTCCTCCAGTTCGGATTAATATGCTAACGCCGTTAATACAATTTTGATAGTCTATATCGGATCCATTCTTTTTCTAGACAATGTTTAAAGTAAATTAGTCATATCTCTATGTCTAATGTTTTTTTTTTTCTATTGTTTTCTTTTTTGTTCCTAGAGTTTGAGTAAGCATGTGTAGTAGAGTTTAAAGTATTTTTAAATTTTGGCCTATGTGCATGATTTTTAATTCACTATATGTTAAAACATCAATATTTTCATAAAAACTAGATATGAATGTATTGATTAATCGTTTACGTTATTTTAGAATTGATTAAAAGAAAAAGCGAGCGTAAATTTATGCGTAAGCTGTTATGCATAACAAAAAATTATTCTATGTTGCATTATATCATAATATGTTATTATAAATATTAGTAATAAGAATAATTAACATACCACTGGAAAGAATGGTTCAATGTACATTCTAAGCTGATAGATTAGGATCTCCCCTTCAACAACAGGGCACGAGGAGTTCTGAAGAAAGTTGCATGTGACCGCGTTGTCACCCAAAGGATATGGTACTGGTATAATACCCAGAAATGCTGTAGCTAATGTGGTCATACTTTGCATTGCACGAGCTGCAAAAAAAATATGATATAAGTAGGGTACAAGTTTTATTTGTCATCATATTACAGTAACGAAAATACACAGTAAGTCAGAATAAGATAGAGAGAAAAACATGTATGGTATAGAATGTTAGAGTAAGTCGGTCCTTGATCCCCGAAACTTTAGGGCCTAAAGTGAAGATCAAATGGGAACCAACTGCAACAGCGCTGATACTCTGGTAAACAAATAAGCTTACGAGCTCTGAAGACGATATTCAGCACAGCATCTTGAAGTTGCGGCAGACGACATGGTGGTGTAACGCAGCCTTCAATGTAGACATTCAGTGGCAGCTCCCCAGGGAACACATTACCTAGAAAAATATACATAGATCAAAAAAAAATTTTAATGTTAAATCATCCATTTTTTAACTTTTCTGTTTTTAACATAAAAGAAAGTCGTTTATGGTGAGATATTTCCCACAACGGATTTTAATGCAATATACAGGGTGATTAAAGAGAAAGGATTATATATATAAATATATATATAACACAATGCCACAGAGGCGAAGCCGCTGGCCCACGGCGACATGTAGGACGATGCCTCGCTTTTTTAGTATTCACATACGATATTATGCTCATATAGGAAAGCAAAATACGCGATCTTGTGTTTTTTCAACGAGATATATATGTCGTTGAAGTGTTTTTGTAATTTTTCAGAACGCCTCCGGATTCTTTGTCATAAAAATAAATTAACTCATACTATTTCGACATTTTTATAAAACCTTGTCAAAATTTTTAAAGCTTTCAATTAAAAGATAAAAAAATCTGTCAACAATTCGTGGAGAAATCGGTTCTTATGCATTAAAATACTTTCAGATCTCATTCTAAGATTTTGAGGTCGGTTTAAAATAACAGCAAAGGCTTAATAGCAAACTAGCAAATGACGATAATGAAAAGTAAACATAGAACACAACTCACATCTGTTAACAGCAGTGGATTGGCCCCGGACGACCAAGATCGTAGCCAAGAATACAAACAGTCGCAGCATGGTGATGGAGTGTTCTATTGAACTGATGATGCTCCTTACATTCTCGAGATATTTATATTACAGTAAATCTTATCTCGATTCGTTTATATGATTAATAATAATTAGTATAGCTGTGAGCTCGACTTTGCGCAATTAATCTAGGCAATTTTTGCAATCGTTTACACCTTCCTGGAGCCACGTGGTGGGCCGTAGCCCGTTCTCCCTATTTGATTCCATTCATAGGGAAGGCCTATCCCTGTAATGGGCACATCAATAGACTGATGATGATGATGATCGTTACAAAAAATAATTTCATATGGGAACTTAAGACAAGTAAATAAGTTGAATAATTTTATAAGAGTACTTAATCAAGGTTCCAAGGTTATTGTTATATTGTCTGAGGTCTTGGTGTTATATTAACTTTGTTGTTTCATATTTCACTGATACAGGTTGCTATGTCTTAGTAGTCTGAGTAGAGAGAAGCTCGGTGGCGCCGCGGCACGCGTTCGTTGTTTTTAAGCAACGTTCTCAAATATCAAAAACCAAAAATTATTATCTTGAGCTACTCCGTGTTTCGGAAGGCCATTGGTCCCGGCTTCATTTGGAGTCCTTGTCCTCCTCATCTCATCATCAGTTAAGCTTGAGCCACTGCAGCGAGTACGAGAAAGGGCTGATGACGATGATAATGACATATATGTCTTAGCTACTTTATTCAGTGTCTAAGCAGTACATGTGATATCGTCTAATAATGATCGTGTGAAAAATTGATTTTAAAATACATTATATAATATTTTTTACTAAATAAATTAAAAGACTATATGGAGTTTCATGCGAGTGCCCCTAATGTGTAGATTACCTAATATAATCAATTTATATATTCAATGATTTTGAAAATATTCTATACGCCTCTATTGTTCTTAAGATTTTTTAAATTCAGCCAAATTGTCTCGAATACTTAATGCGAACAAACGAACAATCAAATCCTTCCTTTTTTATAATATTAGTATAGATAAAATTGAAATATTTGCCCTATTTAGTAGTTAATTTTTGCACGGCCACCTGCAGCAGATTAATTGATAAAACGAATTTTTGTCATAATAATCTTATGCAGGTGGTCATAAAAGACAAATCAGTGTTTCAAACATCGATAACGCAACAATGAAATCTTTCAATTAAATGACTAATACTGATTCTTGTTATTCTTGATAGCTAATGTAAGTATACTGAGGAATGTTATGAAAGCAATGGGTTATAAAGCGAGCAATTCACTAGACGGGCATACCCTCGAGTATCTGTGTAGGCATGCCCTCTAAACCTCGCTACTATAGGGCAGGCATCTCTGGCTAGTGTAGGAAAGTCGCAGACATTACACAGTTATTCTAATTTATTCGATCTCGTAAGGAAATATCAAGTTGACATGATGATTTGAAATATATCTACAGTCAGTCCATGTTCTATAAGCATGACGATTACGTAAGATAGTCAAGTCAGGATGCAAATTTATAGTTCAGTGATGCCAGAAGCGTTATATAATGACAAATAAATTTCCTTCTATCTACATCATATCGTTAGTGAGGAGATGTTTTACATTATTTTTATTACAAATTGTTTTGTTTTGACTATATTTATTTGGGTTTTGTAATGAAGACGAAAATGGAAACGACGTCTGTTTTCGAAATGCCACTACAACTCCAAACAAACATATTTTTCGATAATATATAATACAATGGAGGTAGCTTATTATAATTCTGCTTTATTTATCTGCTTAATTTTCGCGTATAACACGCGAAAATAAAGTAATATTAAAAATCGTAATTTATTGCCCCCAAAACTAATATTATTAATAGATAATCACAAATGTACAGCTATTAAACATTCTAAATAAGACAATAGCAGTGTTATAATGAAATCAGAATCCAAATGTACGTAAAACTTACTTCAAAAGGTAACAATGTTTTATTTGATTGAACCTCTTTGCTGTGACAATGCTGTGTTCGACGTTGAGTCCAGTGGCCTAATTGAGATGTTTCATGATGTTGATATTACTATATTTAATCCAATGTAACAAAAATATAAGTCAAAACTAAAATAAATCAGAAAACAAAATTGAAATTCGTTAATAAATGACCAAGGTAAAGATTATTTAAAATTGCGTGTTTTCGGACGAAATGTCTGTAGCCTCCGACTTGCTTGTGACGTCACAGCACCGAACTCCAGATCGTTGCACTATACATTAAATAGAAGTCCTTGCAAATCACTTACTATTGGGTGCTCTGGCGAATTTTTAGTTATATATGGACATTAAATTTTATATTTTATTTGTATGTAGTTTATTTTATATTTCTATAATAATAAGAAAAGAAAGACAAAAATGTATAATTTGCTAACCTACAATAGATAAAGATATACTTTTAATGTGTATTTAACTTGTTTAGATACCAATTAGTATAAAGAACGGGTAAGTCCGATTCGGATTCGCGCACCGACGGTTCCGTAGAAACATTAAATTTTAATACCTTAGAACATATCCAATACTTTTTTGTGTTTTCATAGTGGTTGTATGAATGACGAAGTAATATTTGCGGATTTGTAAATGTGCTATATCTCACGATGTGACCCATTCAAATAAGTTGTTGTTGAAGATGTTCACTGGGGTCTGCAGCATATTTTTACGAAGGTTTATCAATCTTCAATTTTGAAAGTTAGGGAAAGGAAGCTACTATCACATTTTACCTTTTTGGAAGTGATGATACAATAGGTGAAGGGTTTTTGTTTTAACGATAGAATTTTATAATGATATATTTACATCAGATCACTCGCACTATGCATGCGAGCATAACTGAAAAGTTTTAGTCACACACTAATGTAATAAGACCTCTATCGATCAATGTCAATATTATGGCATTATCCAGGAAACCAATGACAGTCAATGAACGTCTAATGAAAATGAGCACAAAAATCGGTGTACTCCGCATGTGGGCCCTATTATATGCGGCTTGCAGTAGTGGATAAACCAATGACAGCAAATGATCGCCTTCTGAAAGTAAGCATAGATATCGTCCTCACTCCACATGCAGATACGATCGACCAATGCAAATGAGATTGAACTAGTCGGTAAACCAATAAAAGTCAATGTTCGTCTAATGAAAACAAGCACAGAAATCGCCGCACATCGCATTCGGATCTGTATCGACCAATGTATATGAGCTTGCAATAGTGGATAAACCAATGGCAGGCAATGACTGCCTACTGAAAATAAGCACTAAAATCGCTGTACTCCGCATTTGGGCCCTATCGATCAATGAAAGTAGCTCGGTGGCGTAGTAAGTAGCTCGGTGGCGTAGTGTTGTCGTTAAGCAACTTTCGCAAGGGTCGGTCACGAGATGGGTGACCGAAAAATCATTATCTCGAGCTACTCCGTGCTTCGGAAGACACGTTAAGCCGTTGGTCCATTTGCTGTCGTTAATATCCCCCAATCCGCATTGGGCCAGCGTGGAGGGTCATGGCCCATCCTCCTTAACCATCCATAAGGAAGGCCTGAGCCCCTGCAGTGGGGACCTAAAAGAGCTGATGATGATCAATGAAAATGGACTTGCATTAGTCGGTTATACTTGGAATTCTTATAAGGTAAGGTCACCAAATAAGGCCTATGTCCTAATAAGGCCTATTTTTCAAATTTCCCGCTTCACGATTTCAAATTGCCGCCGATGTTTATAGATGTGTGCGTATACATTAACTAACGCACACAAGCGCTGCAAGCGGCTCATGCCGCGAGCGTGTTCTAACCTGTAGTCGAAAACAACCACGACGCGGAGCGCACGCTTGTTTTTATAAAATTCTGGCAGAGTAAACAGTAAGTATTTTTATTTTTATTCGTACATGGTGCGCTGTGTTTTGTCTATAGGATAATTATAAGTTTAGCCATCTCCTCATATAAGTGAAAAAGCTGTAATATCTATGTATTTCATACAATTGTTGTTTTGTTTACCCATGTGCCATGCCCTAATAAAGCCTATAAAAAAATGTATAGGCCTTATTAGGACAATGTTTTATGTCAGTTAGAAAAGTATCACAGTAAAATAGTAAACCATTGTTTTTCAGTAACATCATGGAAACTGGTTCTACCACAAGGAAAAAAAGGGCTCAATGGACTACGCAACAGATGGAAATCGCTGTTAAAATGGTAGAAAGGGGTATATTATCTACATATGTTGCTGCAGCCAGATACAACATCCCAAGAAGAACCCTACGCAACCATATAAAGAGTGGTTCGACTACACGAAAGCTTGGTCGGTCGGCTATATTGACTACAGAACAAGAAGCTGGACTTGTCAGAAGAATCATACGTTTGGCTGATGTTGGAATGCCGATGACTTCAAAGATGTTGCGCGTACAGGCTTTTTCATTCTGTAAAATTAAGAAAATTCCAAACACTTTCAATGATTCCAAGAATGTAGCGGGGAAGAAATGGTTGAGGTTGTTTCTCAAACGACACCCTGAATTAGCACGTCGTAAAGCACAGATGATGAATCCAGCACGTGCTCAAAAATTAAATAAAAATATTGTTGGCGATCACTTTTCCAAATACAAAAGCGTGGTGGATAGACTTGGGATTGAACATAAACCTGAAAGCATTTACAACATCGATGAAAAAAATTGTCGCATATCTTTGCACCACCAGCAGGAAGTTCTGACAGCCAAAGGGAGAAAGAGAGTTCATCAAATAGCGAATGAGCATGCTGAAAGTGTGACTGTGGTAGGATGTGGAAATGCTATAGGGTCAGCCGTTCCGCCAATGATACTGTTTAAAGGCAAGAGACTAAAGCCAGAATTCCAAGATAATTTACCACCAGGCTCTCTAGTAAAGATGACGCCAAAAGGAAATATGACGACAGAAACTTTCATAGACTTTATTAATCATTTGCATTAATACAGAACATCAGGGCCATGTCTTCTCATATTCGATGGTGCAAAATGCCACCTGAACTTTACTATTGTCGAGGAAGCTGAGAAATGTGGCATTACTTTATATTGTCTTCCGTCAAACACCACGCATGAGTTACAGCCCATGGATAAATCTGTTTATCGTTCTTTTGAACACCATTGGGACCAAGAGCTCATTAAATACATCAGTCAGCATCCCGAACGAACCCTTAACAAAACAAGCTTCAATGTCATTCTCTCACAAGTATGGCCGAAATGTATGACTATTACCAATATCTCGAATGGGTTTCGTGCTACAGGGTTGTATCCATATAACCCAGATGCTATTCCTGAAGAGGCGTTTGCGCCCTCTGCGTTGTCAGAACTTCCAAATCCTACAAGCAGTGAGAATATTGCTGTCTTATCTGAAGAATCGGGGGAACAAGAGATTTCAACTGCAAATGTGGAAGATTCAGATGACTCAGGCACAGATACTGAGAATTTCCCACTGTCCTTGCTCTCAAAAAACAATCCGAATGCTAGAACTCCACATAAATTAGACAATCAATCAACCACGTGTGAAGTTCATGAATTTTTACCAACTCCTAAGTTTAAAGTTAAAGCGACTGCTCCACGCAAGAAGTCTATGAATTACAGGGCTCAAGAGGTAACAAAAGACTTATTTGGTGACAATGCTACGAATTCCATATCACAGATTACTGTACCATCGTCAAGAGTAGAAGATGTTCCTGGCACTTCTTCCACAAAGACACCAAAATCAGCGTCAGTTACTGGCTGTACACAGTCTGCAGTTGCTGCAACGCAAAAGCGAACCTCGGTAAAGGCTGCTTTTTTGACAGCAGACAGGCTTACGGGATCTAAACGAAAAAGTCACGATAATAAATCTTCTTGGTACTGTCCAGCTTGTAAGGAAGATCGAGTTGAGGATATGCGACAATGTCTTACATGTGGCGTTTGGTATCATGAGCTGTGTGTTGGACTCACACCCGCTGATAAAATATTTTACTGTTCAGGAGATTGTTTGATTTAAAAAAAAGATGAAAAAGGCTGATTAATATAGTTCATTTACATGCTTAGAAACTCGTTAAGTCTGATCTAAAATGACGAAAAGTAATTAATAGGATCTCATTAGATTTAATATGAGTATTAACGACGTTTTGTAATAATAAGAAGTTGAATGCTTCTTTGTTTTTATTAAGGCTTTATTAAGACACAGGGTTCCCGATAAGGCCTATATGACATTTACGTTATTTTTGTTCACAAAAGTGTGATTTTTGTTTCTAAAGCAATTTTGTTATTTTTATTACAAAGTTTAATAAATAAATATAAGTATTTCAAATTACCAGTGCATTTTTATTATAAACCTGCTAGTAAGGTAATAAAAAAATTATGGTAGGCCTTATTTGGTGACCTTACCTTACATTCGTCATCGCGATGTCTACCTGTATGTGCGTCTGCCAGTACTTTATGACATAAAATTATATATTACCTACATGTTTGTATAATCTTATTTGTGATAATAGAGTTATATATAATATAACTTAATTTGTAATGTTATTATTTAATTGACTGTGATATAATTTATTATTAAGAATCGTAAAAATACCCATTTTGACATTGTTAAAATACTTAATTTATTTGACATCCCTACAATGATTTGACCTGCATGATTTAAACCTCTAAATTTAATTTAAAATGCTTATTGTAAAAGACTTGCCAAGTGTAACCTTCTGAGTTATATGGCCAATAAATTATTTGATTTGATTTGATGTCTTGTATTTAATCATATCAATTTAACCCTAGACGAGTTGACGATAAAAATGCGCTTGGTGCGTGTTGTTAGAACGATGCTTTATATTTTTTGTAGAAAAAAAACGTTGAGTTTGTCAAAAGAAGTTATGAAATGAAATACGTCTTGTGGTAAATAAAGTCTTGTAATAAAAAAAATAAAGTCTTGTGGTAATGCCTTAACAAACTGTTTCATTAGACCAAGTTTGATGTGAAGTGGTGGAAGTAGCTCTTGGGGTCTATCAAAGCCGAGTTAATGACTTTTTTACTCCAACCTCCAATTTTGGTCTAATACGCCAATCAGATATTTCCCAATGTAAGTTTCTTGCTCTACTATCTCATTCACAAATATAATACGGGAATTCTGTGTACCCTTGCTGTTGACCAAGGAGAATATGTATATATGATTTTTTATGTCTCACCAAATGAACCATTTGCGTTGGGAGTATTTTATGTACTATAAAACAGTTCTCAAGTTTGCATAACTTGAACTGAGTGAGCTACAGGTACTGATGCAAATTCATTGCCAATATTGCCAAATTACAATGTATACTTCTTATATTTTGTGAGATGAAGGTTAAGTCATTTTTTTTTTGTTATTTCTATATATTTTCTTAGATTATTTATTTCACATTCAAAAGAGTTTACAATTCTTACTTCATCAATTTCATTTACAGGTAATTGTGTATTTACTTGCATAATGACTGACAGAAATTATTATAGAGTGTAATATATATTAGTGGTTGCGTAAGTTTATAAGTGAGAATGAATGTCGTGAGAAAGAGATTATGTGTACTATATAATTGTGTGTATGTTTTTGTCGATTGAAAGAAATATGTATTTTGATAAGTTTGTGTAAGTATTAGTTTGTGTGTATATGTGAAATTACTGAAGACAATTACAAAGAATAATATTACCTTAATTATAACTAAATCTAGTCATATATCGTTAATAATTTGTTGTATTTGAGCTTCGCTTTTTATTAATATGATTCTGGAGTTTTCTTCCTTTCTTCTGTAGATTTTCCCATACGAAGTCCAGCAGAACTTATATGAGCTTGATTTGACGAGATCACGTGCCAGAAAATAAAGACGGGAGGCCTTCGCTGTCAGATGCTCCGAGACAAATATAGGGGTGTCTTCTAAATTTCGTAGGCACAAAATTTTGGCTTATGTTTAGTATTAAAAACTTTACACATCTTCACAATAGTTATTTAAGATACGAGTGCGGAAAGTAAGGTTTTACAAAACCTTTTACGCTCAAGTTTCTTACATCATTTTTCAATGCTTTTTACGAGGAAATAAAACAAATATATAGGCTAATAAAACTAAGTATGTATTAAAGGTAAAAATTATTTGTTAAAATTAAACGTGATATTTGACCATGTTTTCGTGACATACATTTTTATTTGAAAATATTCGTTCTAGGCTCCTTGAAATACTTTTGCCTCTGAAGTTTGACATATTTTCATCAATATTTTTTTTAATTTCTTTGGTGCTCGGCCAAAAAAAAATAAAAAACATACTTTTAAGCACGTGTGCAGTAAAGGATTTCAGTACATTTTTATTTAACACGTGTATAAAGACTCACTTTCGGTGTTTACAATGGATTAAAAAAATAGCGCTTTATGAACAACAGAGTGGTAAGTGTAAGTTTTACGCTAACGCGTTCACTAGTGAGCGCGTTAAGAATTTGTATGGAGATTTGTAGTTCTTGGTAGTTACCGCTAGGGGCGCTGTACCGGATTCCATACTAAAATCTTAACGCGCTCACGATCGACAGTGAACGTAAACGTCAAAAAAACTTACACTAAGCGCTCTGCATTGAAAAATCATTTTTCAAAATTGTAGACGAGATCTCTACGATTATTGGTGAGTTTTTAAGGTCTTCCTTCTCTTTTTCCGCGAATTCCGTAAACGTCTTTTATATCAGCCTATATTCTTGGACAGATTTATTATCATATCAACCAGGTAATTTTTTGCTTCATTCGGATGCCGCGGCACATTTTTCACCATAAACGACTTTCTTTTATGTTAAAAAATTAATGATTGAACATTGAAAATCTTTTTTGATCTATATATATTTTTCTAGGTAATGTGTTCCCTGGGGAGCTGCCGCTGAATGTCCACATTGAAGGCTGCGTTACACCACCATGTCGCCTGCCGCAACTACAAGATGCTGTGCTGAATATCGTCTTCAGAGCTCGTAAGCTTATTTGTTTACCAGAGTACCAGCGCTGTTGCAGTTGGTTCCCATTTAATCTTTACTTTAGGCCCTAAAGTTTAGGGGATCAAGGACCGACTTACTCTAACATTTTATACCATACATGTTTTTCTCTCTATCTTATTCTGACTTACAATTAGTGTGTATTTTCGTTACTGTATGATGACAAATAAAACTTTTACCCATCTTATATCATTATTTTTTTGCAGCTCGTGCATGCAAATATGACCACATTAGCTACAGCATTTCTTGGTATTATACTAAGTACCATATCCTTTGGGTGACAACGTGGTCACATGCAAATGTCTTCAGAATTCCTCGTGCCCGTCATTAAAGGGGAAATCCTGATCTATCAGCTTACAATGTACATTGAACCATTCTTTCCAGTGGTTTGTTAATAATCCTTTTTACTAATATTTTAAATACAAAAATTTTTACATGGAACATAGAATACTTTTTTTTAAATTAATCAATTCTCAAACTCTATGCACAAAAAAACAACTGAAAAATTAGACATAGATATATCTGTTTTAGTATAATTGTCAAATAAAATTATGCTAAAACAGATATGACTTATTTACTTTAAACATTGTATAGAAAAAGAATGGATCCGATATAGGGTATCAAAATTGTATTAACGACGATAGCATATTAATCCGAACTGGAGGAGGCAAATGAAATTAATACTTTGACGAGTACTAACGTGAAGGGGAGAACATAGAAATGTTTCATATAAACAAATCTAAAATTCATTATCACACTTCCTTCAGTGCGGTCGGTGACGAATTTTCATAGCTATTTGACTAACTTGAATGCATATACCTATTTCAAAAGAGAGAGAAAATACTTTCTTTTGAAAAAAGAAGATAAGAGGAAAATGTTTAAAGAATTTTCTTTCCTTCCAGGGAACTCAAGCCACCGTCGAGTTTAGAATAGTGGACCAGAATAATGCTGCAGTCATGTGCATAAGAGTACCAATTCATGTAGTGGAAGCTGTCGCGGGGGGCTCTGATGGCAGAAATGGCACTATAATATCAGCCCAACATTAAACAAATGTGTTAAGCCCTAAAGGTCTTAATAAATTAAAGGGACTAATATTTTTTAATAAAAATTATCTTACTGAATATAAGTATTCATAATTATTATTATTTATTATCGTCACGTTTATGCAAACGTGTATAATCCCCGCAAATTGCTAATGCGCCTAACCGCCGTTTTGATGACGTCATTGCGTTTAAAAATCAGTACGCTTTACAAATAAACACTAGTAGACGAGTACACTTATGGAGTTTGGTTATATTGAGAATACTCATCATTATTGTTGCTTTCGATTGTTATTGTTACATAAGTTTTGTTATTACTTGCTATAGATGACTAGATACTAGACTAAAAACGACTGTTTTATTGATTTTAACAACAAGTAAACATTATTTATCTAATTATTAATACCTATATCTAATGAATCTCATTTCATTAATAATTTCTAAAAATTCATGCAATAAATTAACAACCTTAAGAGTTATTATATTATTATAACAATATTTTGGGGATTATTCATAAATATTTCAATATTCATTAAATAATTTATTTCTTGCTTTTTGTGCTATCTATACATTCTATTTTCATACGGCGTCACGTGGGTGTTCCAGGTTCCAGCGCATTAGCAATTTACGGTACTTATACTTCTAGATTGAAACATATACGTATTAAATCTATTTCTATTGTATTACTACTGTACCTACGAATGAACATGATACGTTTCTTAAAAAATGACGTCTATTTTCGAAATGCCACTACAGCTCCAAAGAAACATATTTTTCGATAATATATAATGCGACGGAGGTAGTTTATTATATTATCGAAAAATATGTTCTAATGGTGGGATCAGCAGTAGCTCTAGATGGCGCCTTGAAATCCTGGTATAATTCTTCTTAACCTTCGATTTTATTTGCAAATAATATACATCAACTACTAACAACTAAATTCTAAGATACTGACTCTAACTGCAAATACAGCCGGGACTAACTGCTTAACGTGCCTTGTGAAGCACGGCGTAGCTGCTGCAGATAGTATTTTTAGTCACCCATCCCCTGACTCACCTTGCAAAAGTTTCTTAAAAATAACGCTCTCGGCCTATGGCGCTTGTCTGCTACACCGCCGAGCTACTCAATTTTAAATGTGGTCTAAGAAATACAAATGACATAAAATGTGATATTATATTTTATAAGCTTTAAGTTTAACTGTAGTTTGATTCATTATGTTAGTGTAAAATTAATCTAGAAACTAAATGGAAACAGCATGCTTACTCTTGAACGCAATTGACGGACATTGCAATTGTGACATTACGTACTCTTGATTTGATACACTAGCGCCAAAATATAAATTTTGCTTGGTTGTTGAATGATCTTATTTACATAGACTAAGTATTGAGTCTATGTTTCAAGAGTACGAACTAAGATTTGACGAAAATTGAGATCATTATTAGTGTAGCAGTTAGACTGTAGCACGCTGGGTCAAGCAGGATGTGTAGGCGGGCAGGTAGCAGGGGTTTCGAGTAAAACACTGGTTAGGAGAACTCGGAGAACAGAACATGCTTTATTGCACAAAATCGATTTCCTATATACAATTTGATCGATCGTACTTAGCTCATACATAAATCAGCTATTCTAATAAGATTCCTAGGAGTGGGGGTACGCTACCCCGCACCGCGAGGGACGGGAAGGTTGTTTCGTTTCTCCGTTGGTGGCGCTGTTATCGCGGCGTGGCTCGGTTTCTTTTACAATTGGCATGGTTAAAAATTGACATCGAGATTGCGAGATTGATCGAGGTCGTTGGTCCGAGTCACGTCTCACAGTGCCAGGGACAAGGTGGATTTTCTAAGCATTTTTCATTAAGAATATTTTACAATAATCAGGATTGCGTTCAAGAGTACAGTTATTGTAACAGTACTCATACGATGACTTGAGATGTTGTCTACAAGTGAAAATACAGATTATTTGTTCGAAAAATATCATCATCAGTCCTGTTACGAATATTAAAAATATTTGACTTTTAATTTGTTGCATAGAATGTAACAATTTTCTATTATCAATATAAACGTAAATGCACAAATGACTAAGATATTCCAGGCGACCGTAATTAGATGTGAGGTTACATTTAAGCCTGCATATAAAGAGAGCAACAGTTTTGCCAACATAGCGCCGTATCTCCAAATATTAATCTCAAAAATGCTATTACTTAAGTGACTTTTCTCAGGTGCATCTTTATGATATCTCATTTAAATGACATTTGTACATAAGCGACATTTGATGTGGACAAAGCGTTTCTCCAGTTTGTCATGGTACGTCTTGTTTATACTATTTTGACATGTCTTTTGGTGAATAAAGGTATAAATGACTAAACTGGTAACACTGCTTTTGAATTCATAATCATCATTGTATATCATTCGTTCGTCATTATCTGAGTAGGATTAATAATAAAATGAATATCGCCATAACATTGACAAGATATCATATACTATGGCTAGAGCGTTAAGGCAATCTATGCCAATATACCAATCTACGGATCCAGTTAACCAAATTTTGAAAAAAAAAATTATTCTTATATCAAAACATATTGTATGATATTAATAATGCGATTTGCCGGGTAGATATTAAACCGCCATTTGTTATATATTTGTAATAAAAAAAACGTTAATCGGAATTCACGTTTGAGTGACCCTACTAATAATGTATAAGTGTCCCTTCACAAAATTATACCAATAATATATGTTCATTAAAAAATAGTACAGAAGAATTTAATAAGCAGTGGATGTTAATAGTTAACAAAATTAGATATTTAAAAAAAAAACATAATGAAATTTATGTATTACGCTTTTATATTGTCAACTGCTGTATTACAAGAAAATTTTTGTTTTAATAAAGATACAAGAAAGGTAAGAAAACATCAATCGATAAGTGGGAATTTTTAACAATGCATTATATTTTTGAAAAAGTATTATTTATGTAAGATGCAAGTGACTCTCGTTCACGTTCTTAATCTTATTTGGTAAATAACATGTTTGGTGAAAAGAGCTGTGGATGTACACAATTTACTATACAAAATAGTTTTATTGTGTACCTATAGGTACAATATATAGTGTTATCAATGTCAAAAGATTTCCTCGAGGTTAAGGGTGAGTTAACACGTAGATTACAATTCTATCTGGGGTTAACCGCTGGTCTTATTTTTTTAATTTATATACCTATATATTTCAAATCTTTATTCAGTGACACTGATGGATTACAGGTCAACAAAAAAATTGTTTTATTGAAGTCTGAAATTTAGTGAATATTTTCTGATCATATACCTACATCTAAACTCTATAAACAATAAATAAAGTTTACTTTTGTACTTTATGTAATGAAAAGTAAATATATCGCACTCCCGGTGCGACACTGTCACTTATGCAAAAATGTAGTTTTTCAGGAGAAGAGTTTTAAACTCTGCCACCTCACAAAACAATGACTTTAGAAGATACAGATGAGATGAATCATACGGAACATAGTTCTGTATGATTAATCTACAAAAGTAACATTATCGCACCAAGTAAAGGGGGCTTTAGGACAATTATTACATATTTAACTAATTGTTGAATTTTTTGCAAAAGTGACAGTGTCGCACCGAGGGTGCGTATGGTGTTTAGGTAGATTTTTTGAAAAGTCGTTGCATTCATAATGCAAGTGAAGGTGACTGCAAGTCTGAAGTAGGAGGTGGCAGAGTATCACGGCAGTACGCGTTACTCTTTTTTTAAAGGAACAACGTTGTTTTAAGTGTCACGAGGTCTCAAAATATCGCTGAAAAAGTGTAAAAACGAGGCGAACTCTGTATTGTGGTGCCTGATTCAATCTTAATGCCTCCATTGCACATATAAGTGGGTCTCCTGAAGTAGTCCGTAGAAACTCATCGCCTTTCTATATATAAAAATATTTTTTATGAAAGTGTTAGAGGCTAAAATTGAAACTGGTATTTTCGTTGGTCAACAAATTAAGAAAATAATGGCGAGTGAAAATTTCAACAGTTCCTGAGTGATCATGAAAAATAAAGTGGCTCAGCCTTAAAGCAGACATCCACGGCTTACATGGCAATAAACAAAACTATTAAAAAAAAAATTAATTCGTCTTCTCATTAAAATTGTTGATATATCCACTTTTTGTGTTTCGATTTTATTGAAGATAAAAAGTTGTGGTTTTATTTCCTTTCAGTCGTATCTCTATATTACAATTTTAATAAAGAGATACGACTGAAGACGGTTTATTTTTTTTAATGGTTTTTTTTTATTTCTTCCTTTTTTCAATAATAGAAGTTATAACCGATCCATATTACCTACTTATAACTTGTAATAAATGGGCACCTTCGTCTGTATTTAAACATACTTATAATATATTTACTGGATAAACATTTTCTGTGATGGTAGCAGATCCCACCTAACATAAACCACTGTTCTTGAAGCAATCCGTATTTATTGGGGTGCAATTCAAACCTTACCTTACCTTTTTTTTTATACCGAGTAGAATAAAAAAAAGGGATAACACACGTGTTTAGAATCGCATATAAACTAACCTATATAAAGGTATAGGTCAAATTTAGAATCTCTATTTTTTTGTCGGTTCATGTGGTACATACTCAGATATACTGACGGCCTCCTTTTTTTGAAGTTGGTTGAAAAGAACGTCATCAATTTAACTCCTTTAAAAGACTGTTAATTTTTTACTCCTTTAACAATGAGCTTAAATTTTAATAGGTTTTATCTTCAAAACAATTAAACCGATATTGATGAAACTTATAGTATACCCTAATTTGAAAGCTAAGCAATCAAATAAAAAAAATATTGCAATGTGACATCTTCATACATACATCTATAAAATTTCTCACACGTGTTTAGAAGCCTATACAGATATATCTTTCCGATCAATATACATACATATATGTATATTACGCCATTTCATTCCATATTATACAGAGAATAAGCAAACCTACTACCTTCTGGAAGTAAATATAACTCTCGTAGAACCTAATACTAGGTTAACCTGTGCTAAGTCTCTGTTTAATTATATTAATTTTGACTAATACTAATTGCAGTCTCAGCGTAAATTTACTCCAACGCTAAACCCTGTTTATCTATTAATATCACTTAGGCCCACTTGCAATACAATTGACAAAATCTCGATTTAATTAAATCCAGATTTAGCCTTAAACTCGACTTAACTTAAATCTAACTAAAGTTATCTTGCAGATCCCAAAAACATGACCGGTTTAACTAAACCGAGATTTAGCATATCATTCGTTCTCCATTCATTCTTTATGTTCCGTTTTTGATAAAAAGACTAGAGTCCGGCGCCATAAAATCAGTTTAGAAAAACAAACGTCATCGTCGTTGTTGTCAAAATTCAATATCAACATATGTTTTTTTTTTTTGAAGACGCCGCGCCATTTCAACATTCGTAACATGTGTAAATAACAATAAAACGTCATTGATTTTATCAAGTAGGTACCTCATTTTATATGGGTTTTATCACTAACCTCATCAGCTTACCTGTTAAAGTCATTAGGAAACTTGTGTACCATTTTATCAAGAAGGAACACTGCACTTTGTTTACTTAGGCGGAACCGTTTCACGAATTCATCATCTCGTAATGTGCCGAATAAATCATTTTCAACAAAGACTCTTCGAGAGAAAAAGGGAGTATCTAAATATTGCACAATTTCTTCATCATCATCGGACAATAAATCATGATCAATGTTCGAAAATAAATCCATTATTATTCAAAAATAAACAAAATTAACAAACAAACTGAACACAATAAATCTTTAGCAGTAGTACAAAAATGGTGGCAAAATCGAGATTTAGCAAGTTAAACCGACCCAAATGCCGATTTAAGTTTGACGTCTACGTAAATCGAGATTTACACTAAATCGATGAAGTGCAAGACGTTAATCGAAGTTTAAACTTAAGTCGAGTTTATTTTAAATTAAATCGAGATTTAATGTTTCGCTGCAAGTGGCCCTTAGGGTTTAACCGTGAGTTAACACTTAGATTAGCATGAATATAATTTAGTCCGTAATGAGACGGATAAAGACTACGCTTCGATTGAATAAAAAAGATGACTAATAATAATATTTCCTCAACAGGGGCCTTTTAAAACGAGTGTCATATCTATAGAAAAGTGCACAAAGACTACACTACCACGGTTGAATAAAGAGTTCGGTCCTGTGGATTGGTATTGGATACAAACTTATAATACGACTGAAGACAAAACATTGTTTACAGTGAACGTTACGTTGTACCATCATAACACTCCGCTCATGGTAAACTTTTTTGTTCTAATATTATAAAGAGGAAGAATTACATTATTTACATTGAATAGCCTGCGAAACTACAGCAGGTCAATTCGCTAATGTTCATTTAATAATCGCATCTCAATAGAAACTTAATGACTTACATTTAACCGTTGTACTATCTTCAATCCAATATCATTAGTGCAATATCTTTCTCACACATCAATGATGACAGATACCTACGAGAAGCCACATCACATCGTACGCGAATAACGTATAGTAAGATTTGCCCTGACAAAGTGTGGAAATCGACTAGCAATTAATAAAAAAGACTTGTTTTAAAAGAAAACCAATCTAAACTAACTTTAGTAGCATAATTATTAATAGCTATTAAATAATACTTTTAATAATTCATATTTGCTTCTATGGGGTATATATATTATTATATGAATATATAACAAAGGTGGCTATTTTCCGCGACTTCGAAAAATTATGATCGGATCACTTTTTCCGAAAATTACCCCCTACAAACAAACAAGTAATGTTTCTATTACCTTTTTATAATATTAGAATAGATATATAATACTGTCTGCGCCGTTTATTATAAATATATATATATTATTACTATTACATTACACGCATCACAACATACAATATAAAAACTATACAAATAACTCAAACGGTAGATAATAAAACCTCTTTTAAAATTCCACCCGCCCAATATAAAAAAAAAGAAGATCTCTCTCTCTGTCATGGTGTCAACGCGAAAATACGTTATAAAATACGCTCCTCTCGAAATTAAACCGCTGTGTTAATATCTCACCAAAAATAAACTGTGCTCAAAATAGTGTTGAATTTCAATCATTGGAAATCCTCCATTGATTTTGGTCCTTCGACCCGGATACTGATCCTGACGGTCGAACCCTTTTCTTTCATTATCTATCGCATAATAAAAAACTCATTTACTGCACAATTCACACGCTCAATACAAATACGCAAAACCGCCGCCATTACATGCAATTGCTCACGCTGTGAAAAACATCGTTTCAAATTTTCTATATATATCTAATTCTATATCTATAAAACGCATTTAATATTTATAATACGCATATTTGTCTATTACAATTCGCTCATATTTTTATTCTCACATTCACGATTTATCAACGCATAATAACCGCATCAACGCACACACACGCAAATACATCATTATTGTATACATTTATTGATTAACATTTTTAAAGAATAAAAATGACTACTCTCCGCAAAAAGAAAGGTTCTAATGATGAAGAATATCAGGATGTCGCGACTAATTCTAAGGTTCTACTATTAGAGTCTAAGAAAAATAGTCTTTTTGAAATAATTCAAAATATTTATGACCTCAGTCTAAAGGTTTCCGATCCTCAAATTAAATCTCAATTTCTATCGCGGATGTACTCATTAGATCAGATTCGTTCTAGCTTTATGGAAACATTAGATGATTGGATTTTAGCCCAACTCGAAAGCGATCCGTTGACAAAGCCGAACTACACCGCGTTACACTCGTTTGACGAATTATACTGTTGTATAAAACATACGGCGTCAACGCTCACGCAAAACAAATCATCCAGTAACAGTGACAATAATAAATTTGATTTATTGAACAGAAAATTACCACCTCTTAAATTAGTATCGTTTGATGGTGCACTAAGTAACTGGTCGATATTTTATGAAAATTTCAAAAGCCTTATTCATGATAATTTGCATCTTACTGAGGCCGAGAAGGTCCAATATTTAATTGGTTGTTTATCAGGCAAAGCGTTAACGGTTTGTTCAGGAATTACGCCCACTGCTGATAATTATTTAATTCTATGGAACGCACTTCTTGAAAAATATCAAGACAATCGAGTACAAGCTGCAATTTATATAGATCAAATGTTGAATTTCAAACCATTTCAGTCAATCGACACTTTTATAGAACAGTTTTATTCAGCAGAGGCCGCTTTAAAACGTCTAAATATCGATGATCTGTCTGATTTCATTATTACACATATTGCACTTAGTAAGCTAGATAAAGACATCGTATCTTTATTTGAGCAATCATATAGGCATATTAAAATTCCCACATTCGAGCTTCTTTCTACATTTTTAAAAGAACAAAGTAAAATTCAAACGCTTCGCAATTCTAATTCGTATGCAAGACCTAATTTGTCTCGCAACGCTAATAATTCAACTACTTACAATTATAATAATAAAGGCTCACCTAAGTCTAAAAATACTCTTTCTTTTTTTACAAATACTCATACTCCGCAAACGCAACAATGGCCATGCAAAGTATGCAACGCTCCTTATTCGCACCCGCTTTATAAATGTTCTCTTTTTATTAATTCAGATGCTCAGTCTCGAAACGCATTAGTAAATAAATATAATTTCTGTCATAATTGCCTCGGTTATCACTCTGTTCAATTTTGCAAGTCGTTAAATACTTGTAACGTTTGTCAACGCAAACATCATACATTATTACATTTAGATAATAATATTCGCAATAGATTTGAACCCAGGTCTGCCACTCACGCACCACTGAACCATCGTGGTTACTCTGCGTCCGCGCCTTCGCAGCCGAGCGAACCACGCGCCGCGCCGCAGTCTACGGAGCATTCGTCGTCGCTCCCCGGTCCCACCAGTATACCTACCTTAGTCGAGCCGTTGGTACGCGACCCTAATATAATTACTACGTGTTCACGCGTAGAATTAAATGCAGCAACTAATAACGCGAATAATATTGATAATAATACAACCGTATTGTTACCTACCGCTTCTGTTTTTGTTTATAAAAATAATAAACCTGTTTTTGTTCGTGCTTTTCTAGATACGGGTTCTATGAGCCATTTTATTTCCAAAGCATGTTGTGATAGATTAAATTTAAAAATTACGCCTGATGACTCGATCATTTCTGGTATAGGTCAGTCACAAATTCCTTCACTCGGTTTTACAATTTTTAAAATTTATTCTCGTTTTGATTTCCGTTGCTCGTATGTTATTCGCGCTCGTGTTATTGATAAAATCACAAACGGATTGCCTAGATGTCCTATTGATATTTCTAAACTTGCTCATTTGCATAACTTACCTATGGCGGATGATCAGTTTCATATCCCTGCTGATATTGATTGTCTTCTTGGTAATGAGTTGTTTCCTTTTCTATTAGGTAATAGAAAGGTTAGTATACCGAACTCATCAGTCGTTGCTGTTCAGACTACACTCGGTTACATCGCTATGGGTAGGGCACATTGTGATCCCTTGTCTTTTTCTCGCGCGTGTTACTCAAAAAATACTAACTCGCAATCAGAACAATTATTTTTCTGCGAAACGCATTCTCACTCCTTAGAAACTCTCACTCAACGTTTTTGGGAACTCGAAAATGTCCCTAATAAAACTCATATGAGCCCTGATGATCAGGCTTGTGAATTATTATTCACTTCTACATATTCTCGCGATGATACAGGTAGATACACTGTACATCTTCCATTTAAGTCACAACCTTCAGAATTAGGTTATTCTTATTTTATCGCTAAAAGGCGTCAACTAAATTTAGAAAAGAAATTAGATTCAGATCCTAAAATTCGCGAAAATTATAACGAAACTATTAAAAATTACATTAATCAAGGTTATTTATCAAAGGTCACTGATCCTTCCTTACAAGTACCGCATTATTATATTCCGCACAGAGCTGTTTATCGCTCCGATAAACAAACATCTAAAACGCGCGTAGTGCTTGATGCTGGTTGTAAAACTAGCTCAGGTAAATCCCTTAATGATTTGTTGTATATTGGTCCTAATTTACAGAATAATATTTTTGATTTACTCGTTAATTTACGTATATTTTCTGTAGCTGTAACAGCCGATATTGAAAAAATGTATTTTCAAGTAAAACTTACAAATAATCATCACGCCTTTCAACGTATATTATATAGATTCGATGCTAACGAGGAGATGAGTACTTTTGAATTTAATAGGGTCACATTTGGTATATCTTCGTCTCCATATTTAGCTATGAGAGTTGTACATCAACTCGCATCTGATAGCCGAGATAAATACCCCTTAGCTGCATATGAAGCTGAAAATCATATGTATATGGATGACTATGTGAATTCACTAGATGGTGTTACTGTTGCAGAACAAATTTATCATGAAATGTTCGCTATGTTCAATTCGGGAGGTTTTAATTTAGTAAAGTGGAGCTCTAATAATACTGAATTTTTAAATAAAATACCAGAATCAAATTTGAACCCGCTAAATATTAATTTTGACCCTGACGCAAATTCTAATATAAAAATTGTAGGCATGCAGTGGAATCAAAATAAGGATACTTTTCAATTCAAGATAAAC
Organism: Diatraea saccharalis; assembly: GCA_918026875.4. NCBI lineage: Eukaryota > Metazoa > Arthropoda > Insecta > Lepidoptera > Crambidae > Diatraea > Diatraea saccharalis. The sequence goes on along the minus strand of OU893334.1, from coordinate 19,376,906 downwards.
ACTTCTTCGCTTAAATGTACCAAACGTAATATTCTCTCAACAACCGCACGTCTGTTCGACCCTTTAGGTTTGATTAGCCCTGTCATCGCCTTTATGAAATTACTCGTTCAAGATTGTTGGATACATGAACTTGATTGGGACAGCCCTGTACCTCCGCATATCGAAAATAAATGGCTTCAATTCCATGACGAACTGATTTTTTTGGAACAAATAGAATTTCCTCGACACGTAGGAATTAATTCTAATTCCCATGTGATACTCCTTGGTTTCTCGGACGCCAGCGAACGCTGCTATGGTGCTGCCGTTTACATCAGAGTTAGTACTGGTGAAAAAGATTATGGATCTGTATTATTACTCTCTTCTAAGTCCCGTGTAGCTACACTCAATAAAATGCCTTTAGCTCGCCTAGAATTATGCGCTGCACTTTTATTAGCTAATTTACTTACCGCTGTTAAAGAAGTATTAAGTAAACGCTGTACTATTCATGACATTTACGCATTTTCAGATTCAACTGTAACCCTTACATGGATTCATTCGCCCGCCTATAAGTTTCATACATTTATCGCAAATCGCATAACTGAAATTAACTCTAAATTACCCGCTAAGCATTGGTTTCATATCAACGGACGTGAAAACCCCGCTGATATAGTTTCTCGTCCTGTAACGCCTAAAATATTATCTAACCTTAAGTTATGGTTTAACGCCCCGGTTTGGTTTACGTATCCCGCTACTAAATGGCCGATTAAGCCATTCGAAATTAATTTCAATAATTCTGATCTCATGGAAATTAAAAATCTTTCTATGACAGCTCAAGTTACCCAAAATGTTACTACGGATTCCATTCAGGCTTTAATAAATCGCATTTCTAAGTATTCTAAATTACTTCGCATACTAGTTTATGTTCTACGTTTTGTAAAACATTTGAATACTCATGGCTCTATTTCTGTCACTGACTTGGAAATCGCTGAATTATATATTATAAAATATGTTCAAAACAAACATTTTTCTGAAAATATTTCCGCTTTAAAATTAAATAAAACAGTCGGTAAAAATATAATTAAACTAAATGCCTTTGTCGATACAAATGGTATCCTTCGTGTTGGTGGAAGGTTAGCTCACTCTCAACTTAATTATGGTCAAAAACACCCCATTTTACTTCCGTCTAAGGAACGCGTGGTTGAACTATTAGTAGATTATTATCACATCATCAATCTTCATACAGGTCCCGCTCTTTTATTGTCGCTCATCAGACAAAAGTTTTGGATTCTGTCCGCCAGAAATTTAGTACGTCAAAGGGTACATAAATGCAATATATGTTTTAGAGTTAACCCTAAAAATACTTTCCCTCCAATGGGTGATCTTCCCACCTTCAGAGTAGCTGAAGTAAAACCTTTCGTATATACCGCCGTTGATTACGCTGGTCCCTTCTTTATTACACATATTCGTAGGCGTGGTATAAAAAGCCAAAAGGCATATATTTGTTTATTTGTCTGTCTAACAACAAAAGCTATACACTTAGAGTTAGTTACTGATTTAAGTTCTGACTTATTTCTCGCCGCTTTTAAACGCTTCATATCACGTAGAGGCCCTGTTTCTATGATCTACAGTGATGGAGGTACCAATTTTATTGGTGCTAAACGCAAATTAAATGAAATTTATTCTTTAATACACTCCAAAACACATATTAATTATATTAGTCAGCAATTACTGTCTGACCACCGCATTCAATTTAGGCATAGTCCGCCTTATGGTCCTCATTTCAATGGACTCAGTGAAGTTAATGTTCGTTGTGTCAAAACGCATATTTTCAAGTCAATTGGTTCACAAATTCTCACATATGAAGAATTTAATACTATTCTCGTTCAAATTGAAGGTTTATTAAATAGCCGACCACTCTGTGTCTTAAGCTCTGATCCCTCTGATATTTCCGCTTTAACTCCTAATCATTTTTTAAATGTTACTCCGCTTAAATTCTTACCTGCTGAAGATGTTACTGAAATCTCAGATAATCGCTTATCTCGTTATCAACTCTTAAATAAAGTCACGCACTCTTTTTGGCTTCGCTGGAGTCAAGAATATTTAACTTCTCTCCAACAGAGAGAAAAATGGAACTCTCCGTCAAAACCTGTTAAGTTAGGTACTATTGTCGTAATTAAAGATAATAATTCTCATCCTCTCTGTTGGCCTTTAGGTGTAGTTGATGCGATTTATCCTGGAAAGGACAATATCATACGCACTGTTAAAGTACGTACGGCATCTGGATCTTATATACGGCCAGTGGTTCGTCTTTGCCCACTGCCGTCGCAATAATAATTTTTGTTTGTAATGCATTAGTTTTAAGTATATTCGCTTTATGAAGTCCGCTTATTTTCATCGCATGTTTAGAGGAAACCTCTAGGCCGGGGGAGTTGTCTGCGCCGTTTATTATAAATATATATATATTATTACTATTACATTACACGCATCACAACATACAATATAAAAACTATACAAATAACTCAAACGGTAGATAATAAAACCTCTTTTAAAATTCCACCCGCCCAATATAAAAAAAAAGAAGATCTCTCTCTCTGTCATGGTGTCAACGCGAAAATACGTTATAAAATACGCTCCTCTCGAAATTAAACCGCTGTGTTAATATCTCACCAAAAATAAACTGTGCTCAAAATAGTGTTGAATTTCAATCATTGGAAATCCTCCAAATACAATACTTATATTATAAAAAGAAAATGTTTGATTGTTTATATATTAATGAACGAACTTGAAAATTACTAAACGATTTTGAATATTCTTTTACCTACGGGAAACTACCCCATACAAAGGTAACACAAGCTATAACATAGCAAGCTATACCATAAGTTATTGCCATCTTTGAGGTGCCAGGTTCGATTCCCGGTCGGGTCAATGTAGAAAATGAACTTTTCTATATTGTCTCGGGTCTGGATGTTGTGGTACCTTCGTTGTCTCAGATACTCCATAATACATTTATGGTACATGGACCATAATATGGAGGCTCTAGCAACTCATCTTGGAATCTGAGCAATGTATGTGATGTTGTTTAATATTTATTTATTTCAGATTAAAAGCAACTGTTTCATTTGGAGGAATAATAAATGGAAACATTACATATCACTCCCCGAGTTGGAATGTAACAATCCTATAAGCACCGTATTTCCAAAAATCACAAACATCACATACGACCCGAAAACTTGCAGCGTTCCACAGGTTTAAATATATCTTTCCGATCAAAAGATGCCAGATTATTAATTTTCCGAGATACTTCGAGCATAAAAGCCCTTTCATAGCTCAATAAGTATCATATCGAGTAGGACACACTAATTGAATACTTAAGTCTTATACTTTGTGAGATAAACAAGAGGAAGACACAGTGTAATAAACTCAAATCTGCCTAACCAAGTTAAAGTTTAATTTAAAAATTATAATAATAACAGCTATGCGTTACGGCTTGTATTTTGTCGACTTCAAAGGCCTTTAAAATATAGAAACAACAAAGCCACCATCAGCAGATTTTCTTCCTGGTGTTTAGGAAATTACAAGCATTTTTCAAAATCAGTGATTCTACAGCAAGATGTTGCCTACCGCCGCACAGTTTAATGATCAAATACCGCAAATATTACCCATAACTATTTATTTTTAGGGTGACTATTTAATAAATGATATTAATTTAAACCAGTTAGAACACTATTGGTCCAGCGAGCGAGAATACGGACGTTTCTTGTGGAAATCAGAATTAATGACGAAACATAACACAGTAGGTACTCTGCATGCTTGTCGATACTTTGGTAGAACCTTTGAAAAAGAAAACCATGATGGCATAACAGTAAGCAATACTGTCAGATTATAGCATGAAACAAAGCAAAGAAAACGACCATATAAACAAGAATGTGAATGTGAAAAATCGCCTTTAAAATAAATCAGAATATTAAATTGACAAAAGGAACATGTGTAGGGGAACTTGTTATACCAAGGTCGGTTTTTCAGTTTTTTATTTTTATTTCAATTTAACGTACCATAGACAAACCCTGTTTGCATATTTTGGGAGGTCAACTATTCGAGTATTAACCGACAAAATATCAGAAATGTCGAATAAATATTTATATGTATTTAAAAGGTTTTAAAAAAAATGTAAAGAAGGCCAAGGTACAACACACCCCATACCTTACAAAATTATAAAAACTAAAATATTTAAATAATCAACTTTGCAAATTAAAATTAAGTATTTCTTTCTTAACTTTTTAATCAGTCATTAGGACTAGTTTTTATTAGAAGACTAGAAATGTTATATTATTATTAGTTATATTATGAAATCTTATTATTAAATTATGAAGTTAAGCAGAAGTCCCAGTACTTCTTTACTTCTGGAACATAATAAATTTCTCTGTTTTTGTTAACTCTTTGAGGCGTTTTAATTTTTTCTACAATGTCATTTACTGGGTACAAATTTAAATCCTCTTTTTCAGGCCACTTCCAATTTTTAAGTGACTTTTGCATAGATTTCAGTAGTACACCCTCTTCAGATATTGATTCCACCTCTCCAACAAAATAGGAACCTTCGTATATAAATATAACATAGTCTCCAATATCGCAATCTACATTATTCACATGTCCAGTCTGTGAGTTTTCAATCTCACTGTCAATATTGGAGACGTCTTCAGATGTATCACTCAATGTAAAATTGACAGAGTCTTCACTGGTTTCTGACTCTGATGACATTTTTCTCTTGATCCTATTTCTGGGCTTGGATATGTTTTTAATCTTTGATCTATTATTTTCGAAAAGATTTGTGGACGTTGTTTTCTTAGATTTAGCTGCGACTTGTTTTATAGCCTTCATATTTTCAATTTCATGCTTTTCAGGTGTATCAGTTAATATTCTGGATCTTCCTTTTTGTCTTCCCTTTCGTATCCCTTTACGAGGATCGGCTTTTGGGTGAGGACGAATCATAACCGGCGATATTAAAGTTGGTGATTTCGGTTGTATAACTTCGAGACCTGAAGTGCTCGGCTGCTCAAAAGGTACCTCATCAATTCAGGTAGGTGATGTTTCGACTGGTGGACGATCAGAATAGGATGCAGGCAAAAAATCGGCATCTGTGTAGATATTTTCATTTAAAGGATGAAAACCAGTTGAACTAAAACCTTTAAAAATATTGTTTGGTGTGAAGGCAAGAGGAAAAGATTTTCCCACCAAACCAGCAATATCATAAATAGTTAATGGTTTTCCCACATGACCTGGAGTCATTAGTAACTCGTTGGCCGCTGTATTAAAATAAGCCTTGAAAGGTCCAAAAACTGACTTGTCTAGTGGTTGCATGTGGTTACTAGTATGTGGGTGGAGAGTCATAAGCGTTACACCATTATCTTTTGCCATTTGTATTCCTGGCACTGAAATATGACTTTCATGATTATCTAATAACAGAATGACAGGCTGTTCCTTGGTTGGCTTTGCATATTTAATAAAATGTTCAAGAAATTTCACAAACATAGTCTCGTTTGACCAACCAGATGGATTAGCACCACCAATACCAATACTACCTTCGGGAGATCCAGTTAACATAAACGACTTAAAGTTTACACGGGGAAATATCAACATGGGTGGGACGAAACCACCACCTGCATTAATAGCGGCTATCATTGTCACTGTCGTTCCTCTTTCAGCGCTAGTCACTAACCCAACTTGCTTCTCGCCAAGAGGTGCTAATATCTTCGGAGGAACATGGACAGTCGACGATCCAGTTTCATCTAAAATCCAGATATCTGTCGCTTTTATGTCAGGAGGACAACTAGAAAGAGCTTTCTTAAAATTTTCAAATGTTAAGCTCACTGAATGTTTATTAAAGGCTGATGAGCGAGCTAAACTAGTGACTTCGGGCTTTCTCAAAGACAGCTCGTTCTTGTATCGCTTCCTAAACAACCGTAGCCAATAATCTCCGGCCATTTTATTAGTGTCCCAGCTCTTAGGGCACGCTATTCCATTCGTTTTTGCAAATTGATACGCAAGTTTTTTCACGTCTTTTAAAGTCAATCCAAATTGTAAGCATGCAGCGTCTTAAAATGCTTTAAATGACGTCTCAAAGTTGTTATTGGTATTTCAAAATGTTTGGAAGCACCAAAAGTTGTAATTTTTTTCTCCTTAATCAGTTTAATGGCATTTGATAAATTATTCACATTCATAGGCGCCCTTTTCTTCTTCTCTTTACTTCTAGGCATGATTCCTGAAATATAAAATGTATTAAATTAGGTGAAAATATAAAATAAATAAAAATATATCCACCTGGCCAAAGTACAACACCTAGGTTGTACCTAGGCCACCGACCAAGGTACAATCGATCGCCAGTGACCGAGGTACAACACTACTGGCTTGTTGTGGAAACCGGTGCATTTCAAATATTTTGAGGTTATATATCGCGTAAGTTTAATATCATTTTAAAACTTGTTAAATTAAAGGACCAATCGTATATAACAGTTTAGCGATTATTACAAAACGTACCAAGCTATGAGACGTCAAAATATAATAAAAATACTTACTTTTTTTCTGCAAAAACTTGTTCCTTACAATAGCACAAAACACCTGCTTAAAGGCGGTAAGCGACTAACTTCACATTGGACAGTCACCAATGATGTACCAAATACCATAGACAATATAATTAAAAAGCGTGGAAATATTTGAAACAAGCCAATTGACCTAGGTACACATAGTGCCAAGGTTCAACAGGTTCCCCTATATAATATAAATAAACCTTATTTGAAAACGTGTAAAAATAACTCTTTTTTTATCTGACTGCGGCCACGACGTGGACTTATTCACGTACTTTTGGAAGTATCTGAGAAGCGGGAGTAATCTTCAAAATATATTTTAAAACGTATAGAACGTAACGCGTTCTTAACATTTGAGAAACTGAATACTCTTTTTGTACAGATAGAGGCAATATTAAATTACTTTTACCAGCATTATCTTGTCTCCCATTAAACAACTAAGTGGTTCCCGTGAAAACTATTGTTGGTGAGATCCATGGTACAGAATCCATGGTCTCTCTCGAGAGCAGACACATCACCCAGACCTGTAATATGTAATATGGAAAAGTTCATTTTCTACATTAACCCGATCAGGAACCGTACTCGGACTCCAAAAAATTGGGACACCCGACATGTGGGTCACTCAGATACGGAGGTCGTGAGTTAAGGAGGATTTATTATTTAAAAAGGGGCGTAAGGCCAACAGATTTTCTCTGCCATTGCGATTGTAATAAGAAAGAAAAGGAAATATGAAAAGGAACAAGTAAAAAAGATCTGTGTTTATAAGCTCCTTATTTATTTAAAATCGGTCAGCTTTCAGATGCCCCTAAAAAAAATAAGATAATCCCCAGTAGCAATCACCATACAACATATTGTAAAACAAGGATTAAATTCGATGAACTATTTACAATTCATTATGTGAAATGTATCACTGAATAAATAATAAGACATTTAATTATTCTCAATCACATTTTAAACCCAGTCTAAACAGGTGTTATTATAGTTATAATTTCACGACAAGCGTATGTTTTCCTTTTATCAAATAATTCTGCTCTCATCAACATTTTACCGTAATTCGTCACTGGCAACCATAAATGTTGGAATGTGTCCAGGTTTAGCGCCTTCAAGATGTATGTTCCCTGAAGTAAAAACAAGACAATATTTACTAAACTAAAACAAGATCTTAGATTAGAGTGGCGATTTTTCCCTAGCTTAGTTAGATTTCTGTTTCACCTCGTAATGAGATAATAAATTGGGAACTAGAATACTTCACTCGTGTTTTAAAGATGAACATGTGTCCACACGCATGCAACGGATGTACGGTACGCAATGGATTGTAAGGATTTGCTGTTGTCGTGCGTCCACTGGATCCAGATTTTAATAGAACACTATTTAACAGTTTCACATACATTTTAAGTAATGTATATTAGTCATATGAAATTAGTTTTTATGACGTTAACGGCTTGCATCGCATTATTTGCTCATTTAATACGTACTGTCGATGCGGCCGGTGTAGTCGGTATGGATATTGGACGGAGCAATACACAAATTCATAGAAAGATATCGAAAATTCGTTGCGTACCATGCATCCGTTGCGTGCTTGTGTACATTCACTTTTGAACATACTTCTGTTAAATTACACGTCTTGGGATTGTATTTGATACTCATAATAGTAAAAAATGCGACTGCTATCTTCCGATCGCATGACCAGCCGGGTGCGCGCCAATAAAGATTCCATTTTCCATTCTCCCATAGGTAAATTTCCAGTTTGATCTGCAAAAGTGATGTGCCCAATTTTAATACTAGAAATAAAAATAAATAAGCGTTATTGATTACTTTAAAAATTAATTATTCATTCAGGAGTGTTTGTATATACTTCTACAATTACCTATGTCCAAGGAATATACTGTTTGAGTATTTTTATTATAGAAAAAACGTTACCTTTCGACATCTTTTTTAGCAGAGAGAGAGACAACGATACTTAAAACTGGGGTTGCTATTGCTTAAAATAATATCTCAACACAGCCCCTCAAGTTTGGAGTGCAAGAGACTGGAACTCTACAACTTGTAAACAATACAAAAATTTACTTTTGATATAATAACTATATAGCAACACAGTTACACCATAACTATAGTTGTGCAATGTACATATATGTTTGAACTATTTAACATTATTTGTACTATTCGCAACAAGGTATCTAGCCCTACAGTCTTGGGATCTGTTTCATTATCACTAGAACACACTTATTTAGAATATTAACAATGTTATACAATGACACAAACTTTTAGTTCCATAATAATATCTGATAAATGCAGTAGTTACACATTTATTAACAATTTCAATATAACATAACATAATCAAACTAAATTCAACTTGTTTGACAAATAAACATGCTTGATAACAGACAATGCTTTGGTTAAAATGTCAGCAACATTTTAATTTGTGGATACATATGAAATTGATACTAGTTTCTTATTAACTATATCTTTAATATAATGATACTTAATTGCAATATGTATAGAAGCCTTGCTATTTGTTTGATTTCGTTTTAGCTTTATGGCACTTTGATTCTATATTGATAAATGAGCATTGATATAGGACTCATTATTCACCAAATCAGAAAGAATTCCTTTAATATGCATTAGCTCACATTATGAATGAGCAGCTACAGCATACTCTGCTTCGGTTGTGGATAAAGCAGTGCATGTCTGCTTTCTTGAAAACCATGGAATTGCATTCTCACCATGATAGATCTGCAGCCCAACCAGCATCCGTGTAAGCTTGAAGTTTATAAGAATCTGTTTTCTTCAGCTACAACAGTCCCTTTTCTGATGTTCCTTTTAGATAACATAGTAGTCTTTTAGCTGACTTCCAAAGATTTTGAATTGATCGATCCAAAAATCTACTTAAGTAAGATACATAACAAGTACAAGTTTTCTGTCGGATACGTCATAAGTCACGAAACAAGAAATAGAAGGCCGAATCTCAGGGAGATCCTCCTCCCCGCCCTCAATAATATGACTTTGCAAAGAGTAACTCGGACTCCGTAAAAAAATCGGGACCCTCCCACCAGAAGTTAGAAGAAGAAAGTTCTTCCAAATTACTACCGCGTGAGGCGTGCCACTAACATGACGCCAAATAACATCGTTTGTCAGTTCGTGAATTTCTGAAATTCTATTTTGAAGAAAGGTTTTTAATTTATTAGGTGCCATGCGTAACCACCCCAAGACTATAGTCGAGTCTGTCCAAAAAATACTATCATTAAAGTAATAATGTAGTAAACTACGAACTTTGTTTAAAAATTTAGCACCGAGTAAAGCACCACATAGTTCGAGCCTCGGTATACTAATCGGTTTTAAAGGCGCAACTTTAGTTTAAGAAATAAGTAACCGCACAGTTATAGTTTGATCTTTATGTATTGTGCGAATATAAATACACGCCCCGTAATCTGTCTGCGACGCATCGCTAAAAACATGCAGTTCGACTGATAATGGTTGAAAACCTACAGCGTGGCGAGGGACACGCAGCATAGTGAGCGCGCGGCGAAATAATGAACCGGTTCCACGTCCGCGCGACACTCGCCGGGACTGTGTCATCCCAACCGAGTTTAAGAAGCCATAGTTGTTGCAATAACACCTTTGCGTTAGTTATCGTAGGGCTCAAGAAACCAAGAGGATCAAAGATTTGCGAAATACATGATAAAATAATTCTTTTAGTAACGGGTTTATCGTTAATTTTAAGTTGTGTATTAAAATTAAATTGATCACATACGTTATTCCAACCCAAGCCCAACGTTTTAGCATTAACATTTTCGTTCGATTTAATTTCCTGCATAAGTAATGTCCGGACGACTGTTTGTAGATATATATAGTAATGATCCTATAAGTTCCTTGAATGGAATATTAATTACATTTGCCTTCGAGGTAACATCGGAGCTAGAATTCACTTCCATTGGTGTATATTTGTTTTACATTCTTGCATGTTCAATTTCTCTATTAGTCTTTTATCATATTATTGTCTTATTACTAATCTGTTTCTTTTTCTTACTGTTTCTAATCCTAGATAGTTTTTCACTTCTCCCAAATTTTTGACTTTAAATTCTTGTTCTAAGTCCTTTATTATATCATTTTTATTTCCAAGCAATAAGATATCATCCACATAAAGTAGTATCCATTTTTTCTCTTTTTTATAGAGATAGTAGTCATATTTTGATTGTACATATCCTTTTTCTGTAATAAATTGATGAAATTTATTACAAGCTCTGCTTCCCTTTGGTAGTAAAGTTTCTTCCCATGTTTCTAATTTTATCAATGTCTCTATTTCTTTATTTATTGCCTCTTTCCATTCATTGTCTTTTATTGCTTTTTCATAGTCTTGTGGATCAGCTGATAATAAACAATAAATTGTATGTAGATCATAGTCTTCATAATTCGGTTCTTCCATATCTTGTTTGATACTGTTCTGTTTCTTGTCCATTATTTTCATTTTCACTTTCCTGTGTGATTGTTGTTGACTTTCTTTCATCTTCTTGGTTTTTCTGGGTATTTTCTATATTATTATACATTTCTTCTTGATAATTTTTCTTCTTTTCTTAATTTCTTTCTTTTTCATTTCTATTATTGTCCATTTCATTTGCATTTGGTTTCACACTTTTATATTTTTCTTTGTTCTTCTTTGTGTCTTTTCCATACTATCTATAAAATTTTTGATCATCTTTTCCTTTTACTTATTCATATTTTATTTGTGTTTCGTCAAATCTGACATCTCTCGACACTATGATCTCATTAGTTTCTGGATCCCATACTCGATATCCATTTGGTGCATATCCTGTGAACCTCATTTCTTTTGCTCTCTTTTGAAGTTTGTTTTGTTTAGGTAAGATATGAACTCACACTTTTGAGTCAAATATTCTTAATCTAGATAGATCACGGCTACCAAGCATTATTTCAGCTGGTGTTGTTAAGTTAATTGCCGATAATGGACACCTATTTATTTGATAAACTGAACATGTCACTGCTTCACCCCATAATGTTTTTGCCAAACCTGTTTCTAATAACAAAGTCCGAGCTTTATTGTATATAGTTCTGTTCATACGTTCAACAACACCATTTGACTGTGGACTGTAAGGAGTTGTAAATTGTTAAATAATTCCTTTCTGTTTGCAAAACCTTATAAATTTTTCATTTTTAAATTCACCGCCATTATCACTTCTGATTTTTCTAACTTTATTTCCTGTCTGTGTTTCAATTTGCTATACATATTCAATTAAGTAATCAGTAGCTTCACTTTTCTTGCTTAGCAGGAGCAAGGTGGGAGTAATCATCAATAATCGTATGATAATAAACTTCACCACTAGAAGGTGTACTTACAGGTCCAGATAAATCTGTGTGCAATAATTCTCCTATATATCTTGATCTCGGTCTAGCTGACATAACAAATGGAAGTCTTGTAGATTTTTCTTCTAAACACGGTCCACATTTTTCTTCAGAGCTAGGTAAATTTAAAACTTTTGAATGTTTTCTGTTTGCATGACCTAATCTTTTGTGCCATATATCTTTTTCACTGTTAACAATACAACATTTATCAATATTCAATTTTAGATTTACTCCATAAAGGCTACCGTACATTTCACCAAGTATTTCTGTTCGTGATTAACTGTTTTTCTGTTCGTGATTTTTACACAATTTTTAGGAAAGTTTACTGAATGACCCTTTTCCAGAAGTTTTTTGACAGATAATATATTATGAAATAAACCGCTAACAATAAGTGCTTTAACTGAAATTTGTACATTTTTATACATAACATTAAGAGTGCCTATTTTATTTAAAGTTAAAAACTGACCATTCGCTACAAAAATTTTAATTTCTTTTTCTAAATAATTAACATTTTGCATAAATTTTTCAAATTTTTCGATAATTAAATGTTGTGTGGCACCTGAATCTACTATCAATTTAATGTCATACTTACAATTGTTAACTGATAACAAATGTTCATTTTCACTAGCAACAAAACTTTAGTGTTCATTATCTTTTAATGTTACACATGATACTTGTTTATAAACACGGCTTGAACCAGCTTGATTTGACGAGCCTCTTCCTCGTCCATATCCTCTATTGCATATTTGGCCTCTTCTATAGTTTTGTGTTCTTATATTATTATAACCTCTACCTTGGTCTTTGCTAGATTGAAACATTTTGTGTCCACGATGTCCACACTTATAGCAAATAATAAATGCTGCTTCGGACTGCTGTTCACCACTGACATTTTGTTCCTTAACTTCTGCATCTAATGGTCTTGCTTTTACAAATTCTATGTCAATTTCTTTGCCGTAGTCATTGCTTCTATACTTGTGATTACAGTATCATATTGTATTGGCATTGATGACAATAAATAACACACTTTATCCATATCGTCCACTCTACAACCTGCTGCCGCTAATTCGTTGATTAAATTATCATTTTAAGGAAAAAGTCTTGTAGTTTTTCAGTTTCAGAACATTTTACGGTTATTTATTTTCTTTTAAATGCAATTTATTTAGTATGCTTTTTCGTTCACAAGTGTTTTCAAGTTTGCTCATCACATTTTTAGCAGTCTTACATTTCTTCACAATTTCTAGGTACTTGTCTGATAAGCATTGTACCAGCAAGCATTTTGCCTTTGCCTCTTTTTATCAACGATCTCTGGTTCACTATCTGTACTCATAACGGTCCATACTTCTTTTTCTTCAATTAACAGCTTTATTCTAAATTTGCAATTGTTAAAACTTTTCTCATCGCATTACCTAGGTATGGCTTCTTTTCAGACAAGGTGTAATTTTTTAATCCTTTTGTGTTTTACGTAATATATATGATCGCCTTTAGTTTTCTTCTTCATTTCACTTTCCGTTTTTTATTCTTGCTTTTTTGCAAAATATTTTTGGTTCTTGCGCAGTGGAAACGTTTGTTGGAGAGAGAAAAAACATTACCTAAAGACATCTTTATTAGCAGAGAGAGAGACAGCGATACTTAAAACTAGGGTTGCTATTGCTTAAAATAATATCTAGATAGATAGATAGATATAGCATTTATTTGCATCACTTTACATGCCTTGATACAATATCAAATATAAGAAACAATTAAATATTAGTGTAATATTTATTGTTTCAAATGCCCGAGAAAAATCTAATAACACTAAAATAGTCCCCTCGCCACTATCCTGAGACTCAATGATATCATCCACTACATCTGCCAGAGCAGTTACGGTGCTATGACATTTTCTAAATCCAGATTGTTTGCTTGGTAATATATTATTCGCCTCAAGATATTTTGTCATTTGAATGCATACAATCCTTTCTACTACTTTAGACATGAGAGGCAAAATATTTATAGGACGCAAGTCCTTGAATTCCGTAGAATTTTGATTTTTGGAGATAGGTCTTACGATGGCTGCCTTCCATGCCTCAGGAAAGACACCAGTCTCAATAGATTTATTGACAATGTAAGTAATTAACGTGAGTGTCCGGGGTAATGTTAGTAGTATCATATTCAATGTTATATCATCAGCACCCCGTGCATTGGTAGTTATAGATTTGATAACATCGCTAACAATGGATTCTGAAACCAATTCTAACCTGAATAAAGCCGTGCTATGTCTATTACATTTGTAAAAATTTAAAAGTAAATCATCAACTTTCGTCTCGCCCGGAATATCTAGAAAATGTCTGTTCAAACTACAGGGGTTAGATAAATGTAAGGGTATATCGGTCTTCTTTTCTTTGAAATTAAGTATGTCATTTTTATATTTTTCCACAAAGTTTTTGGGTTTTTGGAATTGGCATTAAAATATATGTAAGCGGATTTTTCGTTTTAAATAGCTGATTTCACTATATCCTTTAGCTGTTTGTAGTACTCTTTGTGTTCCGGTAATTTACTGATTTTACTTCTGGCAAAAGCCTTCACGCAACTTAATGATTTCCTTAACAGTAAACGTTATCCACGGGTGAGAATGACTTCCAATGCGTGTTGATTTGACTGGAGTATATTTATTAAATACACGTAGCAATAATGCATTAAATGATTTTAACATAGTATTCACGTTCTCGGACCTTAAACTTTCCCATTGAATTGCATCTACCTCAATATTAAATTGCTCACAGTTTATATCTTTTATTGGTCTGAAAATTACGAATTTCGGAGGCGGTTTCTCCTTATGAATATTAAGGCTGCATGTAACAAAAGCATGTCTGCCAAGTTCCGGAATGTGATTAACACATACCTTGTAGACTTGAATATTACTACAAATTACGTCTATCAGCGTTCCCTATTATCAGTAAAGTGAGTTGGTTGTTCTACATATTGTTTAAGGTTCATGCAAGCCAAAAAGTCACTTAACTTTTTCGTACTCGAATCGTTACTGTTCATAAGATTAATATTAAAATCTCCGACTAAAACGATACGATCAAAGTGACCAAGCGAGGCAATAGACTCTGTAAGCGCATCAATAAACATTTCAACGTTAAACCACGGAGGGCGATATGCTGTACCAAGCGCCAGTCTTACACCACTCAAATTAACGCTTATCCACATTTGTTCAACAGAAGGTGCGGACGGATGCTTGATAATTCGTGCACTTATATCCCGACGAGTATAAAAGCCAACCCCGCCCCCCCGCGTGCGAACACAGTCGAGCTGTGGAAAAGTGGCGCAGAGGATAGCCCGGCACGCAATTCTTCTCCTTCTCTAAGCCAAGTTTCATTAATTGCCATTATATCAACATTGTGCTGAGACATTGCAGTTATAAATTCATCATGTTGTGTTCCCAATGATCCAGGATTCAGTAAACCAACAGACAACCGCTTAGACTTTTTATATTGAATGATGTAAGCACATGCGATTAACAGATACCCGCAATACAACAACAACAAATGCAACTCGACAAAGATATGTAATATGTCGCCAATCCGCGAGTATGAAAAACGTAAAATAAAATAGCCGACCAAACCATTGCAAGCAGAACAAGCCAGTACCTACACTTTCCCGTCGACTCATTTTATTCAAAAATAAGTAAACGTACGAATGTTGCTTCTTTATTATTGTCTAGTAAGAAGTACTCGTATAATATAAAATATTTAGTAACGGGTTATTAGTGTAGGAAATGATAGAATAATATACCAGAATATAAACATGTAATAAAATCAATTTTATTTATTTATTTTATTTAACAGTTTATTGTACACAATAAAAACACTAAAGTAACAATACAAATATAACTGACACAACAGGCACTACTTATTTCTAATCAGAAATTAATTTAATTATTAATTAAATTAAATCAATGATATTAGTAGATCAGAAATAAATAAAAATAACAATTTAATAAATATTATTACATCAGCAATTATATCAATTAATATAAATTTCTCACTAAAATAAATTAAAAAATAAAAACTACAAAGAATAACAACAATAACGTAAGGTGTGTGTTGACTAGAAAAAATATGAAGTAAGTAAAATTTGCTTTGCATCGCTGTAATACCATTAATAATTACATTAATTAACACAAATTTCACATTAACATCTAATATATGTAAATGATATTTACCATAAAAAATAACCATTGTATCCTGACTAGAAATATAAATAAAGTAAAATTGTACCATTAACCATAACTTAATTTGCATCTCTATTACACCAATAATAGTCACATTAATAAAGTCAAATATTGCATTAACATAAATTGATAAATGAAAATTAGCATAAGGAATACAGACGAAATCTATTAAGTGTTGACCAGAAATATAATATGAGCAAAATTGTGCCATTAACAAGAGATTAATTTGCGTCACTATAACACCCTTCCGAAAACTATTCTCTTGAAAAAAACATCCTGAAAACGCTTCTACAGACACTAAACAACACATAATCAAACATAAAGCGAATAAAAGAATAATAGACAATAGGGAAATAAATTTGATTTATAATATAAGAATGTAACAACACAATAATTTATACAATATGCACTTTTTCGATATTTAAAATTGGAGCCAAAAATATTTTTAACTTTAATAAAATTTTAATTTTTAAAATGTTCATCATATATTTAAAATTGGAGCCAAAAATATTACTAAACCTTAATAATACTTTAATTTTTAAAATTATTTTTATTATTTAAATAATTGTTAAAATTAATAATTTTTAAATATGATGAACATATATTCCAAATAATAGCTTCCATAATAAGAATACTATACCTTAACGAAATGAAACTTTACAAGCCTTGATGATATACAGTATTGTCTCAGTAACTTTGGTATCATATAAAAGAGATAATATGAAACCGATTCACCAATAAACATGTTGTAGTTTGGAAATATTACAAAATTGTATCCTACAACAATAAAATGAACATAACAATAACAATAATAGTTTAAAAAGCATGCAAAATTATTTGACAACATATATCTGTTGGTAATGTCTTTCAGACAATTTTTTTTTATTATTAGGACAAACAGCATCCAATCCAAAACACTTTTCAAATCAGCTTCCATTCGCAAACGAAAACGCGGGGTAGTTGCGTTCTGATCCTTCCTTACAAAAATTCGACCGTTTCTTGTCCATATATAACGCCAGTTTAAGCAACTCCCAAGTTCTCGTGCTTGTCGAAACAATTGTCTATTAATTTTTGTAAGTCTTTCGTTTATATAAAAACGGCCCGGCGGCACTGAGAGATTCGTGCCCTCTGTAGTTGCACCTCGACGCACGCGCGCGGCTTGTAGGAGTTTATCTCTTATAGTCTGTCGCGCAAGTCTCACTATTATAGGGCGAGGACGAGGTACAGTAGATACATTCGCTGAATCAAGAATACGACCCACACGTTCCGTACTCACAATTTTCTGCTCAATCATGTCAACACCTAATTGCTTAGCCAAAACTATAACCGTGTGAAAAAGATTCTCTCCCCTATCTTCCGGAATGCATGAAATTTCAACGTCATTTAACAGGAGGTCCTGGTCCCGGTCGTTGAATTCTGCACGCAGCTGTTGTATGTCATCCAAAATCACTTTATCTATTTGCTCGCTCGAGAGACGAGACTCCAGATTGCATAGGCTCTCATCTTTTTTTTTTTTCAAATTTTGTAACTCGGTTTTCACATTCCACTATTCTGTCCGATAAAGCAACCAAAGTATCATTTAGACGTTCAGTGTAAACACGATTGTTAAGCAACTGTTCCCGAATTTCATCTCTAAAGGATCGCATCTCCAAAACAAACGATTGAAAATCACTCATCTCAATAGTAATGTTATGATGCGTGTCGTTAAGTACCTCCTGAGATTCCAGTTGCTCTACTATAGATAAGTCCAGCTGCAAAGGACTTTTCGTTGCAGCTCCACGCAGCACCGTAAAGAAATCCGCAGCACGAGCAGGGGTGTTGGTTTTGTCCGTCTTTGGCTGCTTACTCTGACATACTACACATTTCCATGCATCCCTATGTTCTCTCGTAAGCGTATTATAGAAACGTTGCTCCGACACATTAGCGCCCACCAAATCATAACATTGCTTGCACCCGCTACATGAGAGATACCTCCTATCAGGTATTATCACTCTGCATCCTCCACAGATTATTTGACTTGACATCATTAATTAGATTTTATTTATGGAATAAGTGAGGACAAACAATAACAATAAAGTTGCTTTTTTTCTCCAGGTGTTATTTATATGAGGGTAGGTTGTAATTCAATTAATCAAGTTTCGCACACTGTTTTTAGTTACTAAGCACTGCTCATTCCCAAAACGAACACTAGAACCACGAACACTGATACTAAGCTTTACTTTGATATAATTTGTAAGTAGTTTACACTGGTTTTTATATTTTATTTCATAAAAATACTTAAGAAAGGCTCTGTTCAAGTCACAGTTTGACAGCCGAAAAGTATGTTGATAACGACGTGTGTTAAGAGATGTTATATTGAATTTACTCACTCTGTCCTCATATGACATCAAACTACGGCTGGTACCAAACTTTATACTCAATAGTTTAAATGCTAATAATTATTAACATATGGGCCGTCACTTTAGTGACGATTGATATCTCAACATATAAAACAACCAATTGCACTTACGTTCTGTAAGGTCTAATGAAGACTTTAATCTCGAAAAAATGTTATTAATTTAAAAATTTGGTACCAGTAATATTCAGTGATATCAGTAATAGCCTTGAACTAATTACAATTTAAATGGACTTTTGCGCTACTGAGGACATAAATTATGACACTATGACTAAGGACATTAATTAGGACACTATTAAAAATAATTATTGTATTGTTGATTGTTGATCAATAAAGTTAGCCTCAAAGTAGTACATTATGTTGTATTTGACTGTGATATCGCTTTAATTTTTAATGCAGTAGCTTAGGAAACATAAAAAATCGTTCCTGTTGCAATTTTTATAAGTCTATCTTGGTAAGACAGCATTGCATCCATGTTGAAAACAGTTTTATTATGTCGACCTCCTCCGTGCTTTGGAAACCACGTTATGCCGTTCATCCCGTCTGCCTTTGCAGCCATTAGCACCTGCAAGTTCGCATTTCCCTTCCGCGGTCGGTTAGGGTCGAGCTATATCTGTCAACAGCATTTTCACTTTTTCTATACACCGACTAAGTATTTTACAATAACTTGTAATGTATTGATAGCAATGGTTCAATAAACGATTTATCTATCTATCTTTTCTGTAGCTCAGAAGTGCTTTTTGCTAAAGTGAGAAACCGCCGGTTGCCTATCGCCTTGGGGATTCTTCGGCGTGCACTTATTTCCTGTGCGTATGACATCAATAGTCTATGCATTATTAAAAATGGTGGATTTTGACAATCGAAAATAAGAAAGCGATAGCCAGCGACGCTACCTAGATACTTCAAGCTCTACGTCACATTCACCCTATTTAATGTCATCTATAGGAAAGGCTTGTGTAAGTGCAAAAAGAGGTAAAATGATATAAATAATTACTTTTAAGTAGGTAGCATTGTTCTTGAACACTGTAATGTTCACGGTCACCACGTTTGTTTGATTTACCTTCCACATATTCACCTTAATCACCTCGTTCAATGCTGAAGGCAAGGACGTTATGTTACAGTCTCCTACTGATTGAAGCTCTGATTTATAACGGCCCTGCAAAATCGTCAATGTATTTAACCAAAAAAAGTCTCGTTCAAGAAAAATTTTTGACGACCTTCATCACTCGCATGATCACCGGTTTCTAGGGGTGAAGTTCCGGGATGAATTTTGGAAAATGAACTTTTCTATACAGACTTGAGTCTGAATGTTCGTTGTTTAAGACTTCCATATTACAAGTACTAGCTACTTACTCGTATTTTGGGATAGGGAATGCAATCGGAATACTTCGAAATTCGAAAATAACCGAAAAATCCTGAATTACAGAACCTTTTAAGGTTTTTAAAAGGTTTTGTAATTCCGGATTTAAAACACAAGTTCGTTTTTTTAGGATTCGAGTTAAAATTGTCACGCCGACACGCGAGCGTAACTCGCTATTTCATTTCAGACACACTTTATGAAAATCGTGGTTCTTCACCACTCAGTCTTAAAGAAAAGCACAATCGGGAACTTTCTCTTTTTTGAAATTTCTGACTGAGAGCATCTATAATAGCCGTTACCGGAACTCTACTTTTTTACTCAAGTACTCGTATATTATTTTTTATTTTAATTTATTTTACTCACACAAAACTATTTTTAACTTTCAGCCCATCACGCCTATTGTTCAGTTATTGTCCAATTATTGGCGGGTAGATTAACTTTTAATGCGCGTAACAAAATTCGATCCGTGTTATCAAAGTGCATTCAATGCTTTAAGTACCAACCGTCTGTGGTGCAACCAATGATGGGTCCGTTACCCGCACCTAGATTAATACCGAATAAGGTTTTTAGTCACGTCGGCTGTGATTTGGGCGGACCATTTATCGTGAAGGAAAGCTTGCGACGTAATGCCAAAACATTTAAGGCATACCTTTGTTTGTTCATATGCTTTTCCACAAAGGCAGTGCACTTAGAAGTGTTAACTGACCTATCAGCAGAATGTTTTTTAGCCGCGTTTGATAGGTTTGTGTCAAGGCGAGGGCTTTGTGCTTGTCTCTACTCCGATTGTGGAACCAATTTCATAGCATCTGCAAAATATTTAAAAGAAGTGTGTTGTTTTTTTAATAATAACGAATTTAATAATGAAATCCTTAACGGTTTGACATCGCGATCGGTAGAATGGCGAAATAACCCAGCCAGTGCAGCTTCTATGGGTGGGCTCTGGGAAGCTGGCATTAAGTCAGCCAAACAGCATTTAAACCGCACTGTAGGGGATCGTTCTTTGACATATGAAGAATTGTCAACCATTTTCTGTAAAGTCGATATCAAATGATCCAAACGAATTTGATATTTTAACTGCCGGTCACTTTCTTATCGGACAAAATTTACTTTATACTTTCCGTTCCGGAATATAATGTTGAGGATGTGCCTCTGCATAGATTGTCACGTTGGCAATCCATACAGAAGGCAACGCAATCATTTTGGAGACGTTGGTCCGATGACTACCTCCACACAAAGGGAGAAGTGGCACACATCTCCTCCTAATGTCAAAGTAGGAGATTTAGTGTTACTTAAGAGCAAATTAACTCGGCCATTACAATGGCCTCGTGATAGAATAGAAGCGGTCCATCCTGGAATTGATAAGTTTGTTAGAGTATTAACTATTAGAACCCCCAATGGCCTTGTCAAGAGACCAGTTAATAAAATTTGTCCCTTGCCTCAAATAGATTAATAATAAATAATCAATAAATAAAAACTAAAAAAATAACAATAGTATACATATAAGTAATATAAATATCTATAATATAATATTCTATATAATTAGTAAATAATGTAATTTTCTATTTTTATACCAAATCTTCCATATCTATTGGAAATCATCACATTGATTTCGGTGGGTATGTTCAGTTATTGTCCAATTATTGGTGGGTAGATTAACTTTTACTTCGCCCATTAAAAATTTCTACAACGACACTAGCTTGCTGCGCGCTGAAGAGAGCACAACGTTTGTGTACGCGTCGTGTGTGAACTGGTTGTGGACGTTCCACCACCCATATAGTGTCTAGACCCGTGGTCATAGCATATCCTTGTATAGACTTGTCCAACAGTGAGCTACCAAAGCTGTGCACCGTGTGTACCCGCCAAGCCGAGCTACCATCGGAGTTACGTGTCTGACAGTTTGGAATCAAGGTGGGTGAAGTTTTGTTATTTGCTCGCCGAAAGTTGGACAAGATCATACACCCTTCTTTTTTCTTTTCAATACCTTTTGAGTTACAGTCCATTTTGCATAGTTCTAACACCTATTGTCAAGGTTACTCAAGATCTGAAAGTCGGATCTGCTCAAAATTCCTTAATACCCGCGTTGGTATGGATATAAAAAATATAATCGATTTTACTATTTTCTGTCGTGGATTACAACTTATAAATGCCGAATATAATATAACATATGATATTTCATTTCGGTTTTATCAAAACACCTTAAATGACAATAAAGAACTGAAAAATTCGGATAATCCGGATTTAAATCCCTACTTTGGTATCAGGAAACGTAACCGATTTCATCAAAGAAATATTTTGTAATAAAATCATATTATTAAGTATTGGTTAATAAATAAATGTTTTATTTTAGAAAACAATTCCATGAAATCTAATTATTTAGCCGGAAGAGTTACCTAATTCCTTTTATTATAATAAAATAGATCCGTGTTAAATGTATTATTTTTAATAGTGGAAGCCGTTTATAAGCAACCTAATTTAATCATATCTATGATAATAATATGAAGAGGAAAGATTTCATGTTTTGCATGAATTGCAGTCTCCTAAACTACTGGACTGATTTTAAAAATTCTTTAACTACAAGAAGCTACATTATACGCGGATGACATAGCGTATAATTTACGTAGGCGGAGGCATGAACAAACGCAACTTCATCGATAAAAAAAGCAATAGAATGTTTTTATAACTATAGCTTTAAGTTATGAAGCTCTGGTGTAGTAAAGATATTTAAATACCAAACTGATAAAAACCAAAAATACAAAACTCACCCTTCCAGCATGTTGCAGCACAAATGCGTGCCGAATAAAAACAGAAGATGTTAAAATTATAATTTTATATAATTTAATTTTCATTTCAAAAACAATGTTGTATTAATATTGGAATGCAATACCGCTTAATGGCACCTACATCAATCTGAAATAATGTTATTATAATTACATAGATCATGAAAATCATCAAAAATAACTTATGAGTCAGTACGCTAAAAAAATAATAATTGCCTTTAACCGTTATACTGTCAACAGCACGTCAGGTTATACAAATCTAAATATATAAGCACGTCAGGTTATGAAAGTAGAGTTTAATACGAGTATCAGCTGGAGAAATTTTACGTATTGTGGTAGCCAGACCAGCAATCGTATATAATATATATCGTATATAATATACAACAATAATTGTTGTATATATTGTTCCTCTTGATTGTTATAAACTCACCGCTTACGTCGTCGTGTTTTTGCTACACGAAAGTGCACAAGTATTTTTTGTTATAACGATTGCAGAAATATATACAAAACGACTAGAAATCTATATTAGTGCTTACAATACCTTAAGGCTTTCCAGATGGGCCGTTATCGACTAGCACTAGGTGCAAATTTGTGGAATCTCGGTTTTAGTTTCCGCGCATTGTTAGCACTGGAGTTTGCCGTTAAATTAGAAAGCGAGAGCAACACAGCGTATTCTGCTAAAAGGGCCCCTGTTTTTTTCAACGCAACACCCGATGTCCGACAATTCACAAATCGAGTTTCAATTGCAAATTTCTTTGCTCCGTCACATCATAGATATTGTAGCCCCGAGCAATGACGTCTCCAAATTACTCATGATTTAACTCAACAAAATAAAGCTCTCCGATGAAAGAGTCACGTCATACCGTCGAATCGTCTCGATTGTAAAACAAGCATTCGACAAAACTCAAAGCGGCGATTGCTACCAACGTCCTCAATAGATTCAAGGTTATCTTGAATTACGACAGAAAAGATATCAAGTAAATCAAATCTCTTATAATACTGCTGCATCTGAAAGATAAAATTTACCTAACATTGTGGTATAAGAGAACTATGGCTTATCAGTATACACACGTGTCACCATTCACTTATTTTATTTATTTATTTATTTATTAAGTTAGGACACAAAACAGTTCACAATCAAATTGAGTTTAATTTACAGCAATTCAAGTAATTTATAAACTAGATTGTAAACCAAATCCTCGTGGCCTTATCATGACAATTATAAAGGTTGCATAATAGTATATTATATTTTTCATGCATAAAATAAAGAATAAAATTAGATTACATTAAAACTAATTACAATAAATTTACAAATCAATCCCAAAATTGTACCTTATCAGTGACTACAACATCGAAATTAATAAAATAACCAATAATTACACATTCAACACGATTCAATAAGCACATCGGTAATACATCGCTTAAACAGACCAAGGCGATCATTCATAATGTCCAAGCTTTCCTGTTTCCCCGCTAGATCATTATATAGACGACACATACGGATAATTGGGTTATAATAGGACGTGTTATTTCTGTAAACGTGCAGCAAGAAGATGTTTGGATGGCGAACTCTGAAACGCGTGTTGAAGTTGATCAAAGATAGTAATTCCGGAGAATCAACTCGCGAATGGATAATCTTATGTAGGTAGACTAAATCCATATATTTCCGTCTCACGTCAAGCCTTTGTACACTAAATCTAGACAATCTTTCACTATACGATGACAAAATCCGACCATATCCTGTACGGTAACATAAAATTTTTAAGCATTTATTCTGAATTTTCTCAATGCGATCAGAATGAATCGAGTAGAAAGGCGCCCAGATGACAGCTCCATACTCTAAAATGCTCCTAACCAAGCTATAGTACAAAAGTAAGACACTTTTAGATTTCTTAAAAGCTTTAGATGTTCGACAAATGAAACCAAGCATTCGTTCCGCCTTTTGTATCATATAAGCATAGTGATCACGAAATGATAATTGTTCATCAAATATTACACCGAGATCTTTGGTATTATTTTTTCGCTCTAGTGTGTAGTCATTGATATTGTATACAGTAAGGATCCTGCTGCGCCTGTGTGTAAAGGAAATGAGTACACATTTTTTGACATTTAGAGACATTTTATTGCACAAACACCATTCAGATAGAGTATTTAGATCCTTTTGTAGACGGTAAGAGTCATCGGGGCCATCCACAGTAGTGAAGATCTTCAAATCATCCGCGTAGAGCAGACACTCACAGGACAATCTATCTATCAAGTCATTAATGAAAATGATGAAAAGCAACGGACCCAAGTGTGAACCCTGTGGAACTCCAGAAGTTGCAATAACAGAAGATGATAGAAAGCCCTTTACAGCAACCAACTGACTTCTTCGAGACAGATATGACATTAACCATCGTAACAAATCTCCACCGATTCCGAAGGTCAATAATTTTTTAGATAGAATTGTGTGATTAACCTTATCAAACGCTTTGCAAAAATCCGTATAGACCGAGTCAACCTGCTGGCATTTTGCAAAAGCAGAACATAAATAATTTTTATATATTAATAAATTGCTGATTGTTGATCGTTTACTTACGAAACCGTGCTGCTTGGTAGAGATCATTGTTTTTATGTGACAATAGATAGCATCGCACACGATTGACTCAAAAACTTTAGCAATTGAGCCAAGAATACTTATAGGTCGATAGTTTGAGCAATCAGATCTGTCGCCAGTCTTGAAAATAGGAATTATGAAAGCCTTTTTCCATAATGATGGAAAAGTACCCGAACCCAAGGATTTATTAAACAGTATACAGAGCGGTACGCATAGTTGGCGAGCACAAGAACCCAGAAATACTGCTGGAATTTTATCAGGACCAGCACCCCCACTCATATCAAGATGTTTCAATTTTCTAAAAACATCCTCCCGCTGAATAGTCAAGCCTGAAAGAAATGAATTGCAATGACAATTAACTGAATCAAGCGGCACATAGCCCACATGCTCATCATCGAAAACAGATCCAAAGTATTTGGCAAACTGTTCACAGATGCCTTTCGCATCGGATGCAGTATCACTACCCAACCTCATAGTTTGCGGGATCGATGTATCACTACGTTTAGCCTTAACAAAGGTCCAAAATAACTTTGAATTGTCCACCAAAGAATCTTCCACCGATGAAATGTATTTTTTAAAACAATAATTCATGAGGCTCTTACATCGCGACCTAAGCAAACTAAAAGTGTCATAGTCTCTTGGATTCTTAAATCTTTTGTATCTTTTATGATATTTATTTTTTTCCCGTAAGCAACACTTAAGAGAATTGCCAAACCAAATGGGATATGCAAAAGAGTCTTTTTTAGTACGCGGTGTATGACTGGTTATTATAGTATTTAATATATCATAAAATTTTTGAACCGCCACGTCTAAATCAGGGATAGAAAGCAAATCCTGCCAGTTATGCTTGTCAAGCTCACGTCTTACCGCCTGATAGTTACATTTTCTAAAAACAAATCTTTGTTCCTTCTTTGGCTTAATTGATTTAGTGAAAGCGATATCACAATCGCAAATTTCAATGGAAATGACAGGATGATGAGAATCAACTTTGCTTAACTCATCACATTTCTGTACCCTTAAGTTTTTAAAAGTAGACAAGACTAAGTCTAAGAAACGATTGTTCTTATTCGAGACAGTATTAAATTGTAACAAGTTACACACCGACATTAATTCTAATAAAAGTTCAGAATCCTGGCCGTGAGTACAACCTGCAATCATATCTACAGACGTCGGGGACCTCATCCAATGAATCTGTGGTATGTTAAAGTCACCGCAGAATATAAATTCACTATTATCCATAGAGCTCAGCACGATACCTTGACAATGATCAAAGAATCTTGACCTAAAACACAACGGCATTCTAGGCGGAACATAACAAACACAAATATGAATCGTGATATTATTATTAAGTGAAGGAAGAATAGTAATCCAAACATCTTCCGCATCGCTTTCCCAAGACGATTGTCGAATTACATTAAAAGTTTTTTTAACAGCAAGCAAAACACCTCCCCCCTCAGATTTGACGCTGCTCGAACTTGAACGATCCCGCCGAAAAACAATATAACGATTATCAACAAATTCAGTATCAGAAATGCTTTCAATTAAATTAGTTTCTGTTAAGCAGATGACATCGTAATTATAATTAAGATTATTCAGATAAAATTCGTTCAGTTTAGAACGCATTCTATTAACATTTTGGTAATAAATATTCATAATTAAAAAAAAATGTATCTAATATTAGTATCAAAATTATTACAAAATTACTACAATTTATCCAACATTTCTCTATTTTTAATATTTATTGCATTACTATTGTCGTCACTTCTCACGTAAAGTCTACCATATTTAATCCACACGTACTTGATCTTCTTCTCTTTACACACTTGACGAGTAGCAGCATGAAGCATCTTCATTTCAGGTGAAAGATGCTCACAAACGTATAATTTACCGCCAGTCAAACCTAAATGGGATGCATTCAGTGATTCTTCCCGATGAGTCTTATTGTAACGGTGGTTTGCAGATATAATTGTATCCCTGAGAATCGAAGACGACAACGTAACCAAAACACTTCGGGGACGACTAGACTTGCTGTTTAATTTGGCCACTCGTCGACATCCACGAATATCAACATCGGCTATTGGAACTCCAACGATGTTGCATAATTTTTTTAAAAGTTCGGTAACATTTTCATCACGGCGTTCTGGAACCATTTGCAACTCCAGATTCATACTACGTGAAGTATTCTCAATGATGGATAAGCGACTGCCAATACTATCTAGTTCACTCCGTAATTTCGCATTCTTATTTTCAAGCTCATTTATAACTTTGATTTTACTACTTATATCTTCTTTCAACGCGATGTGTTCAGCCATAATGAAATCTGTAGTAGCAGTAAACTCATCCTTCAATTTCGCCATAATGACACCCATTTCACTGCGAACCAGTTGCTCCAGTTCAGCCTTCAAGGCAGATTTAAGATCCTTACTAAATAGAGACAATGAAAGCTTAAGTTTTTGATCCAAAAGCGCGCTGATATTTTCCAATGTAACTTCACCTTTTGTAACTTTGTTGCTACTTAAAACTGATGTATCCAGATCCTCACAGGACATGTCCATGGAAGCATCATTAAACGGTACCTGACCTATGCGCACTGGAGAATTCAGATTTGACTGCTTACGGCGAGTTACATTTGTACATGAAGGACATTTCCACTTTTCAATATAATCAGACTTAAAATTTAGAAACTGAACTCTTTTAATATTAAGGCATTCGTAGTGGTAAAAGTTTCTGCAAGCATTACATTTTAGATGCTCAGTGTTTAATATGATTTCATTGCATGCACTACATTTCATATTGATGATCACTAAATACCACAAGTGCGTGCAATGGATCGCAAAAGCCGATACTGTCCAGCGGCAACACCAATAAGCAAGCTGTATGTAAGCAGTCTATGCCACAAAATAAAAAAAAAGCCAAGCGTGTCTATGGTGTGTATCAATTTAGCTTCCTGCTGTCAAGCATAGACTCTATGGTATCAAGCAATAGGCGGTAGGTACTCTGTGCTGTCGATCACCAGTCGATCACCAGTCCAACCACCGGGAAATATGGAAGAAATACTGGTACATTTTAAAACTCCCAAACCAACCATAACCACTTGCACAAATTGAACAGGAACAACCACGGTGCAATCAATTTCCGGAATATAATCTTCAGGGGAACAAATAAACAACCTTTACTATTCAACTTCCACAGACTAAAAAAAAAGAAAGCCTTATTGGAAGGTAAACATGTCATAATTGTCAAAAACAAAGATATTGCAAAATAATAAACGTCTTTTCTAGAAAATGACCCACATTAAGTTAAGTCTACTGAGAATATTGACACTGGCATGGTAAGAGACAAGCGCGAAGTCGAATTGTAATTAAATGATGAAAAATAAAATAATTATGAGAACAAAGAACTAACGATGAAGTTTCCTTTCATTCTGTTTTCATGTAGTCACGTGGCTGTTATATGAGTGGTTAAAGTATTATTGGTTAGATCCACGCTGACTTCTTATAAAATGAGGACTAACTTTAGTGGGTTATCAGTCAGAGAACCTCCACGCGTGCCCGATACGTTGGCCATCCCATCTCGCCTGTGCGATGAGAACGACAACGGAATTTAGCAGGCGGGTGCATCCTGGACCTGAATGGCTAATGGTCCAATACGTGGGGGTCCTGTTGGGCATACGGAGAACCGGCACTTTGGTACAGTACGAAAGAGGGGTCAGGTCGGTTTGTCGAATGAAGCTGGGGACTCTCAACTTTCCTTCTTCTGCCTTCCAATCTGTCGGTCTGTGTTTTCGAGGTTAAACCAGACTGATGGACACACGGATTGGCACTGAGCTGAGTCTTGGCAACCCCGTAACCTTGTGCGCCTCGGTACTTCCAAAGAGGGTTCCATAGTGAACGGGGTATGGCGGCCTTCAGAGCCGCGGTCCGGCGTGTGACGACTGTCGGATAATAGTTCCTTTTAAGGACCAGTGGTCCCACAGGGAACAGGAATGGCTGGCTTCTAAGGCCAGCCGAAAGGCCAGCGCAGGTGCCAGGAGGGTCCTTGCGTCTCCTTAGTCTGCAAGACTGGCGGAATGGGTGTGTGCGGTAGAGGTGGTGTCACCTGCTGGAGACCTTGGTCAACGACGATGGTGGCGTCGAAGACATTGCAGTGGATGGGAGAGGGGGAGAGACAGCCCAATAGCGCATCTCTCCCCTCTAAAGACGAAGATCAAGTGATTGCCAACCAACTGGTTATTGCACGTCCCCGAATGTCTGGGAAGAGGCTCTGCAGCAGGATAAGGTACGCAAGTCTGCTCCGTTGTGGCCTTAGGCCTGAACGGGGGCTGGGTATGAAGCACATTCTGCCTGATCCCAGGACTTTCCCCCAAAAGAGAGGGTACACGGAGGGCATTTGCCAAGCCATCTGCGTTTTGACTAGCCTTCGGGTAGGTAGGAGGGTGCATGCCCCATCCAAGGTGATGAACAATTGACATTCATTCATTGAATTAATTATGTAAAATGTAGCATTAAATAGGTATATGAAATTATCATGAAGTTCCTTTTATTAATTCTTTTTAATCACAAATTATAATAATGTAATTAAAACAAGACTGTAATAAGATATTTCAACATTCTCAATAACATTTTAAATCCAGTCTATTCAGGAGATATAATAGTTATGATTTCACGACAAATGTATGTTCTCGATTTATTAAGTACTTCTGCTCTCATCAACATTTTACCGTAATTCATCACTGGCAACCATAAATGTTGGAAATTGTCCAGATTTAGCGCCGTGAATACATATGTTCCCTGAAGTAAAGAAACAATTATTTACACTGAGACACATAAAATTAAATAAGTTCGATCTTAAATTAGAATGGCTATTTATCTCTACCCTAGTAAGGTTTCTGGTTGGTCTGGAAAGTCCGTACGCACGCAAAGGATGCATGGTACGCAATGTATTATACTGATTTCATGTTCTACATCCACTGCATCCAGTTTTGACATAAAGCTGCGTTATAATGTATATTAGCGATATGTAAGTAGTTTGCATAACATTATCGGCGTGCATTACATTTATGACAGCATCGACATGCATCGCATTCTTTGCTCATATAATACGTACGTGCAGTTGCTGCAGCCGGATATTACGGACAGAAATTTATAGAAAGATACGGAAAATGCATCCGTTGCGTGCTTATGTACATTCACTTTTAAACATACTTCTGTTAAAGAACACGTCTTGGGATTGTATTTGATGCGCATAATGTTAAAAAAGGCGACTGCTATCTTTCGATCGCATGACCAGCCGGGTGCGCGCCATAAAAGATTCCATTTTCCATCCTCCCATAGGTAAATTTCCATTTTGAGCTGAAAAAGAGATGTGCTCAATTTTAATGCTAGAAATAAAAATATATAGAAATGAATGAAATGAAATGAAAATGTTTTTATTCAAGTAAGCTTGTTACAAGCATTTTTGAATCGTCCAAAAATATTTTTTCCCCTACCACTTGTTCAGGACGTCTTTTAGCTGACAAGAAGAACAAGTGAAAGATAGCGATAAGAAGACAAGCGATAGGCGTTACCTAACACCAGACTTTAAAAAATAATTATTCTTTATTCAAAATTCAAATAGCTTATCGATAGCCTTTTGT
The DNA here is from genome assembly GCA_918026875.4 of Diatraea saccharalis. Taxonomy (NCBI): domain Eukaryota; kingdom Metazoa; phylum Arthropoda; class Insecta; order Lepidoptera; family Crambidae; genus Diatraea; species Diatraea saccharalis. The sequence continues at coordinate 19,346,018 of OU893334.1, read as the reverse complement.
CACAGACACCTTTTATCAGAACCTTAATTCTGCGTTTAATAAAATATCGAACTGGAAAATTACAATCATACTAGGCGACTGGAATGTAAAATTTGGTAGTACTTTAAAGGATGTTCACATAAGACAAGTTGTCGGCGTTTTTGGTCTGGGTATTAGGAACGAACGCGCCCAAAGGCTCATAGAGTTCTGCATCGAAAGTGGCCTTTGCATCACCAATACTTGCTTTCAATATCATCCAAGACGCTTATACACGTGGATATCTTAAGACAGATGGTACCGTAATTAAATTGATTGCATCATCATTAACACCCAATGGAAGTCTTCTGGAGGCCTACTCGCTTTCTCGAAAACGAAATTTCGTTTACGAACGAAATTAAAACGAAATTTCGCATGGAACGCTACTCTTTATCATTTTCGTATACACCAACGAATGTTCGTTTCCAAAGACAATTTTCGTGATCGATTGGAGTGAATGGCGTTATTGGATTTCTTATAATGTCAAATTCCGATTTTTACCGTAACTTGAAATATATAATATTAAACAATACATATATTTCTTTTAAATAAAATTTTAGTGGCTAAACATTGTTTAAACATAAAATATTATAATAATATAACGAAAAACTTAGTATATTAATGAATTTTATTTTTCGTTACAACTTATCAAGACACTATAAAGAACTCTTTTATCCACAGTATTAACCGACATATTTAAAAACAACCTTTCTTTTATACGATGGCTATAATCAACGTATGGCAATCTTAAATATTCGTATAATACAAACGATTCTCATCCCGCCAAAAGTTTTACAAGTTTTCACCAAACTGTTCACCGAAATTTATCTTGACAATTCAGTAAAAAACTTTATGAGTAAGTATGAAAGTAATATTTAGTTTTTCAGCACAAAAAAGGTTTTTAGTAATAAATTTACTTTTTATCAGTCATATTTTTCAGGTCTAATGGCATAGCCTATATGCCTCGTAAAATCTGTAATATTAATGACATAATTCTATAGGTAATTATTCACAATTCATACATAAAGCCAAAATAAACAATAAACTATTAGGTACTCACTGTCTCTTAATAAGATTCCTTTCATTTTGGTTTTGAGGGAATAATATATTTTCTTATAATACCTATCTGGTGAATTGAGGACAGTCCTAACCTCTTAACACCGTGAAACTGTTTGTTGGGCCATAGGCCCATCCATGTTTTGAGATACGAATCCTTGGTAACTACCTCGGGCATAAAAATTCAACGCTGTAAGAATCATAAATATATGAAATGCATAATTGTAGGTGTTATCGACGAAGAGGGTGACGAGGAATGGTGTGGGCACAGATGCGAAAATAAACAACTTATCTTCTCAAAACTATATTGTCCACAAAACAAATATACTCGTCAAAGCACGTGACAATCAATAATGAAACATATGTCAATACAAATACAAAATTAAATAGAAATAAAATATAATAAAAAAACTATAAAAACAAAGACAACGTATAAAAAAGGTCGGTTCAGCTGACGATCCTCAACATCCTCCCCTCCTGTGGCGAAGCCACATCAAATCAATCTGAGGGGATCGTCAGTCGAACGAGCTTTGTCAAAGGCCGTCGGAGAGTGCCGCCAGCGGTGGACACGTCCGCCACCCGAATCACGCCATCGCGTCCTGGGAAAACCTTAGAAATTCGGCCACGAGGCCAAGTTCCTCAAGGTAGCGAGGGGTCCACCACTAGGACAACCTCTCCAACGACCACCGGGCGCTGAGCTGTGTTTGAGGATCCTCGGGGCAGGAGTAAAGGCAAGTACTCACGAACCCAACGGCCCCAAAACATGTCAGCGAGACGTTGCGACTTACGCCAGTCACTCCTACTGAGAAGATCCCCATCATCTACGGCACCCGGAACTGGATGATATGGAGATGAACAACCTAACAAAAAATGGAATGGAGTGAGAGCTTCATGGGAATTTGGATCAGCTGGGACATCGGTAAGAGGGCGGCTGTTCACTAAGGCTTCGACTTCCAACAGCGCAGTGTGGAGCAGCTCTTCTTTAGGGCTTCGATCTTGTAACATGGCACGCAAAGTCACCTTATCACCTGGATCAGCTGGGACATCGGTAAGAGGGCGGCTGTTCACTAAGGCTTCGACTTCCAACAGCGCAGTGTGGAGCAGCTCTTCTTTAGGGCTTCGATCTTGTAACATGGCACGCAAAGCCACCTTATCACCTGGATCAGCTGGGACATCGGTAAAAGGGCGGCTGTTCACTAAGGCTTCGACTTCCAACAGCGCAGTGTGGAGCAGCTCTTCTTTAGGGCTTCGATCTTGTAACATGGCACGCAAAGCCACCTTGACGGAGCGCACAAGCCTCTCCCAAACTCCCGACATGTGGGGCGCAGCGGGTGGTTGAAACGACCAAGAAATGCCACTGTTGGATCCAGCTTCTGCCATGACCTTCAAAATGTTGTTTGCTCCGACGAAGGCAGTTCCGTTGTCGGAAAATATTTTGGTTGGCGTACCTCGTCTGGCAATAAACCGCTTCATAGCCATTAAAGCACTATCGGTGGATAAACTGGCCACAATCTCCAGGTGGATGGCTCTGGTGGTAAAACAAGTGAAGAGCGCGATATAGCGTTTTTCGTGTCTCCTGCCGATTGTGATTTGTACTGGTCCCAAATTATCAAGCCCAACGTACGTAAATGGGCGGCGATGATGAGCCAATCTCTCAGGGGGCAAGTCGCCGATGGGAGGGCATTGTGGTTTGGTCTTATGCAGCACACACCAAGCACAGCGGAGGATGATTGATCGGATCGCATTCCTCAAACGTAGTATCCAGAAACGTTGTCTTATTTCATTTATGATGAGGTTTTGATGAGCATGGGCAGCTCTCTGGTGATAGTGAGCCAGTAGGAGTTTTACTGAACGATGACGTCCATCTAGCACGATCGGTCGCTTAGACGGGATCGGAACATCTGCATTCTCTATACGGCCCCGAAGACGAATGATTCCTTCATCGTCAAGATACGGTGATAGTCTCCAAAGACGGCTACGCTTGTCTATCGGAATGCCTTTCAGAAGCGCCTTGTATTCCACATCAAATGACTCTCGTTGACTCTTTTGAAGTATGCTCAATTCAGCCTTTGAAATATCTTCCGCTTCCAATGGCTTCAATAATAAGGTGGAGAGAGCGGATGAAGGTGAGTGATGACTATGTGATGTAGAATTATGATTATCTGAACTAAAACCCAAACGAGCACAATCAGTTTTTGAATTTAGATGATTGAGTAGAATTCCGACAAATTGATGCGCGCGGGTGGTCGCGCGCACCATCCTCAACCAAGATGAAAATCGCGTTGGTTCAGCTACGATTGGTATATGGAGCGACCGCGAAACTGACGGTTCATCAGTAGTCGCATGAGTGACTACAGGAGTTCTGAATTCCTGCAGACATTCATCGCTTAAAGTCGACGAAACTTCCGAGGGCCAGGCATCCGGGGTTAAATACAAAAATGACGGACCGTGGAGCCATCTTCTGGGAACCCCTTCACCTATACGTGTGGCGTCATCAGCAGCGTTAAGGCTGGTCGGTACCCAATGCCACTCTTCGACCTTGGTTTCCTCGGAAATTTCTCCGACACGGTTCGCTACGAACGTCTTCAAACAACGACCTTCCGTTCGTATCCAACCTAAGACGTTCATAGAGTCCGTCCAAAAAAATCTACGATTCGATTCCAAGCTGTGTTCACACGATGTTGTAACTGCTAATCGTACCGCGAGTACTGCAGCTTGGAGTTCGAGTCGTGGAATTGAGACGGGTTTGTTTGGTGTTACTCTGGCTTTACCGGCTATAAACGACACTCGAATTTGCCCTTGGGCGTCGATGAACCGCCAATAAGCGACGCAAGCAAAGGCAGATTCACTAGCGTCCGCAAAAACATGTAACTCAATAGTCACTGGATCGAAATTTGAAAGTAAATGCCAACGTGGAATTTTGAGATTTCGAATAGCCGAAAAATGTTTATGCCAATTTTTCCAATCTTTGTAATGATCCGCCGGCAAAGCTTCGTCCCAAGCAATCTTAAAAAAACAAATCTTTTGAAGAAGTATTCTTCCGTGTATAGTCAACGGAGATAGCATACCTAAGGGGTCGAACAGGCGCATTACATATGACAAAGCCATGCGCTTGATCAACGCCGAGGGCAGCTCCTCAGGAAGCTCAGGACAGAAACTTAATACATCATCGGAGGCGTTCCAAAAAAGACCAAGTGTACGAACGTTGGTTGGCGGAGAGAGCACGGGAACTTCACACGGTGAAACAGCGTGTAATTCAGATGGAACTAGATTTAGGGCAGCAGGTTGATTAGAAACCCAGCCTCGCATTTCGAAACACGCGAGCCGAAAAAGGTTGACAATGTCACTCGCGAGACGCGCTGCTGTGTTCACGTCCGATACACTCCCAACGTAATCGTCCATATAAATGTTCCTTTGGACCTCCTCCGACGCGTATGGATAAAGTTCAGCATGTTCTTTAGCATTTGTATTCACGAGATGGATCGCCGTACAAGGACTCGAAGCGGCGCCAAAAATCATTGAACTCATGCGAAACTCTTTGATAGGAGCCTTGTGATCTCCATCGCGCCACAAGAAACGTTGCATGTCCCTGTCAGCTTTTCTAATTTTTATCTGAGGGAACATCTCTTTCACGTCTGCCATAAGAGCTACTCGACCCTCAGGCCAACGCATTAGTATACCTAACAGGGATCGAAGTAAATCAGGACCGGTTAGCAGTAAAGAATTTAAACTGACGCCCTCAGTTTTGGCAGCGGCGTCATGGACAACTCTAACCTTTTTCTTTTTGGGATGTATCACTGCAAAATGAGGAAGATACCAAAACTTCGTGATCCCATCAGCTACTTACCGGTCGTGAAGTACCTCACATTCCTCCGCGTATCCCTTGTCTATCATAGAGTTCATATTATTGCGATATGCCTCGGCAAAGTTCTCGTCCCTAGCCATCTTGCGTTCAAGAGACAAGAGACGACGAATTGCCTGTGGGTAGCTGTCTGGAACTACTAGATCGTCGTCTTTCCACGGCAGCCCGACCTCGAACCTACCTCCAGGTAGACGGTGACAGGTTTCATCGAGAATTCTGATAGCGCGCTTATGTTGGGGGCCAAGACATCGCGGGTGTCGTGCAACACCTAGCGCTTCCAACCTAAATTGTTCCCTGACTAAGGAATCTAAATCTTCTAAGGTTGACGTGTGATTGATAAACTCGACTGGCTTAGTTCTGCTATTTGAGGCGCCGTGCACTACCCAACCTAAAAGAGTTAGCGTTGCAACGGGTTGGTTACGAGTACCCGCCTTAATCTGTCGCGCAACAGTAAGATGCCAGTCTCCAGCACCAATCAAAATGGTAGGCTTCCCGTCCTCAAACGAAACCTCCTGAACAATATCTGACAGGTGGGTATATTTTTCAATGTCAGAAAACCTAACGGATTGTTTTGTAAGGTCTAAATTTTTAATTGATCTAGCGTTGTGCACTAGAAATGTTTCCGTTGAATGTTTCCCCCTAATTTTGAAATTCACGTAATTAACTTTATCTTCTTTGACCATTCCCCCTACCCCACGAACTCTAATATGACCTTCGGGTCCAGACAAACCTATTTGATGAGCTATCTCCGAATCGATAAAAGTGGTGGTAGAACCCTCATCTAATAATGCGAAAGTTTGAATCTCACCTAACGGACCACTAACAATAACAGGCAGTACTTTCAGCAAAATTTTCTGGTGCTGAAAACGCCCATGAGAACAAACGTAGGTCGCGTTGTCATCAAGAATTGATTCCGGTGGTAAGGGATTTTTAGAAAAAGTTTGCAATGTATTTACTTTTTCAGAGACATTAGAAACTTTTTCTGGATTGACTAAAACCTTTTGAGGTGATGTCACCTGTCGGATATTGTTCAGGAGGTACGTCTATGTAGACGTACCATGTAATAGACGATGATGAAATGATTGACAACCGTCAATGTCACATCTTTTTGACTGGCATTTACGCCAATTATGTCGTTTATTTCCTAAACATCGAAAACAACGTTTAGATTGTAAAATTAACTGCATTCTGGAATCTGCGGATATATTTTTAAATTTGGAGCAATCAACTAAAGTATGGTTTTCCTTACAATATCCGCAAACCCCAGAGTCATAGATGATACGAGTGGTATTACAAAATTCGATGTGTCGGTGTTGCTTTCTATTTTCACTGAGAATTTGAGGTAATAAGCCAAACTGTGTGTGAGATCGAGCTTCTAGACGGAGAAAATCAGCCAACATCTCTAACTTCGTGTTACCAGATGAGTGTTCTGCAGCATACCGGGTCCAAAGACTGCGAAGCAATGGTGTTAATTTTGCTAAAATAGTGTGAAATAATTCTGGCGAATAAAGATATTCCAAACTGTTCAAATGTTTTATTACTACGACTAAATTTTGAATTTTGCAGGCGACTGTGTTGAGATCTTTGTAATCGCTCTGTATTCGAGGGAGAGCTCGCACTGCTGCAAGCTCTTCCAATATGATAAATTCTGATCGTGCAAAACGTTCCTCTAAAGCTTGGAGCAGATCATTTGGGTTCGTACATGTCAGCGCTAGTGCAGAGACGGCTAGGGCGGCTTCCCCACGCAGAGCTGTACGTATACGGGTTATGTTTTCTTGTGTAGAAAATGACTTTTGCGTGCTGACATAAACCTGTTTGAAGGCAATCCAATCAGTCGCCTTACCACTGTATAATGGCAAATCGCATGCTCTGGGTTTATGGCCGAGAGAAGCAATGGCTTGAGCCAGTTGTTTGATGTCGTTACAGTGATAAGATGACGATGGTATGACAGTAGGATTGGGTGGTAAGGGATGGGAAATAAAATGTTGTTGGCAACCTGCTGGTGTATTAGGCGGACCATGACTACACGAAGGTTGGGCAACCCGCGGGCGGTCGCGCTCCGGGCAAGATGGGTTATCCAACTGAATGGGTTCAGTCTCAGCAGCCATAGCGGGACTCAGCGTGACAATAGGGCCCACTGCTTTTGGGATTGAGGGCTGGGTCTGTTGTACGGCCGTCGATGACGCAGACGGTGCATCCATATTATTCGGTAGGCTGTGAACCCAAGAATGCACTGATTCAATATTAGATGACTGTGATTTACGACTAGAATTTGATTCCAATGCGGCTAATTCTGCCGCAAATGCTAACTGCTGAGCATCAACTCTAAGTTGTGCTAGTTCTTTATCTCGCATCTCCTCCTTTCTACGTGATTCCTCTGCTATCTGGAGGAGGGCAGCGGCGTGTCGCGCCTCAACCGCGAGGCGCTGTGCGGAAACAGATCCGCTTCGAGCAGAAGAAGTTATAGATTTAGAATGGCGGGATGATGCACCACCGGCAGCACCGAAACTTGATATGGCGGGCTGAAAATGGCCATCATCACCGCGTAAGACTAAATTTTCCACATTTGTATGTGGTTTCGTCGTCGAGGATTCCTCTGGGCGCTCAATCAACGACAATGGGAGTGCCGGTGAGGGATCCTCGACCTTACCTTTCGACCTGGTAAACATTTTCGAAGGACCGATGTTATCGACGAAGAGGGTGACGAGGAATGGTGTGGGCACAGATACGAAAATAAACAACTTATCTTCTCAAAACTATATTGTCCACAAAACAAATATACTCGTCAAAGCACGTGACAATCAATAATGAAACATATGTCAATACAAATACAAAATTAAATAGAAATAAAATATAATAAAAAAACTATAAAAACCAAGACAACGTATAAAAAAGGTCGGTTCAGCTGACGATCCTCAACAGTAGGCATGCAATTTTTTTATCAAGAACTACGATAAAATATCTTCCAAGTTTAATTGTGGACTCGATGGCATGAGATCTTGCCTGTGGACGCAATAAAGGTATAATCTCTTGGCATAGTTCTTGAAATAATTCACAACTGAGTCTGTAATTACTTACAAACTCAGTTTCGAAAATATTTCTTATATTAAGGCTATTTCGAAGCCGCTGCCGATTTTTTCTACGGTCTAATCGTTCTTTACTGAGAGCTGACTCGATTAATAGTAATATAGACCCCATTTCGAAAATAAAAAATTGCTAACGAAAATGAAAAGGTAACATTTTTTACTTCGTCAATTTGAGGTAAGAATTCCGAACAATTAGATGTCAAACTCAAATGTTCGTTTTGTCATTTCGTGAAATAGAGTAGGTTTAGAAAATAAATATGTCAAACATTTTCGTTCGTTGAATATTCGGAACGAACGTAATTGTGGTAGGAAACGTCCGAAATTTCGAACGATATTTCGTTTTTCGGTGAATTAGAGTAGGCTTCCTGTTAGGAATGTAAAGACTTTTCCCGGTGCTAAATGTGATTCCGATCATAATCTCCCAATGCACAATTTGATCGATATTGCAGAAACTTGGCGTAAATATTGTGAAGATTTCTACAAGTCCACAAATGCACACGGTTCGGAGCTACAGATTTGGAACAAATTTGAAATCGAACCCGTTACCTCTTTTATGGCAGGTCCAGTGATTGAAAAGCTGATGTGGTTTAAGGTGCAATTTTTCTGCGTTAACCAAACAGGCTCCTCTCCCTATTTGAGGAAAGGCCTATGACAGTACAAAGCAAATAGGATGATTATATACTGATGATCTAAATAATTACTTTCAAGTAGGTAATGTTGTTCTTGGAGACAGTTATGTTCCCGCCGACCACATTTGTTATGTTTGTCTTCCACATATCCACATTTATTGCCTCGTTTACTGCTGAAGGCAGAGATGTCTTGTTACATACCCCTACCGATAGAAGCTTTGATTTATAACGGCCCTGCAAAATCATCAGTGTATTGAACTAACTAAAAGTCTCTTTAAAGATAAGTTTTTGACGACCTCCGTGATTGAGTGGCTCGCACTCCTGTTTCTGTGTATCACCATCTCTAAGGTCCCGGGTGTCCCATACAAAGTCGGGTCAATGCAGAAAATAAACTTTTCTATGTTCTCTCGCGTCTAGGCGTTGTGGCGTTGTCTAGGTTCGTTGTTTTACATTTCCGTAACACAAGTGCATAAACTACGTAATTTGGGATCTGAGTAAAATATATCTGAATATTAATTAATAAATAATTTTCTATTATCTGAAAGACTCCAGTAAAGAAGAATTTTACTAATGCTGCCGATTTCATAAAAGATTTTATTATATCTATCTTATATGCATACGAGTAATATAAAATTAAATTTAAAAAATGAAATTAATATCAAAAAGTTTGTAACGACATTGAAGCAAATTCTCATTGACAAGTGTTATTATAATGTCCAAGAATATTTTGATGACAAATTGTAATATTTTATTGCCGTTGACATACCATGTTTTTCTTTCTTCCTTGACAATTTAATTTAATTTATCTCTTGACAATTTAACTTTTGTTTTATTTTGACATCTACATTGTGACATAATTTATAATTTTTAATTCTAAGCATTTGACATTTATTGTACTTAATTGAAAATTACCTGACAATTAACATTAATTTTATATACTTATGATTATTTTTAAAATGAAAATTAGGGACGAATGTGAATTTAAATGAAATTTTATGAATGTAAGATATTGAGGAAAGTGAAAATATAGAAGATCTTATTTAAAGCATTTACTATTTACAATGAAATTTTAATTTTAATTTAAATTTGCTACACCCTTACAAGGTGTCACATAAACTGTACCTAATAATAACACCTGGAGGCCTACTCGCTTTCTCGAAAACGAAATTTCGTTTACGAACGAAATTAAAACGAAATTTTGCATGGAACGCTACTCTTTATCATTTTCGTATACACCAACGAATGTTCGTTTCCAAAGACAATTTTCGTGATCGATTGGAGTGAATGGCGTTATTGGATTTCTTATAATGTCAAATTCCGGTTTTTACCGTAACTTGAAATATATAATATTAAACAATACATATATTTCTTTTAAATAAAATTTTAGTGGCTAAACATTATTTAAACATAAAATATTATAATAATATAACGAAAAACTTAGTATATTAATGAATTTTATTTTTCGTTACAACTTATCAAGACACTATAAAGAACTCTTTTATCCACAGTATTAACCGACATATTTAAAAACAACTTTTCATTTATACGATGGCTATAATCAACGTATGGCAATCTTAAATATCCGTATAATATAACCGATTCTCATCCCGCCAAAAGTTTTACAAGTTTTCACCAAACTGTTCAGTGTTTACTAATATTTTATTTAATTATTGTGAGTTCCGAAATTTATCTTGACAATTCAGTAAATTTTTTTATAAGTAAGTATGAAAGTAATTATGAAAGTAATATTTAGTTTTTCGGCACAAAAAAAGGTTTTTAGTAATAGATTTACTTTTTATCAGTCATATTTTTCAGGTATAATGGCATAGCCTATATGCCTCGTAAAATCTGTCATATTAATGACATAATTCTATAGGTAATTATTCACAATTCATACATAAAGCCAAAATAAACAATAAACTATTAGGTACTCACTGTCTCTTAATAAGATTCCTTTCATTTTGTTTTTGAGGGAATGATATATTTTCTTATAATACCTATCTGGTGAATTGAGGACAGTCCTAACCTCCTAACACCGTGAAACTGTTTGTTGGGCCATAGGCCCATCCATGTTTTGAGATACGAATCCTTGGTAACTACCTCGAGCATAAAAATTCAACGCTGTAAGAATCATAAAAATATGAAATGCATAATGGTAGGCATGCAATTTTTTTTTATCAAGAACTACGATAAAATATCTTCCAAGTTTAATTGTGGACTCCATGGTATGAGATCTTGCCTGTGGACGCAGTAAAGGTATAATCTCCTGGCATAGTTCTTGAAATAATTCACAACTGAGTCTGTAATTACTTACAAACTCAGTGTCGAGAATATTTCTTATATTAAGGCTATTTCGAAGCCGCCGCCGATTTCTTCTACGGTCTAATCATTCTTTACTGAGAGCTGACTCGATTAATAGTAATATAGACCCCATTTCGAAAATAAAAAATTGCTAACGAAAATGAAAAGGTAACATTTTTTACTTCGTCAATTTGAGGTAAGAATTCCGAACAATTAGATGTCAAAGTCAAATGTTCGTTTTGTCATTTCGTGAAATAGAGTAGGTTTAGAAAATAAATATGTCAAACATTTTCGTTCGTTGAATATTCGGAACGAATGTAATTGTGGTAGGAAACGTCCGAAGTTTCGAACAAAATTTCGTTTTTCGGTGAATTAGAGTATGCTTCCTGTTTTACTATGTGACATGCAATAAATGAATTATTATTATTATTATTAATAAAACATTATGCTTCTAGTCTGTAAGGTTTTAAAATAGGTCCAGACATAGTCATCACATCATCAGCTTTTTTTTTATACCGAGGGGAACTGACCTTAACATGCCATCGACCTGGGCGAGAGGCCGACTGAACCCGGGCTCTCCCACTGCAAGGGATGGCGGTCCAGTGCAGTAGGCCTACCGTGCAAAACCAGGTAAACCCGGACCGTGGGGACCGAAGTCCTCCCTCTACGGTCAGAAGGTTTCCCGGTTAGTTCCGAATAACCCTCCTCAGACAGCTGGGGTCGTGCAATGAATGCAGGGTAGCCAACCCTTTGTTCGCCCCGTAAGAGAGTAAAGATGCGCTATTGTATGATCTAAACTTCCTTTACCGTCTGCCGAACACTCTGTATGCACCGCTCCTCGGCCTCCGGCCTCGAGCTATGCCCCTCGGGCAGCCCCAGGCGCCCGTCTGGCGCCCCCTTTTAGCGATGCATCAGAGTATTCCCGCCGCTGATCACATCATCAGCCTAATAATATTGAGCCCCAGAAGTGAGGATATTATTAGGCTGCATAAACTACGTAATTTGGGATCTGAGTAAAATATATCTGAATATTAATTAATAAATAATTTTCTATTATCTGAAGGACTCCAGTAAAGAAGAATTTTACTAATGCTGCCGATTTCATAAAAGATTTTATTATATCTATCTTATATGCAAACGAGTAATATAAAACATTATGCTTCTAGTCTGTAAGGTTTTAAAATAGGTCCAGATATAGTCATCACATCATCAGCTTTTTTTTATTCCGAGGGGAACTGACCTTAACATGCCATCGACCTGGGCGAGAGGCCGACTAAGCCCGGGCTCTCCCACTGCAAGGGATGGCGGTCCAGTGCAGTAGGCCTACCGTGCAAAACCAGGTAGACCCGGACCGTGGGGACCGAAGTCCTCCCTCTGCGGTCAGAAGGTTTCCCGGTTAGTTCCGAGGAACCCTCCTCAGACAGCTGGGGTCGTGCAATGAACGCAGGGTAGCCAACCCTTTGTTCGCCCCGTAAGAGAGTAAAGATGCGCTATTGTGTGATCTAAACTTCCTTTACCGTCTGCCGAACACTCTGTATGCGCCGCTCCTCGGCCTCCAGCCTCGGGCTATACCCCTCGGGCAGCCCCAGGTGCCCGTCTGGCGCCCCCTTTTAGCGATGCATCAGAGTATTCCCGCCGCTGATCACATCATCAGCCTAATAATATCCTCAATTCTGGGACTCAGGCTTCATTATGGATGAAATCGAATAGGGAAACTGAGCCATGACCGCCACGCGAGCCCAGTGAACCTTTTTGGTCACCCATCCTATAACCGACAGTTGCGAAAATTGCTTAACAACCGTATCGTACACCGAGCGCAGTAAACACTGCGCTTGTTCAGGACTCTTTTGTTAATATGCTTTATGGTTTAGATATAAAGAAATAATTTGATTTTGATGTAATGTTTTTGAAGTAATAAAAATATCTTTTGTTCTATGTCCTAAAATAACTGTTATAATTTTTCCCGATTTCAAAATACCACGGAGAAATAAGATATCTAAAGGATTAAACCACAACAATAACACGGCGACCGTAAGTGAATTAAAGAAGAACTGCAAAATAGCACGTATGTCGTATACTATTGCTGCCAAAAAATTAGAAGAGGCTATTCAAACAAAAATACCAGGTCTCGAATTAAAAGGCTTGTATGAATAATAAAAAAAAATCTGATGAATTGTTGACTGTTGATTCAGCATTGAAGTCATACGTTGTTTCGGAAGATATTTCGGAGGAAGAAATGTTCATTTTGTTAGATATTGAAGAAATCACGGAACGTGAAATGAGTTTTAACATCCTTAAGGCAAAATGTGAGTCCATTCTACTACGTTTGCAAAATAATAATGACAAAACAACTGTCGAAGCATTTTCAACCAAAAAGAAATTACAATTACCAACCTTAGAATTAAAAAAATTTGACGGAAAAGTAGAGAATTGGATAGGTTTTTGGGGTCAATTCCGAAAAATAGATCAAGATACGACAATTGTTGATGATGATAAGTTTCAGTATTTATTGAAAGCTACAGAACCGGGAACTCCTGCTAGAAACTTGGTTGAAAGTTTTCCTCCCAGTGGTGTCAATTACCACAAAGCTTTAGAAGATTAAAAGACCCGATTTGCACGAGATGAGCTTATTATACAACATTATGTGAGGAAACTTCTTGAACTCGTACTTTCACAAACTCATAAGTAAGATACAGATTTGCGGGTATTGTACGACAAATTAAATACTCAGCTGAGAGGTCTTGAGACTTTAGGTGTAACGAGCGATAGATATGCAGCAATGTTATATCCACTAATCGAGTCGGCTATACCAGAGGAGACCTTGCATCTATGGAAACGATCAGTTAAACGCTCTGACTGCAGAGAGCTTGAACAGTTAATGACGTTTTTGAAATCTGAGGTCGAGTGTGAAGAAAAAGTTCAAATTGCTAAAAATAGCTTCAGTGGTACAACTCAAAACCAAAGATTACCTACAGCTTGCATAGTAGCAACGGACAAAAAGGAATTTTATAGGAAGTCGGCCATCAACAATGATATTAGATCTAGTTCGATGACAGACAAAACTTCAACATGCATCTGGTGTGAGAAAACCACCCACAAGAGTTTTGAGTGTATTCGTACTAAGGATATGTCGCTGGAAGAAAGAAAACAATTTCTGAAAGCAAAAAGAGCATGCATGATTTGTTTAAGGGTAGGTCACTATGCAAATACTTGTCGGAGCTATCCAAAATGCTTACATTGTACAAAGAGGCATAATTTTATGATGTGTCCTAGTTACAGCCAGAAAGAAGGTAATTTACTGGCACAAAACAAATCATGTGACAATGCGACGTCAAGCAATACTTGTCATTGTGAGTTATCTGTCACTAGGGACAACAAAAGAACAAAAACAAAGTGTAAATATAAGTCATAGTACAAGTATGTACATTATTACAAACAATTGTTGTAAATATTTTATATTTAGAAAAATGTATAAAAGTGCGAGCATTGTTTGATAGTGGTTTGCAAAAATCTTACATTTCGAAGAGAGTCGTTAAAATTTTAGGCCTCAAACCAGTAAATCAATATACGGTTACACGTTGTCTTTTTGGGGAAGTCGAAAGAGCCGTCGAAAATCACAATTTATACAAATTAAATGTTCAGGATATCGATGGTAAGTTTGAATTTGTTATTTCAGCCCTAAATAAAGACAAAATTTGTGGATATTTACCAAAGTTGTGTAATACATATGTATATAATTTTTTACGTAAAAATGATATTAACTTAAGTGACTGTGACAACGATTGTTTTGATATTGACCTACTTATCGGATCATTCAGGTTTCTTATTTACCGGTGAAGTTATTTCAATAAACAATTCTTTAGTTGCGATAAATACAAAGCTTGGTTGGGTGTTACAAGGGAATATTGTTAATTCGAATGCGTATGTTTCTTCAATTTCCAACCTACTATTAGCTTAAGGCGCTGAGGACACTGAATGACTTTTAGAAATCGACACGCCCCCTTACATAATTATAGGTGTCTACGCTAGTGTGGGTTAGCTCATTGCACGTTCCTCAGAAGAATAACAAATGCTATCGGTTCAGCGCCAGCAGATAAATTTTTTACTACTAACAATGACGTTTTATAACAATCAAGTGCTTTGAGTTAGCTCTCTAGAGTGCTTACACTATAGGTGGCGCGAATTTTTTTACAAGAAAGGAATAATTTCTTTTTACTCCAGATTTTTATGGGGATTAGAAAGGACAAGCATGTTTTTTCTTTTTGGGTCGACAAAATAAGATGCTATTATTTTGTCTGTTTCATGTTTCAGAATTTTATTCTAATTCATTGATATTTGAAAAAAGGTCAAATGCTTTGCATTGAACAATGAAAAGATTTAAAATAAAATAAATATGAAATAACTATATAAAATCACTCATGATACCACACATTGCTGCTGATTGTACCTGATAATGTCGGCCAATCAGAATAAACCAAATATCACGTCATGGCACCTAATCCCCGCCGAGTATTACTGAGACGGACTTTCATACCTTATTCTTATTACAAGAAGAGTCATTATACATTTTAATTGTACTACGTATTTTTGGTAGGTCGACTTTACGTAAACGAATATTCACAATATGCAATATTAATTGGAAGTCATTGTAGTTAGTACACATATCCATATCGAACTTGCCGGAGGAGTCGAAAGAAAGCAATTTTAGAATCGTTTTTATGAGAATATAGGGTAGATGCGCCTATTTCTACCATTGTCTTGCTGTCGAACATTTCGTGGCCATTTAAAAATAATTAATGCGTTAAGAATTGGACTCTACCTGATCTTTGACTGGGTTAAATAAAATATATCCTGTTTTCATAACTTGAAGAAGAGTTATTTTTTCCTCTAGCCATGATAAAACCATTAAAACACAATCATTTTATTAATCCCATTCATATAGATGATTTCAAAGTTGCCGTCAGACATTTTTTATTTGATACTAGAAAGGGAACTGATTCAAAAACAATATCTTAAAAGTCTATGCATATTTTAAATAGTACATTAAGGATATAGAGCTTATAGCAGTGATTCTCAACCTTTTTTTTGTTGCGGCATATATTTAACGACTTCAAAATTTGGCGACACACAAAGAAAAAGATAAAAATTATTTACTTACTACAACACACTGCATAAATAGTTTATGTCAAAAATTTTAAATATACGAAATAAACTAATATATACTACAATAATAACCAAACGTTTATTAAGGGATTAATTACAAGCTAATAATAAAATTATTTTTAATGCGAAATTTGAGCTTGATGTTTATTGATAATTTCATTTATATTTGGTCGTAAAAATGACAATGCTACTCTCATATTGTCTTTTACATTTAACAATCTTGATTTTTTTTTTAGTTTTAATGTTGGCTAATGCTGAAAATCCGAATTCACGCAAATAAGATGTGGAAAATTGTAATAATATGTTTAAAGCTTTTTTTGTTTACAAATTTATAAATTGACACTACATGCAAATAAATTAATATTAAACCGAATCACATACATTTGCCAATTTTAACGAAAGAATATGTGCAGTAACTACTATGCAACACCTTGTGAATCCCAACTATCACTAAAACAACACGTTTTGTACGCAGAAGTGGCAAGTGTGCGCCGACTTGAAACATATTCCTATTGCTATGCACGCCGCTTCATCATAATTTGGCACTAAGAAAAAACGCGCTGCAAAGCAAATAATAAAATAATTTATTTTTTGTGGATTTAAATATATATTCGTGTTAAAAATAATTTTCTTTTTAAATGATATAATTTAATAATATTAACATTATTATATATTTGCAAAATTTGGCGGCACACTTTCGAAATTTGGCGGCACACAAAAGTGCCGTGGCACAGTGGTTGAGAATCACTGGCTTATAGGGAAGGCAAAGTCATCCAAAAACACTCTTTTTATGAACTCCAATACAATCATAATATGTACTACAATTATTAAATGAAAATTCACTAAAGTTTTTACAGAAAAAGTTATCATTGGCTTAGATAGTTTTTGTCATGGAAAATGTATTTTTTTTATTAAAGAAAATTGTCTTCGATTTATAAAAAAATATATTACTTGCACCAAAAATATGACTTGTAGGTGTATCACAACAGCTGTAGCTATAATTAAAAATAGAGAGAAAATACTGTGTTTTGTGCATCGAATCCCTATTAAGTCCTTTATTATCTAAGCAGAGATAAATTTACTTTCGAGTTTATGAGTAAACATATTAGTATGTAGTGAAATTTCATTAGCAGACAGGGAACTAAACGCCATTAAATACTTCACATCCGCTGTATCTATATAAAACGTGTAACATAATTAACGCACATTCTGAAAGTAGTTTGTTTATTCTTCGTTTTACTAACATACAGTTAATACAACGAAGCGCTTAAGGATTATGGAATATGTGATAGCAAGACTATGCTAGCTGATATTCATGATAAGTAACAATCATACATATTGCCTTGACTTAAAAAATACTAAATCTCGAAACAAAATAATATTTCATGTCGAGTTTTTGTTTTGGTAGATAAGTGGTATCATTGTTGTATTGCGCCGTAAGTACATACATTTGTAGTTACAGGCTAAGCCGTAATTTTCACGTCATTGTGTTGATTTGTAAAATGTCCACACCGTTGCCCAGCAATAAGTATAACTGTGTCATAAACAATGTTTTAATACATAAAAGTGACATTCCTATTTTCGTTCTATGATTATAAATCCATTTTCTAATTGGGATGTATAAGGATATGCGTTATTTCTGATACATGTTTTATACTTATAACAAATCAGCAAAAAAGTAATGTCTGAACATTGAATATACACGTTAATTTTCGGGACTACTGAGTGATATTTGTATGAAACTTATTTTGTTAATACCTGGGCAATATATGGTGTATAATTAATTTTGGAAACTTAAACATTTGATGCACAACCACAACAGACCAGCGACACCATAAAAAAATTATTGTGCCTGATCAATATATTCTGCTAAAAGTTCAAAAGTCAAAGATCCGGAACATATAATGTAGTCCTCAAAGATACTTGTTATACTATAACATCGGATAAAATGACTTCTTGACAATACATAGGTTTTTTATTAATTAACATTTTTTGCACAAATACACATTGGCGTACTTAATGCCATGGTCATTTTCTACCGTAAACCTTAGGATGATGTGGACACAATTAGACGGGACGGGGTGCACAATAGAGGTGGAAGAGGTTTTGTAGGAAGAGGCTATTATGCAACTATACTTACATATACAATATACAGACATAAAACATAAAGAAATACCTGTAAATTATGCATAACACACATAAAAAAATATACATACATACATAATTACTATAAAAATACATACATTATAAAGTGATTAACGATTTAATGAATTTGCTTGTTCCAACAGAAACATTTGCTATAGAATAATTTGTTTTTAGAAGCTAATTTACTATTGATCATTCTTGTAGACACAAGTAGAATGGAAGTTCATCCCACAAAGGAATAGATTTGACGAAGAACGAAGAGTGAACGATTTCGGAGTAATGAGATGGGCAGAGTAGACGATTAGAGGAGGAACAAAGAGTTTTGGTGTGAAAGGTACATAAGTACTGTTAAGATAAGAAGGAGTGTTTGGAGACTTCAGCAAAGAGGATAACGTAGTTAAAGCACGCATACTTCTTCGCTTCCGGATGGACGTCCATTTTGAATTTTAACGATATAGGGACACATGATCGAATTTTCTAAGAATAAAAACGGATAGAATCTTCGGTCTCTAGTCAATCCAGTTAAGCCAGTGAAAAACTGACCATCATCATACATTGCCCAAAATATTTAGATCTGGTATAAAATGAGATGGAAACAATTTCTGAAGTACGCAAAGATTGAAAAACAGCGCAATAAACCATTGAATTCTGATCGACTTATTGATAAAAGCTGCTGGTGTTGAACTGAAAATTACCTGTTTTTCTAATGCCCAACTTTGCCTTGTTGTCTCAACGGATATATTCTGGCACCCGAATAAAAAAAAACACCCAACAAAGTTTATAAATTTCATCTTAAATATTATTGTTAATCATATACACTGTTGGCACCCTCAGCAGGCTGTAGAATTTCGGTACAAAAAGAATTCTACATTTACAGGTTAATTAAGTTATAACCTACTCAATCCACAACATACAATTTAAGCTTACAAAAACTTTGGTATGAGTCCACACGAACGAAGATGCGGGCACCAGTTAGTGGCAAATAATATAACGGTGTAATGAATCTTTACAAGTATTTTGGCCAAACATAACCTCACTAAAAAGTTATACGACCAAATGAAACAATAACAAAAAATAACCCAACTTTTCATCTCATTTGAGGTTGTTCAAGATGTTTATTGAGCAACACATTATTTGGATAGTTGCCTCTATAGAATAAGAATTATGAAATTCGTTAGAATCGCCAGTTTAAAGATGCTTTCTTTATGGAAATGATACCTACCATGGTGCTTACATTGAATCCATTCAATCTGCAGATGTAGCGATAGTGATGAAGCAAGATTATGAGTGATGAAAGGCTTAAAATTCAATGTGAAGAACACATAAGATGTTAAACCAATGTACTACTTTGACAATAGAACTGTTCACACTGTCAATAACTAGTCGTCCTCTTTTAATTTTAAATAAGAGTGAAGTTATACTTCACAGAAGTGTCACTGTAAACAAATCTATTTCGTGATTATCCTTTACCAAAGGAGGCAATTTGTCTATATAAATTAAAAAAGAAGGGACCAAGCATTGAGCACTGTGGAACACCCATGATAGGTGTTGATCTATCGATTCAGGGGATTTCTTGTCACCGATATGAACCTCCTACAAAGCCACTGAACTAAGATACAGCAAAATCTAACTAGTTATCTCTAAATTCATGATATGAAGATTCGTTATATATTTCATGAACACCATAATTGACAGCTTTAAGTACGTCACAGAAAACACCTAAAACGTTGTGTGAATTCTCCCAGGCATCAACAATTTGTTCTAAGATTCCGATATTCATACCGATACTGAACTCATGCATCCGTGTGAGGTGAACCGTAGCTGGTTTTATCATATAGGCCAGTTACACTAACCTGCCTTTTTCAGAATGGGATTGCCCAGACCCAGAGTCCTGATTAGATATTCTAGAGAATCACCCGTTTCTTTGAATGTCGAGCTTGTCCTCAACTCTGTGCTTAGAGTTGAACTGAATTGTAAAATTTACCGTAAAACTTTTACCACACTTACGTCACAATAATCAATGCTGATTACCGAATTATTCACATCTAATTTTTTAATTCCAACCTCAGTCAGGAATAAAATTTAGTAACATTTTAGAGCGATTTTCAATTATTACGGTAACCATACGCCACAGGTTTGCGTCCGTGATGCCGAAAGTAGATTTAAAAAAAATATAGTTCTCTAATTATAAAACCTTCTGTTGATAACAATTAACGGCTAAAACGACTTCACAAATTTTATTTCAATAAATTTACCAGTATCTTAAGAAAGTCAAAGAACGACGTCTTACGAAATAGCGGTGCGATCGTATCAGTCACGTTCGAAAACTTGTCACGGCTTTTATAATAGGGTGTTATACTCTGATTGCAAAAGTACTTACTTGGTACTTGTAAGTGTTTATAATCGACAACAAAAATATTCCAAAAAATTAAAAACGTTTTCTTTTCTTAAAATTAAATCATAATTCCACTTTTTTACACCCATAAAAACACCGTCTGCCATATTCATGACGATATTCTGTTATGTACAGATTGAAATATCAATAATAATAATTAAATAACAGTAATGTACAAACAGATTAAATTATTTTTAACAATCAACCAATTTAACAAATGTAATGTAGGGAACTATGTGTTTATTAATGTTTCAATTTTATGTTCATATAAATTTGCATAACTGTTTGATCCTGTATAAAAATAAATAAATAAGATGTTATTCAAACGAAAACGGTGTTATCTAACGATCTCGACAAAATAATAATATTAAATAAGGTAAGAACAGTATTATCTCGGAATTTGCTTTTTCTGTCAAATCGGCTGCTGTTTATTTATTTTTTTACAACTACTGACAGATGTCAGATTCAGAAAATATTCAAACGAAGTGTCGTCACGTAATGGTGGGTTATGTTTTTAAGTCACATGATGAATAGACAAAAAGACTGGACCTTTAATTTTGATATGTTAAGATAATTATGCGATTTTATTACTCAAAGTCAGCCTAGATATGATTATTTCAAAGCAAATTTCAATGATTCTGCAAATTCGTGCTTTACGTTTCACTATCGAAACTACCTAATCCACTATCGAAATTACCAAGTATGCTTAAAATTGTATTATTTTGGTTGCAATACAACTATAGTCTATTGAGTATCGTTTAAAATTGTGTACTAGTCCGAAACACTGTACATTTACCTTACAGAAAAATCTTCGTTTTTCATTATCAATAATTGTATGGCTACGCCTGTTGCGTACTGCAATAGTTTGCAAACCAATAAAGGATATCTAGAGGTATTTTGTATCAAATTACCGCGAAATTTATCCAGTCGTTTTTCCATGAAAATGTCAAAAATAATATCTATACAATTATTAAATATAATAATTTATATTTTAGTATAAACACATAAATAATTTTTAATATTATATTTATCATAATAAAAATATTGGGTAAAAAAATTAAGATACAAAAAAAAAAACATGAAACTTGGTTTTGATCTGCGGCACAATGAGTACCTAGTGACCAGCACATAGGACATTGCGCCACACCAAACACTAGTTAAGATTGTGAAAAACCTGTACATTATTATTTAGTACACTGTTACCATAATTTTCAAATTCATTAAATAGTAACTAATTCCCTTTTTTTTATATCTGTTTTATAAAGTAATACCTATTTATTGAACTATTTTATTTACACAATATGATTGATTAGGAATTATTTTTTACTAGAGTAACGGTCTACGGGATGGTTTTTGCATGAAAATGTCAAACTTTTGCAAACACATACTTTTATGGAAATATTTACCTATTGTCAAATTTTATGTTATATATTTTTACAGCAATTAAATTTATCAACTAGACTAGATAATTAAATAATACTTAATTACTGTATAAAATAATATTCAAAATTATTTTAACGAATTATTAATGAATAACATATACCTATAAAAAAATGAGAGAGGAAAATATATTAAGAAAAAGAAGATAAAAGTAAAACAAAAATGCTTCTTTGATGGGATTGGAACACGAACATGTATTTTATTGAAACTATTTCATCAATATCGAGGCTTTTGTATGAAAATGTCAGTCTGACTTTCGCCTACGTCATACTAAAGAAATATTTATTTTCACATTTTATACTGTTTAATAATATAAAAAAAAAAGTTGCTTTTAAAAATTATGGCAGAAAAAAAATGAAAATTAGAATCAAATAATAAAAAAACGACAGCTCTAGCGGGATTAGAACTTATAACTTCGAGACACTCGGGTCTCTTCCCTAGTACATTACACCAAAGATATTGTTTAAATGAGGGCGAAATTCAAATACTTATTTTAAATGTTCTTTTTTTTACAATTTTAGCGATCTCGGTACGTCAGAACGCTGCACAAAGCAACATAGGTCCATCTAGCAACACGCCTCAGCGTGAACTAAGTTAGTGTGCGTTATTCTATAGCCTTCCCTGTCAATTGCAGTAGGAGTGACAGAAATGTCAATACTTTAAAGTTGCTTGAAAAAAATGACCATATGTGCCATATCACAAAATAAATTATATTAATTATTATAATAACATTATCAAAAATTGGGAATAACCAACTTTTATATCAACCTTTGATACATATTTGTACTCAATATCATTACTCTAATGTATCACATAATTGAGAAAAGTGCCTTTCGCAATATTTTTAGATGCTACTTTGGAATTATTTTCTATCGAGTGAAGTTAATACAATCATGTTTCGGTTTCAACCACAAGATCAGAAATACGATCAAGTATAACCACAAATTTTTGGATTGCCATAGGTTTCCCGTGAATTAGTACAATCCAAGATCAATTTTATCGATTTGGCACTATTCAGCGTCTTAAATATTACAGCACAACTTTGGGACTTAGAAACAATTGGTATTAAAGATCCAGCACAGACAAAGAAAACTGAAGCGCTACAAAGAGAGTTAATGAACTATTTTTATAATACCAATCAAGTGAACCAGGAAGGTAGATATAAAGTCAATTTACCATAGAAAGAAGATATTGATTTGGTGAGTAATAAAGACGTAGCTTTAAAACGACTTTATTCTACTACTAAGAGATTAATTTCTACAGGAAACTATCACGAATATCATATTCGTGATAGTTTCCTGTAGAAACGTCTCGAAAAGAGTGGCTTCAATTAGGCATTATAGAGCGAGTTCAAGGTGATGATAGTGGTTATTACTTGCCGCATCATGCCGTTATAAAGGAATCGAGCTTGACAACCAGGGTGAGACCTGTATTTGATGCATCGGCAAAAGACATTAACGGAAGGTCTTTAAATAGTTCGTTAGAACCGGGCTTAAATTTATTAGAGCTAATACCAACTTTATTAATCGGTTTTCGTAAGTATGCGGTTGGTGTTACTGCTGACATTAAAAAGGCTTTCTTACAAATTAGCCTAGCTGTTGCCGACCGAAAATATTTACAGTTTTTATGGTGGTCAGACGACAAACGTACCGAGTTCATTACGTATCGATATTGCAGAGTTGTATTTGGAATCACTTCTAGTCCTTTCTTATTAAATGCTACAATACGATATAATTTTCATAGTAATAATTTTCCTAATAATTTGAAGAGTACAGCCGATAAATTAAAACAATCATTTTATGTGGACAACTGTTGAGCGTCACACAAAGATGCTGTAGTATTCCAGGAAGAGTCGGTGACCCTAATGTCACTGGCGAAGATGGAGTTTAGGGCATGGGTAACTGGTCCTTCAGACAAAGAAACTGTTATTTTGACGTTAGGTGTATTATGGAATAATAAAGAAGACACTTTATTCGTTAATTTGAAAGGCCTTCAATATAAAGATGAAAAAATTTCAAAGAGATTTATTTTATCTTTAGCACATAAAATATATGATCCTATAGGATATACTACTCCTGTCGCTTTGATACCTAAATTATTATTAAAAAAGTTATATGAGCTGAAACTTTCGTGGAATGATGATGATATACCATCGGAATACAGTGTTGAATTTTTGCAGTGGGCTAGAAAACTTCATTTCATGGATTCTGTGCGCATACCACGACATTTAACAGGGGACGACATAAGCCAGTGCAAGTTATCAATTCATAACTTTTGTGATGCTAGTATCGCTGCTTATGCTGCTGCCGTATTTCTTCGCAGCGAGTTTCAAGGTAGAATGACAGTGCAGTTATTATTGGCTAAGTCTAGGGTATCTCCTAGCAAAGAAACCGTTTCAATACCTCGCCTGGAGCTAGTCGCCGCTACTATAGGGACTAGACTTTATGTACAAGCTAAGACTGCATTAGGTATGACACATGTTTGTTACTTTTGGTCTGACTCTAATGTTGTTCTTTCATGGATTAGGAATGAGGGAGATTGGGCAGTATTCGTTAAAAGCTGCGTGAAAGAAATTCGCAAAGAAACAAATACTGTCGATTGGCATTTCATTCAAGGCACGTTGAATCCAGCAGATCTTCCATCTAGGGGTTGCCAAGCGGACGCGTTGCTGAAGTCCTCATGGTGGGAAGCTCCAGATTGGTTAAAGCAAAGATAAGATGAATGGCCAATTACTCAAGAATACTTTAAACCAGATTTGTTATCAACGAAAGGTGTGGATAGTAATAATTTCGTTGTAGAAGTTACAGATTTTTTTCTAATAACCTTTTATATAATTTTTTCTAAATATAGCTTAATAAAGAGAATGCTTGCCTGGGTTTTGCTATTTTATTATTATCTTAAGAATGTAACAAGAAAACAGAGCTATTTAGAAATGGAAGAAATAGTCACAGCTGAAATGGTTTTATTTAAGTTAATACAAAAGGAAGCATTTGGGGATAAGAGAATGTATAAAAATTTATGTACAATTGTTGATTCAGATGGATTAATACATGTTAAAACGAAGTTGTTTTCCGAAGATGTTCCTTCAAGTTACAGGTATCCTATTCTACTTCCCGGAAAACACGTAATTGTAGAAAGGTTAGTGTC
This sequence comes from Diatraea saccharalis, assembly GCA_918026875.4. Classification (NCBI taxonomy): domain Eukaryota; kingdom Metazoa; phylum Arthropoda; class Insecta; order Lepidoptera; family Crambidae; genus Diatraea; species Diatraea saccharalis. The sequence goes on along the minus strand of OU893334.1, from coordinate 19,320,779 downwards.
TCAAAAACACGAACAGCTTTTTCATGCGGGAATGCAAACATTGTTAGCGAATCTAAGACAAAAATTTTGGATAACGGGTATAAGAAATTTAGCAAAGAAGATATCCAGAACATACGTTATTTGCAGAAAGCAAAAAGGAAAATCTTGTTCAACACCACTTGTTCCCTTACCCACTAATCGAACCGAAGCTGGTAAGCCATTTAAGCTCAGTGGTGTGGATTTAGCGGGGCCGTTTTTCCTATGTAATGGGGAGAGAGTGTGGATGGTACTATATACATGTGTTGTTTACAGGGCTATTCATTTAGAGTTAGTTACGTCTTTATCCACTTTAGATTTTTTGATGTCTTTTAGGAGATTTATTGCCCGACGAGGTAGGATTTCTACCATATACTCAGATAACGGCACGAATTTTGTCGGAGCGAGAAATCTATTTAAGCTCATAAATTGGTCTGAAGTAGTGTCGGAGGCTACAATTCGGAGTATAAAGTGGATACTGATCCCTCCAGGTTCACCGTGGTGGGGAGGGTGGTACGAGCGCATGATAAGAACAGTGAAAGAGCTGCTTAGGCGCGTACTTGGTCGAGCTTCTCTGACATATATTGAGTTTGAGACTATTTTAGTGGAGTGTGAAGCTATCAACAATTCACGACCACTAAGTTACATTGTCGACGATGTGGACATTTTATTACAGCCAATTACGCCAGCATCTTTTTATAACCTTTAAGTTGTACCGATGTAACGGACTTGGATAATTTGGATGGCAAGAGTCTGAACGTACGGATCAAATATTTACAAAAATTAAGGAATGACCTGAAGATACGTTTTCGAAACGAGTATTTAGCACTATTAGTACTGAAAGGTAAGGACGCGAATCACACTTTAAAAGTAGGTGATGTTGTTTTGGTGGAAACTCCAGAAAAACGAGTTAGGTGGCCATTAGGTTGTATTTTAGAGTTACATGAGGGCAAGGATGGCATATGTAGGGTGGCTTCAGTTAAGACAGCTACAGGTGTCTTGGGGTGCGTAGTCTGGCAACCTCCTCGTGGTGCACCCTGGGCAACGTGGCGGCTCGAAGTTTCTTTGAGCCGCCGCGGCTAATGTCAGACAAGCCGTCGTCTTGGCGTTTTGTGTTCCAAGACTGACGGCTCAAGTGGGGAGTTGCCTCGGATTTTTATGTTCTGAGGCGACTCACAAGTGGGAGTGGACTCGGTTGCGGACTGCGGGTTCGGTCGCCTTGACAGATAGGCTTGATGGTGACTGAACCTGCTGAGACCAAGACCGAATCTTCTCATGAGGGAGTGGTCTCGGTCACGTTTTCTGGGTCCTGCTGCGACATGCCAGATTGGCAAACATTAGCGGGACCTGTTGAATTCGAGACGGAGACTACTAACTGAGGGAGCGGTCTAAGTTATGACTTCTGGGTCCGAATGTGACATGCCAGAGGGGCAGACAGCAATCGGACCTGTGGAGGTTATAATGGAAACTGCTAATGGGAGGGGTGCTGGTCATGGTTCTCATTCCGGAGGCCGACTAACTGAGCTTTCTGTGTGAGGATCTGCGATGGTACGATTGAGAGGTTTACCTTGATATCGGCCTAGTAGAATCCTTCACAGATTGGTCAACTCCCTGTGCCTCGCGGAACTCGTGCGTTGCGAATGATGAACCTTGCTACCGGCGGAATGGACATACGCAGAGGGCGTATCTGTTCCGTCAGAAGGTGGACATTCGTAACGGCTAACTGTCGACCTGGTTTCTCTGCAGGGATACGTCTGCCGGGCGGGCCTGTGATTGGCAGTTAGTGAAAGGAATGCTTGGAGTCGGCTCGCGTTTACGTGGGTGAAGGGAGTTCCCTTTGTGGTCCTGTTTACAGGGTCACAAAGACGAGGGTCAGCAACCGGTGTTGAGGTCCGATTGGACTGGCCACCTGCGGGGCTGAGACGTACGGGGGGAGGGATTCACTTGTGAGTTCCTCCAACTAGGCAGCGGGGACTGGAAATGCTCGATCGCGCATCTCCTATCCTTGGTAGGGACAGTCGGCGGGTTTGCGCGCCCGCCGCATTGCACATCTCTACCCTGTCTGGGGTGTGTGTCTCTGATGTGCCTGAGATACATGTCCAACCCGGTGAGGGAACTTGCCTTTCGGGGCGAGTTTAGGGGGCGAATCTGGCGCTGTGCATGGCCCACTGGCCGATCCCGTGCCATCGCCACTAACCCTGAATGAGGTACATCGCTGAGTTTTAGTGGGTATGCCCTGTTTCTCGACCGGCTCTTCTTAGAGCAGGTCCACAGGGAGAGTCCCACATAACCCGTGAAACCCGCGCTGGGTGTAACGGGTATGCGTAATGCATTTCTCAGCGTCAAAAAAAAAAAAAAGGTACAGGTGTCTTGGGGGACAAGTTGCTCACATCCGCAGGTTTTGCCCATAGTTACCCTGCACGTGTCCCCCGGGTGGCGCTAACGAGCAACAAAGAGGGGCCCGACTGGCGTCTTGGACATATTCCGAGTAACGGCAGTCAGGCACGGGAAGGAGGTTTCGGCCTTTTTAGGCCGTTGTTTGCCTTTTTCAGGGCCGTCATGTAGAGCCTAGGGGGGCGGTAAGACCCGTTTTTGAGTCGCGTTCTGGGGCGTTTCCCTTTTAGGGAGTTTTGTGAGGATTGGTTCTGGGTCGGCGTCCTGACCATATGTCAGGTAGCGGCGACGCAGTCCGGGCTGGACGGGCGTCTCGGGAATGACCCGAGTAGCGGCCGTGCTAGCGAGGGCGGTGGGCCTGCCGTGTCGTGGTGCCACGAGCGGTGGGTGTCCTTTTCAGGACAACTACCGGCCGACCCGTTACCCCGCGCTGAGCGGGGCCGGGAGGGCCTACCTTTGCTGGGCGGTCCTGGGTGGGGATAACCACGTTAAAAAGTCACCAAGCCCAAATTTGCCGTGGGCGAGGGGATGGGTGGCAGCTGGTAGAGCTGTCGATACACGACCTCTGGAGGCGGGGACCGGCCGACCCCCGCCTTCACAATCCTAGGCTTGCCCGGGCATGGAGCCTCTGCTCGGGTGGACCTATATTTGCTGCCACGCTCGTGGGATTAATATGGAAGAAAATAACTTAAAACCTAAAAACTGATGAGAGGGAGCCTAGTTCAGGCGTAAGCGAGCATAGTCGACTGGAGACAGTTGTGGAGGGCGAGATGTTGATGGAGACGGAGAAATCTGATGGATTGGCTAGTGGGTTCGATTTTAATTCGGAGGACATTAGGGAGAAGAATAAGCTAATGAGGGATGATGCCAGAAGGGCTTATGAGAAGGCAAATGAAATCGTTGCTGAGTCTTCGGATTTTGCAGTGAGGTTTAAAACGGCATTTGACGGACTCCTGAAGGGGGGTAATGCAATGGGTATGTACTCGGTGGGTCTAAACTTTATTAAGGAGTACAAGGAATATATTACCGAACTGGGAATATCCTTTAAGGGTAGGGGCAATTTATTTCATAAGGCTGGTCTCTTAGTGAAGCAATTGAGAGAGGAGGGATCGAAACTCAGCGATGAGAACGAATCTTTGAGGCTCGAGGTGGAGAGATTGAGAGGCGAGATATTGGAACTCAATGTCCTTAAGGAGGTTGCACAGAAGGACGATCTTGTGGAGTCTGGCAAGACTGTTTGCACGGTGGAAACACAAACACCAGCTTTTCTGCCGGGTGCGCCAAGGTCAAGTAGGATTGGGGAGGGAACAACAGGAATCCAATCGAAACCTGCGGCACATCATGTGCCGAATAAGGATACGAGCTGGGCTCAAGTTGTAAAGAGAGGGAAGAAGAAGAACGGGGGGAGAGTAAGGCAAAGTGAGAGGAGTGATGGGGCAAGTGAGTCCCCTGTGCCAGTTTCGGCACTGAAGCCTCCTCCTACCCATAAAAAACGAGGGAGACATAAATCCGGGGCGCCAAATACCACTGCCGTGGTATTAACCATTCCTCCGGAGGTGGAGGCTAAGGGACTGACGTATGGAAAGGTCATTTCCAGGGCCAGAAAGGAGATCGCTCTCCCGGAACTGAGCATTCCGGGAGGTGTAAATATGGGCAGTACAGCCACTGGTGCCCGGATTTTAAAGGTGCCGGGGGCCGATAGTGGGGCGCAAGCGGATCTGCTTGCCTCCAAATTGAGGGATCTACTGGGAGATGCTGTTGAGGTCACGAGGCCCATTAAGAGGACAGATTTAAGAGTAACAGAGCTGGATGACTCTGTTACTTCCGACGAGCTCAAAATGGCGCTGGCTAATCAGGGCGGATGTCCCCCTGAAAAGTTGGTTGTAGGCCCTATAAGTATGGGTGTTGGGGGTCTCAGAATGGCTCTTTTGAGGTGCCCTGTGGCAGCAGCCGAAGTGTTGGCTAAGAGGGGGAGGGTGTTGGTGGGCTGGACTTCCGCCCGTGTTAAACGCCTAGACCCGTTGCCCTTGCGCTGTTTCAAGTGCAAAAAAAAAAAAAAGGTACAGGTGTCTTAACTCGAATAGTCAAAAAATTATACCCACTCGAATGTGATTACTAGTAGAATAATACTCGCACTATAACTAATAAATACTAACCATGCTTATAGCAGAAAGCCTACTCTAATTCACCGAAAAACTAAATATCGTTCGAAATTTCGGACGTTTCCTACCACAATTACGTTCGTTCCGAATATTCAACGAACGAAAATGTTTGACATATTTATTTTCTAAACCTACTCTATTTCACGAAATGACAAAACGAATATTTGAGTTTGACATCTAATTGTTCGGAATTCTTACCTCAAATTGACGAAGTAAAAAATGTTACCTTTTCATTATCGTTAGCAATTTCTTATTTTCAAAATGGGGTCTATATTACTATTAATCGAGTCAGCTCTCAGTAAAGAACGATTAGACCGTAGGAGAAATCGGCAGCGGCTTCGAAATAGCCTTAATATAAGAAATATTCTCGATACTGAGTTTGTAAGTATTAAAGACTCAGTTGTGAATTATTTTAGGAACTATGCCAAGAGATTATACCTTTACTGCGTCCACAGGCAAGATCTCATGCCATCGAGTCCACAATTAAACTTGGAAGATATTTTATCGTAGTTCTTGATAAAAAAAAATTGCATGCCTACCATTATGCATTTTATATTTTTATGATTCTTACAGCATTGAATTTTTATGCCCGAGGTAGTTACCAAGGATTCGTATCTCAAAACATGGATGGGCCTATGGCCCAACAAACAGTTTCACGGTGTTAGGAGGTTAGGACTGTCCTCAATTCACCAGATAGGTATTATAAGAAAATATATTATTCCCTCAAAACCAAAATGAAAGGAATCTTATTAAGAGACAGTAAGTACCTAATAGTTTATTGTTTATTTTGGCTTTATGTATGAATTGTGAATAATTACCTATAGAATTGTCATTAATATTACAGATTTTACGAGGCATATAGACTATGCCATTATACCTGAAAAATATGACTGATAAAAAGTAAATTTATTACTAAAAACCTTTTTTGTGCCGAAAAACTAAATATTACTTTCATACTTACTTATAAAGCTTTTTACTGAATTGTCAAGATAAATTTCGGAACTCACAATAATTAAATAAAATATTAGTAAACACTGAACAGTTTGGTGAAAACTTGTAAAACTTTTGGCGGGATGAGAATCGTTTGTATTATACGGATATTTAAGATTGCCATACGTTGATTATAGCCATCATATAAATGAAAGGTTGTTTTTAAATATGTCGGTTAATACTGTGGATAAAAGAGTTCTTTATAGTGTCTTGATAAGTTGTAACGAAAAATAAAATTCATTAATATACTAAGTTTTTCGTTATATTATTATAATATTTCATATTTAAACAATGTTTAGCCACTAAAATTTTATTTAAAAGAAGTATATGTATTGTTTAATATTATATATTTCAAGTTACGGTAAACACCGGAATTTGACATTATAAGAAATCCAATAACGCCATTCACTCCAATCGATCACGAAAATTGTCTTTGGAAACGAACATTTGTTGGTGTATACGAAAATGATAAAGAGTAGCGTTCCATGCGAAATTTCGTTTTAATTTCGTTCGTAAACGAAATTTCGTTTTCGAGAAAGCGAGTAGGCCTCCAGGTGTGGTGTTAGCAGGTATAAAGTTGTATAAAATTGTATTTTAATTATTTTTTTTTTCTTTTTGTTTTGGCCGTTGGAGGATGTTCAGGACTCTTTAGTAAATATGCTTTATGGTTTAGATATAAAGAAATAATTTGATTTTGATGTAATGTTTTTGAAGTAATAAAAAATATCTTTTGTTCTATGTCCTAAAATAACTGTTATAATTTTTCCCGATTTCAAAATACCACGATGAAATAAGATTATTTAAAGAATTAAACAACAACAGCGCTATTGAGCTCCTAATTCCCAACTGATAAAGTACAAAACTTACCCTATTAGCATGTTGGGTCACTAGTGCACACGGAATAAATAAAGACAATATTAAAATTATAATTTGGTGTTTCGTTTTCATTTCAAAATAATATCGTATTAATTTTGTTCAAGTTCTACAGATTCTATTTGTAATTCAATACCATTTAATGATACGCCAGTATTTGACGTAATGTTATTATAATTATAGAGTACTCATATATGTAACTATAGAAATACTCAGGATTTGATAGACTATTAAATAATGTCAATAATATTTTTAATGCTGGGCATGTATACAAAATAACGTCAATTAATTAACATAGCTAATAAAAATAGACAGAGAATGGGGAATTTATTAAAAAAAAACTATTTTGATCCCCAACGCATAGAGAGGGGTGTTATAAGCAAGGTAGCCACTTGTCCCGAATTTTCCGGGGCAGTCCCGATTAAAATGATGTTGTTCCACGGCCCGATCTCTTATTAATTTTGTTCCTATTTTTGATAACGTTAGACAATTGCTACATTTGCACCTTAGGTATCCCTACGCAGATCCCACCGCGATGAAATCCGCATCCTTATAGTATTTTTTTTATTTTTGTTATAATATACTTTGGAATGAAGTCCTATGACCATTCGAAGATCCCGAATTTTTTTTCTCGAAAGGTGGCAACCACTAAACTGTCTGTATGTCTATGGTACCGTAGCTCATGAATATTTTTTTTAAACCGGTTTGAGTGCGGCCAAATGTGTTTTTATCATCCAAATGCTATAAAAATAGTTCAGCTCTGTTCCGCCGCATTTAGCTCTGTTCCGCAACCTGCAGCTACAGAACTGATCAAAATTATTAAGGGAAAGGCGAATAAAGCTGAATAAACGTAATTAGTCCCTATGGTGTTTCTAATTTTAATATAGAAATTTTCAATTGTTTTGGGGATTTTCAATTCCGATTATTAGTAGACATAACATGACTTATTATAGCATACGTAAATTATACTAATATCACGAAATTATGCTAAATGGAAATGATTTTGGACTCAAAAATTGTTTTACTGTTCAAATTTTACCCTACACATAAGCAATAAGAACAAAAATGTAAGACAAGTCTTTGGAGTGATTAACGGGCATTATATACTCTTACACCGAAACAAATGTAGCCTATTGTCGATTAACTTCACAAACTAGAGCTGAGATTAAAGGACTCTTTTATTATCGATATTATTATATTGACACAAACTCTTTCTTGATTTCGGAACGCGTAGAATGACAGATACACTCTACGATGAATCCAAAATAACTGAGAGTAAAAGTTTTTGTAGCGGGTAATATGATAGTATCGCTTTCAACGATTGTAATATAAACGAAAGTGATAACATTAAGAAATATTACAAATCCTTCTATAATGATATAGGCGTGTGTAAATGAAATTAGTAATAATAATAATCGTTTTTATCCATAATTGATTAACAATAATTTTATTATAACATGATATTACTGCAGCAATGACATTTAAAAGAAAAAAAATTAAATATATTTCTTATACACTTTTGTGTATCTGTGTGTGTCTGTGCTTATATGTTGTGTGTGTACTTTGTGTGTGTATGTCATAATACATATTTCTTTTGACCTCATGTTTCGTCCTCATCATCTATTATTTTTCTAGCCGATACGTAACTTATTTTTTCTTTGATTATTTTACAGCAAAATAATACAGCAGATAATAAACTACAGCAAAATGAGTTGATATAAATGGCGTATAAAGTGATTAGAAAAAAAGCTGAGTTTGTCATATGATCAGTCGGAAATTTAATATTATCTGTATAATTTAATATATTGTCTGTGTTAGATATTTATCGATAAGAAAGCAAATTAACTTGGAATCACTATATCTATACACACCACTTGTTTAACTGCGAACAATCAACAAAGAACGCGCCCTTAATTAAAAACTTATAGACATTTTTAATTAAATCTAATTTATTTGACTTCAGTTAAGAATTGGTCCCCATTTAGAGTTTAGTTTCTTATACAAGATGCTTTGAATTACAATATTGAACTTTTTTCCGATGTTTGTTTATGGTCTTCTTTCACTTAGCCAAGTTTTATATCTTGACGAAGAAGTAACGATGAAAATTAAAAGTCAGAATCCGGAGATCTTTAGAGAAGGAAACACAAAGGACTTAGAAATGAAGGTTAAGTAAAGGGGAAGAAAAAAGAACCCTGACAAATGAAACATGATCGTCCAAGTAAGTCCGCACAACTGGATTGAAATGACGAGGACAGGGTGTCGAAAATCGCAGACCAATCCCCTCTCATTCAAACAAAAAAGATCATTGATTTATTTTTTCTGATTAAATACAAACCTCACTATTTATCTATCGGTAGCGCCATCTATCTCCAATAGCGTTTGACGTTAAAACTAACTTCAAGGTAACGATATCGCTCATTCAATATGTTTCAAAAAACGTCGCGAGCGCAATTGCTATTACAATCGCTATTTATTTTATAATTAGACAATTAGCCCCCAGGACAATGAAAATGGGTTGATATGGACTTCGAGGACGCGTGATATGCAGCTTTCGGCGTGGCTCCAATTGTACACTAAATTCTTTAATTTATTACCATGCCGATAAATAAGAAGTCAATAGCTGTAGGCTTGATGAGTGGATATACTGTAAAATACTATGAACCATTCATAAGAGTTACGTTAATATTACCATTATGAATTCTATTAAAACATTTGAATAAAATACATTTTGTAAGCAGCATAGTTAAAGCAATTAGATTTAGGTACTGACTTATTCAATGAAGTCGTCTTCAGATTAGCATCCGAGCTTGAAATTTTGACGTTTCACTCGTAACAAACAGTGACGGATTCTGTTTCGCCATAGAAAGTTCGCACGCCAGATTCATAGTGTCACCATCTTTGAGGTTCTGGATCCGGATCCGGATGACCTCTATATTGCGAAATTCTATATTGCCTTGGATCTGAGTTTGTTGTGTATCTTCAAAACTTGTGTTTTTACGTATGTCATTTTATAATAAAAATAATAAAAACAAGCATACCCGCTCAAACTCACTTATACATTTTTCATTTTTTACATTGACCTGATCAAGTTGGGATTATAATGGATTTTTCTATATTGTTTCTGATCTGTAAGTAACTTAGTTATTACAGATTCCATAATACAAATGCTTTAGTTATTTTGTGATGATAGTATATGATTTTTATAATATTATATTATTAAAAACAGTTTAACTAATTACTAGCCATGAGTTCAGTTCCCCACTATCCTGTCGCCGATCAGAGAGAATTTTCAATACCTATCTCTTTTTCTCGAGCGCAAAAATATTGCTATAGCACTTCCACAGGTGCCTCTAGCCAATTTTGTCATAGTCTTGAAAACGTAAAATATTTACGATATCTCTCCGTAGGTACAAATGTAAACGTACGAAATTTTCTGTTTTGAGACTAGACTATGCCTAGTAGGTACATGATGCGAGTATGCACAACAACACGTTAGGTTACCTCAATATGTACGATTCCCTCACTCCATTTTGAAACTCTGCATTAAAATTTAAAATCATGTGAAAAAGTGTTAAATACACCATTCGACAAAAAATTTCAAGCTGCATTTACAGAAACTAAAACCTTTTTCATTTATATTAAAAAAATCAGATAAAAGTTTTTACCAGCATGAGCTCGATATTGTAGTTGGAATTTATGAACAAATCGATTATCGAACTTTAGCATAATAACTGAAAAATATTGTTAATTTACGTCCAAGATTAACCTACATTATTACGGTTCCACTATAAATGATCGCACCGTACCGAGATACGGCCCTGTCGCATCGTTTGTTTGACGGCAGATCAATTTATCAGTTCAATCAATCTGCTCGTCGCAAAGCAATTTATTCCGTTACCATTTAATATTGCAAATTTCATCTTTCCTACAATAAATATTTACTTAGAACGTTTCGTCAAACAAAACGTAGTAAATAAAATTAGACAATTATTCGCTACAGATGAATTCAATATGTCCCCATTGAGACTCCTCGATAAAAACTTAATAAAACACTTGAATATACAAATAAATATGTTGATTAATTTTTGACATTCCGTTTCATATTTTTTGTCTTGTTTTTCCACGATTATTAAGATATGTTACACTTTAAATATTTATACTAAAACCCACATTGCCGATTTATACAAAAAATTAAAACTTTTTTTCTAAGATATTTATTTGATTAAAATATTTACACGTATAGTAGTTCATTTATGCTTTTGCGATAGGACCCTAATTTAGATCCAAATTCGACAAACTATGTAAAAGTATTTTAAAGAGCTACATGGGAGAAAATTTTTGCCACGTAGAATATTTTCGAATTCCTGTTAAAATTGTAGTCCTTTAAAGCAGTCTGGTGAATACGGAAAATAATGATTGATTTATAACTGCTGCTTCTGTAGAGTTAAAACGGTTTCGCGTGCTGTGAGGTACTTGTTTTTATGGAGCAAAAATGATGAATCGATCGATTCTACTAGAGTCGAAGCTATTTATTTCACTGTTCGTTTCATCAACATTGTTCGACGTTCATCTGCTGTTTTGTTTGACCAACAGTCAGAGAGCAGAGGCTTATTATTAACAATTATAGCAATGGACTTCCGCATTATAACGCCTGATTCACCTCAGAATGAGATATAATAAGCTGCATTCAGTTGTGTGTGCGCTATTACTATTACAGGACAGTAAAAACATAGTTATATTTGCTTCTTATTTCAGACCTTATAAACCTATTTTCACGATAAAAGCTATGTCCTTACCAAGGTCCACTCTATTTATGTACCAAATTATTTAAATCGATTCAGTAGTTTGGGAGTGAAACCGCAACAAGCACTCAGAGAGACAGAGTTGAGACTGATCAAAAACGTAGTTATTCCTATAGCATAAACTGATGTATTGTCGGTTTTTCTTATCAAATTCTATAATAGACCCACAACATCAAATCCGTAATACGACTGCAAAAATTCTACACCTATGCCGGGAAGTTAGCTTTTCAAATTTGAATTTCCAACGCAGTCGGGAACGAATGAAAGACTTTGCTTCGAATCTAGCCGCCGACTGATGTATGAAGTGGAGAGTGCACAGTAGGCGGTTTGAATTGCATTCCTTTGGCAATATGAAAACACACTTAACAATTTCGTTCTTTTACAAACCTTAATTAGTGCGAATGTGTTTTATTACGAAATTGAAAGTAAAACCATACATTTTAGGGCTCCTTAGTAAACAAAGAACGTCCGTCTGTGCGTCAGTCCGTCCGTCCAAGGTTTAGCTCAAAAACTATTGGTACTAGAAAGTTGGAATTTGTTAAGAGTATACTCGTTAATTTTTTATTCAACTTGAAGTAGCGGAAGTAGCATTTAAAATATATTTTTACAACACTAGGACAAGTGAACAAGTGTTTTAATTTCATACTAAGCAAGTTGGGTTCTAGCCATTGAATAAATAAATAACAACTCGGCCTTCCCTTGATTGCGAATGCAATTGGTTTTGAGCATTTTATTACATTAATATTTTAGAACACTACCTAATTAGCATTTCTAATTTATTAGTATAGATAAAACGATCGATGTAAAAACACTTTTGTTATTTTGATTTCAAATCATCATCTAGTTTGACGTCAAGCACAGCTCTGTCACAGTATATGAGCTGTAATGTAAAAAATCCATAATACCTTTTCAAGGAGATTTTATTTGATTGATTCTCTGTGCTGTGATAGCACTGCACTCGACGGTTAGTCGCAAATGAACTGACTACTTAAAAAGATACTTCCGTGAGAGGTTAGAGGTAAGTATCTTTCGTCGGGCAGTCAAAAAAAATGGTGTGTACAAAAAAACGTAAGCAAATGTTTTTTTACACGAAAATAAATTTTCTTGGAAATCATCGAACACGGGGAAATAAACAATTTTATTTGTTTTTTAATATATTCTTTTACTGAATTTCAAGCTCACTAACTTTCAAACAAACAACCCTTGGCTAAATAGACCTAGCAATCGCCAGCACTTCTGCACATAAATATATCTTTCTCTTATCAAGGACTTCGCATCTTGACAGCACTTTGCCATAGTGCATCTCTTTCATCCATGTATGCGCGAACGCGTCCAGATCCATCTCTTTAAAGGTGTAATTGCCTTTAAATACAAAATAAAATAAATAACAGATATCTTCATTTCAAATTTTGTTCCTTGATTCTATCCGCAAAGAAGGCCTGTGCCTGAACGAAGCCTTAACAGTGGGAACATTAATAGACTGATGTTGATGACACTTAAAAAAAGTCTTATAATGAGTATAAAATTATTTATCAAGCTATCCAGAACTGTCAATTTTCATTTGTTGTTTCCAAACCTTAATATCTTAGCAGTTAAATTTTAAAATGATTAATATTTTGTTGTAACTAGTTGAAAGAAAGTAAAATTAATGCCACGGAGACTTCACGACTTAAAAATGAGGATGACACGATGTCAGGAGGAGAAATTAAACGTATCGCAAAAAATGTCTGCGTTTACATTTGGTGTTTTCACATGAAAAAGCAACACCCACCCATGATGTTTCATGTCGTGGCATAGCTAAACTGACTAAATTTTCACAAGACTGATGCAGATGTGAATGTAAGAATTCCACAAATTACAGCTTAACGGAATCATATTAAAATAGATTTTAACAATAGTCGTAAAAATAAGCATGGTAATAAAATTCATAAGAATTAGCGTTAACTTCCATCGCTCCTTATACAGGAATATTTTTTATCCAGTGCAAAAATTTTTTTTGGTGGTTCAGTATCAGTAATAGAACACTTTTCCATAATTAGTTAAAAAATTTTTTTTTAATATTTTTATCCCTATCGAAACGGTAGAATATGGACACATTTTTTAAAATAAAACTTCAATGAAAACGTCTTCTCTTGCGTATGCCACCGTGCAACCCCGCCGCGTCCGGTAGCCCCCCGCCACAGCCCCCACCGCCCCGCCGGGACCGAGCGACGCGCTCGACAGTGAGACTCATACGCACGCGCCGATGTGACGTGTTCTCGCGTTCCCGCGCACGCGACGCGCCCGCCGTCGTGAGTTTTACGAGATGTACGAGTTTATCTTTTGAGTGGTGAGAACCTACATAAGCGCAATTCGGAGAAAGTATGCGACGAAGAGCATACCTCGTATGCGGGCCTTTGGGATCCATAACCCCGCGGTCCCTAATGCTTCGAACCATTTTAACAGACGAAGTCCCAGAGTCAGTACCCACGATGCGGCATATCTCTTTGGTGTGAGCCAGCCTGCGGTATTGAAGCTGCTAAAAACAGCCGGACTCCATCCGTACCACTTTCAGCCGGTTCAGCAGTTCCATGACCTAGACCCAATACCACGTCGAGCCTTATGTGAGTGGCTTCTACATCACCGCGATGTAAACATCTTGTAGACGGATGAGGCATTGTTCACAAGTGAGGGACTGTTTCTTATGGGAAGAAGTCAAACGCCGAGATGTAGAGGAGGCAAAAGTCTAGAAGACAACAATAAAAAATAATAACGCTTTCAGTGAAGTAAAAAGTGACACTAGTGTTTTAAACAAATTAAATGACAATTTAATGAAATGTGCACGTTTATGTCTGGACAGACGTGGACTTCATTTTGAACAAATATTAAAATACATGGTAAGTAATTAGTTAGGTATTTGTTTTGATTCAACATTATTGTAAATACGTAGTTGATTCTAATTTTTTTAAATACGCTTTAACGCAGAAGTACCTATGTAACTTCGGCATAACGTTAATATTTTTTTCTAGGTAACGAATTTGTTTCTCTTTTATTTTTTTGCATTTTGATGGCCTTAACCATAAAAGTATGAAGGGAAAATTGGAATTACTCTTAGAAAACACCTCAGATCATGGCATAAAATCTAGTTCGAATCTAACAAAATGAGCGTTCAGTGACCCGTGTAGATAGGTACCTACGAGTACATGCCTACGGCGGCGTCGAGCGAGCGCTCAGCTGACGCACGGCGCGCGGTGTCCATAAATGAAGTTTTAAAATATCGATCTTTGATAAGCGATAACTTTATTTTTTAGTATTAGAACATATCAAAATAAAAAATACGTGTTTATTTAAATTACTTAAAGTTTATTTTCACAAAATCTTCGCAGTGGTTTTAAATTATTCCTGTATAGTCTTATTATCTTCCACACATGACATATGTGCGGGTTTTAAAGGGTGTTAAGTTAGGAGAAGTACTCATAAGGTACTCGTTCACTGCCGCAGCACGCACGCACCGGCCGTACGACACGCAACGCTTTGCACGGATTGTCCTGATGACGTCATAGCTATTTTTAATAGAATCCGTAGCTTGTCGTGCGGCCGACGCGTGCGTGCTGACAATGTGGACGTTCATCTTTAAAAGCAATTTTCCACTAAATCGTCATTAATATTCTACGTTGTCCTATTCCACAACATTAGAAAATACGTACTTACGTCAGAACTGTAAAAACGACGGACTATACGATATATTGCATATCAGTAATGGTGTAATAGTTAACAGCAATTATAAGGTAATAGTTAAATATTTGGCAAATTCCTTATTTGTACTCTAACCCTTAAATACCTCTGCAAAGGAATATCTTTTCGGATCATACTTTATATTCATCATGTTCATTATTGAAATAATGTTCCCTCTATTACATGTCCACCCAAGCACACGCCAGTACAATTCCCATTTGCCATTCTCCCACATGAAAATTCAAATTTAACCTGTAAACGATATTTTGAAAATGAAAAGTGTAATAAATTGAAGATTAATATTATAAAATTAAGACCTTCAAATAGGAGAGCTTGTTCTTGGCAATAGTGGCATTCCCTCCAATCACATTTGTTCGTTTTGTCATCCATAAATTCAGCTTTAGTATATCGTTCATTGCCAAAGGCAAGGACGTTCTATTACAGTGGCCTACCGACAGCAGCTCTAATTTGTAACGACTCTGCAATATTATAATTATATTTTAATAGAAAACGTCACATTCATTGTTCAAATCTCAAACTTGTATTATAGAAATCTGAAACAACGAAAGTAACACAATCAGGCAAGAGACAGTATAGAAAACTCCACTTCTCTACATTGACACCGACAGGGCAATCTATCTTGACATCTCACAAATGGCGACACCTTAAAACTGATATATGAGCCTCTTCGCCACGGAGATCGATAACCAATGCCTCAATTTATCTTAATATAATTATTTTTTTTAATTATAATTTAAAACAATAAGTTTATCACGGTGTCTTATGCTGCGCACCAGTCCTAGAATCATCTAAGTTTTCAGAGGTCGAAACTTATGGCGGATATTTATAACTTCAGAATAGGACCCAACAGCAGAAGTCAAAATATCAATAAAGGCTACTGCTAATTTATCAGTATTTACAGCATTGTATACCTCATTAAAGTCATAGTTAGAAAGTTGCATACTTAGTGCTTGACAATTAATTTTTAAGAATATTTTCTGGGATTCGATTTTTTATTATTTTAGATTTTAGGAAAAATACAGTTGGGGCATGATCAGTTGTGCGAGTCCAAAATAAAGGTCTTACAACATTATTAATGTTTTCAGCATTATATGATCAGGGCAGTTTTCATTGCGTGTCCGGTATAACATGTGTGGGCAATAAACCATAAAAAGCCAACAAATCGAGATATTTGTTATAATTTGGATCACTACTGTCTAGTGTATATCAATATTGATATCACCTAGCAATGCATCAGCATTCAGGTAACCTAGCATTTAGGTAACCTAGCATTCAGGTAACAAATCACTTTTACAACACTCGATTAGTATGATGATATAGCACTGAACGTTTATTCTCTGTAAAAGAACCTCAAGAGAATCCCAGTTACAACCAATACTACGTATTTTAGTGAGCATAACACAGAGAAATTTCAGAGATAGAAAATCGCAATTTGATATGAGTTCAAGATTACAGACAGCTGCTTCAGAAGCACCAACACGGTCAAATTCATAAATAATCTTAGTCAGAAGAAGTGAATTTAGGGGATGGGTAAACTCAGAAGTGCAATTTAAAGTGACTTATATAGCACCGAATTTTAAGGTAATTATTAAACTAAACCTGAAATTGACAATAATATGTCTCATTATGCTTTCCAGATAGTAAAAGTCATCCATAACAAGTTTTAAATAATGAACTCTAAATGACAATTTGTACCAAGGGCGTAGCTACCGCCGTATCTGCCGTATCAATTATATGAGGCCCCCGGGCGAGGGGGCCCCCAAAGTGCGTAAGCAAAAATTAATAAAAGCTTCCCAAATTTCTTTTTATTTCAGAAATTACAAAAGTAAAAAAAAAAACATATAAAGCATGCGTTTCAAAATTGGCAACACCATACATCGATTTTCGCGGACTCCGGGATTTCTCCGTTGAAGTCATTTACTTCAACGAGGGAATCTCAGAATCATCGATGTACAGACGATTAAAATTCGCACAGTTTATAATAATAATAATAATAATCATTTAATGAAACATTTATTTTCTTTTTGTGAGAAATCTGTACCCTTCATAAGGGCCCCCAAACAAAATTTTATACGGGGCCCCGCCACTGATTTGTACATAAATAACAAAATTAATTCTTTAACATAAATTTTATGCTAATTATCAATTATAGTTTACGAATTGTAGTATATAAAAATTAAGAAGAACAGACCATGCATATTTAAAAAATAAATAGAGGTAAAAAAAATGATAAATCAAATTTTAAATTGTATAAAACTCTGTAACTAGCCTGGTAATCTAGTCACTTATCCAAAATAGACAGTTCCTGTAGATCCATTTCTGTATTGATGCGTTGGCACCTTCCTTCTTACATAGAAATACTTTCCCATGTGCTGTCTAACAAAATTGTTCTTCTTACTAAATTCTCGAGTGAGAAAGACTTCCAGTGTGCAGCCTGTTGTCTTTCTTGGTTTCATTAAGTGTTTTCACAGAAGCCAATAAATATTATCTTTTAGGACGACAGTCGTAAAACTACAATTATTAGCTGATTTTTTGATTTTGATGTATTTAATGTGATGTAATTTATCGACGCAAGTATTAACGTGGTCTCCCATTATTTTAACCATCTGTATTAGGTCATTTTTTGTTCTTTGCTATCGAGCAGTACATTTCTAATTTCGATGCTAGCTTGCCTCTTGAGTTTTTTCAGTTGTTCAACCTTAATCTCCAGGCCTTATTTTTGTCGTTTGTGACAAAATATCATTTATACTATTTATCTGTGAATTCAAGCGATACTCATTTTTTCAGTCTAGATACAATAGAATTAAAAGAGTTTATGGTAGACTTAACTATATGTATATTATCTTTTATGAGGCTAATTAATTCAGACTCCTTAGATGAGACCTTTTAACTCTATTCGGTGAATCATAGCCTATAATATGAGACAGTGAATTTAACTTTAGAAAATTAGATTGTAGGAAAGCTTCGATTGGGTTAATGACATCTTTACAATGTATGTTAGAAGAGATTAAGTAGCGGTTTTTCTATGAAACATTTACGTTTTATTATATTAAGGATATCTATCTATACTATAATAAAAACGTAACCGATCGATGTCTGTACATTGAAGATATATGAAAAAAACTGTTATGAGGGACATTTATAAGAGTAATAGAACGCAAAACAATGGTTTTTAATTTTTTTGTCGGTTTGTCTGTTTGTCGGTTTGTCTGTTTGTCTGTGCGTTTGTGCACGATAATCTCAGAAACGGCTGAACCGATTTAAATACAATTTTCACTATTATATTGAGGCATTCTTCCGTTAACATTTAGTGTAAGATTTATTTCAATCGGTTCACAAATAAAAAAGTTGTGTCAATTTGAAGTGACGGGGTCGCCAAAATTGCTATGAAATATTTACTGTTTATTAAATTTTCGTCTTTGATATATTGATCATCATCATCATTAACTCTTTCACAGCCAAACTGCAGGGCCTCAGGCCTTTGTTTAATAATTTTTGGTCACCCATCCCGTGAACAACTCTTGCGAAAATTGCTTAGCAATAGCGATCGTGCGCTGCGGCGTAAATCCGTAGCGCCACCGAGCTACGAATTAATATTGTCTATAAAATGATAATTTGTATGATGACAAAAAAAAAATCTAAAATTTTGACAACTCCGGAGTAAGTTGACCTCATTTATATATGGCCAATCATATTAAATAGGGTTCAGCTTATAATGGACATGTGGTATACGATCACGCGAGTAGGAGAACAAGCTTTCCGATGATGCAATTAAGCCTCGAGTAGTTTACAGTGAACGCATATTTTTATCAGATTAGGTTCACGCCGTTGTTGAGGCCAACGGAGGTGGTTGGCAGCTACTCCCGCATTGCACGGTTTCATCTGACTGGGAGAGGCACTCGATTTATCTGAGTCTCTCCAATTTTCCATCTGCAAGGGGACCAATGGTCCAATACTTGAGGGTCGTGGTGACTCGGCCATAGCTTGCCGGTTTTCATTTCCCATGAGAGGGTGTAGAGTACGGATTTTGGTGGGTAGGCCTCTGGGGACCCACCGGGCAGCTCACTGTCGGGTTCACGGAGGAGAATCTTACTCACCCCTGTTGCTTGCCAGGTAACAGACACAATGTCAGAAGTTTTTCCACGACGTTAAAAAACTTAGATTCACGTCAACTGAAGTTAAGAACGCAAAGACAACTCGAGTTATATATTTTTTTTTTCTCTTATTGCTATTTTTTATGTTAATACTCTTTTTGTTTTTTTTTACATACAAATTGCTGTAGATACTTACTTCAAAGTTGGTATTTTCAGTCTTCGTTGGAAACAATGCTTTATTCATTGGTCACAACACTCATATCATATTACGCGAGGGTCGGTTCAGAGTAGCTCGGTGGCGTAGTGAATAAGCGCCATGGCCCGCGATTGTAGTTGTTAAGCAACTTGCGCAAAGGTCGGGCACAGGATGGATGACCAAAAAATATTATCTCAAGCAACTCCAAGCTTTGGAAAGCACGTAAAGCGATTGGTCCCGGTTGTATTTGCAGTCGTTATTGTCCTCCAATCCACATTGGGCCAGCATGGAGGGTCGTGGCCCATCCTCTTTAACCATCCATAAGGAAGGCCTGAGCTCCTGCAGTTGGTGACGTAAAAGGGCTGATTATGATGATGAGGGCGGTTCAAATCTGACAGAAGCTCAGTTAAGCACCTCACGGAAGTATGTTAGTAGACGATTTCCTTCGAGTGTGGAAAGTCGAAATTAAAATATGTATATATTTTTTTTATATCAATAAACAAAACTCCACGTATTTTCCGTCAGACATGTACTGACCGACTTTTATAGACAAAGAAAGAGATCAGACACTAAACGCTCGGTCTCGGGAGACACCTGGAAAACGCGAAGCGTATTTAACTGCCCATCGCGAGGCTCATGCACTATAAAGTTGAATCTGAAGCTTTTACATACATGCAGTATGGTATGAGTATGAAACTTCTTTTGATAGGAAAATGCGCTTGGTCTCTTAAAGAGCTTGCAGTTTGCAGAATAGAGATCGAGAAAGTAGTAGTTTCGATTATCGCCAACCCGTGTTGACGTCATACTCCACAGGCGTACCGCAGATAAATTTTCACAAGGTATAATAAACTAGCTGTTTTCCCACGACTTTGCCGCAAAATTATAGCCTATGACATGCGCGTCTGATGTAGCTTCCCGTAGGTCGAAATCGCTCTGCAACTATCGGTCCAGTAGTATTGGAGCAAATTCGATGCATCAGAACAAACAACCAAATCTTTCCTCTTTATAATATTAGTATAGCTTAGGTATAAGGGGTCCGATGGCGTAGTGGGTTAGCGCATTCGGTTTAAATTGCAGTTAAATAAATAAGTAAATACTGCACAACAAGGACATACATGAATACTTATTTTACATAAATAAGTACAAACGACAAACTCATCGCTAGCCAGCGATTTCTTCCAGGCAAACTAGCATAACATGAAAAATAGAACAATAAATAGTCGTTTGTGCGTACAACTAGACAAAAAATAGTAATTTAAAAAGATCAGAAATGCTCAGACACAAGCGACAACCAGAGCGCGAGAAACGAGAAAAAAATAGAAAAATAACATTCGTAATGACCGTTTACAGGATGGGTGACCAAAACATTATTATCTTGAGCACTGGCATAATGCACGTAGTCCTGGCCGTTAGTCCTGGCTGCATCAGCAACGTTAACACCCACCGATCCGCATTAAGCCTGCGTAGTGGGTTGATCTTATTGATCTTATTCGATTCGTCTGTATTCATAGGAAAAAAAAGAATTCTACCAAAATACTTCCCACGCAGACGAAGTTGCGGGCACAGCTAGTTTGTAATATGTAGATACATGGTAGGGTAAGTATATTTAAATTTCTAAAATGTGGTATGCAACTATCAGTTTGTTCAATATTTGTTAGAACGCGGATACATTTCTTTTGCAATATTAACAGGTCTTGTGCGTCTATGCTGTTCCCTCCGAGTATCACACCATTTCGCAGGTATCGAGTTTAACTTCCTAGAAAAATAAGTCCTCTTAACTTCTTGTCTTTAGCCATTTGTTTTAGGTATCTCTCATTGATGTGGCCTAGCTTCTTACGTTAATATTTTTTTCTAGGTAACTAATTTGTTTTTCTTTTATTTATTTTTTGCATATTGTTGAAAATTGGAATTACTCTTACAAATCACCTCAGATCATGGCATAAATTCTTGTTCAAATCCAACAAAATGAGCGGTCAGTGACCCGTGTAGATACCTACATACCTATCTACAGCGTTGAGCACGCGCTCAGCTGACGCACGGCGCGCGGTGTCTTTTTTACTTTAAAGTCTCGAGCTTTGGTAAGCGATAACTTTATTTTTTTTGTATTAATAATAAAAAAAAATCCATTTAATAAAATCCATTTATTTGGGACAAAACTAAAACATAAGCAATACAATCACATGGACACGACTAAATCTCTGTCCCAAAACGGTTCCAGCTCAGCATATGCTGGTCTTGTGATCAGCGCTGATCTTCCGCTGAAACCGATCCGGTGAAAAAACACAAACAGTAACACATAACAAAAATACAGTGACATAAAAATACAAATATGTAGCCGTATCGAAAGTCCGGCTGTATGGTAAAAGCTATTTTTCCGTATTATTACTGTTCTCTTTTAGAACATATCAAAATAAAAAATACGATTTATTTAAAATAATTCTTACTGAATGCATAATAATAATGAATGCCAAAAGAAATGGTGCTTCTAATATGTTACAAGTGCACTCCCATACATACTGAATAGTCCATTAAGTACCGTATCAGGTATATAGAGACTGCATATATTAATACAATTATAACAATTCCACAAATTATTAGCACTCTATCAACAATTTTAAATCTATAATTGTATTAAACCAACGCAGATTTCGTGGC
This sequence comes from Diatraea saccharalis, assembly GCA_918026875.4. Lineage (NCBI taxonomy): Eukaryota > Metazoa > Arthropoda > Insecta > Lepidoptera > Crambidae > Diatraea > Diatraea saccharalis. The sequence continues at coordinate 19,298,863 of OU893334.1, read as the reverse complement.
TTCTTTATCAGAAATATACATAGTAAGATCAGATTTATTTCAACCAAGTATTCAAAAGGATAATCATTCAATTCAAAACGTAGAAAGTTTAATTAGCAACCAAAAAGTTCTAGATGATACGTTACAACCAAAAGAATCGTCAGAAATTAATAACAATGAATCATTTACTGATAGAACTCTAAACAATAGCTTGTATCTTAAGGAAATTGTAAGAGTTAATAAGGACAGTCCAAGCTTAATACGACAGCAAAGAAGAAAAAAATAATTAATGTTTCAACCAGAAGAAAAGTCAGAATGTAACACTAATAAAACATTGGCTTGTAGAACTTCAAACTATTCCTTGCTCATAATTTATTAATCAATATAGAATACTGATATCACCAGTGGGTGATGTTAAATTGTAGATACTAAGTAATAAAATAATAAAATCAGGATTGTTGTACAGTTAATGTATTTTGTGAAGAGAAAAACGTAAGCTAGTAAAAATGAATGCTGCGTCAAATTGATTTACTCTTTATACCATAGATCAGAAACCATCCAACCTAGGATCCAACACTCCTCCTTAAATCTACTAACGCGCAACTATTAATTTCATCAAACTCTTTCATGCACACAAACATTCCTCACATCAAAAAAAAAACTTACTTTAAATTCACACTACGTACGCAGAACATGTGTTTAGATTTAGGTAAGCCTTTAGTTAAAAAATCAGCTGGCATATGTTCACCTTTCAGAAAAACAACTGAATAATACCTTTTTCTAAGATATAATTCACAAAACGAACTCTGATGTCAATGTGATTGATGCGTGCATGGTAATGACTTGCGTTTGCAATAGCAATTGCTGATTGACTATCACAGTGAGTTGGTATGGGAGAACACTCAGATGAATTCAATTCCTCCACCAATTTCTTCAAGTACACCGCTTCTCTTGTTGCATTTGACAATGCAATATATTCCGCTTCGGCACTTGAGAGAGCTACAACTTCTTGTTTTGCAGAATTTGCATATTTGAAGATATATCCTGAATACGACTTCCTATCGACAAGATCACCCAAGTGGTCAGCATCGACAAAACCTTCTATACCCTTTTGTGTTTTGGTAAATGTTAACCCAAAATGTTTTGTACCGCTTAGGTACCTAAGTACACGTTTGCTGCTTGATAATGTTCTTCTGTGAAGCAATTGTTGAACTGGCTTAAATAACTTACAGCATAAGAAATATCCACTCTTGTAAATACTGCTAGAAACATTAACAAACCAATTAGTTCCTGATATGGAATATCCGGTGACACATGATTTTCACTAGAGGGTTTCATTAATCTTTGGCCAGCAACTAAGGGAATGGCTATTGGCTTACAGTCCTGCATTCCCCATTTCTTTAATAATTTCTCTTCTTCTGTTGCTCTAATTTGAAGCCATTATCAGCTTGATGTAACCTCATACTTAATATCAAAGCAGCTTTTCCTAAATCGGACTCTCATCTCAAAGAGACGCATTAGCTGTTTCTGAAGTTGAATTGTTATTCCACAAAATTAACAAATCGTCAACATAAACAGCAATAATAATCAATCTATGATTTGAAATTCTTATATAAATACAGGGTTCGTTCTCTAACGAAGCAAACTTAATGTCTCAAAGTAATGTCTAGTTTCTTGTTCCATTGTCTTGGTGCCTGTTTCAAACCATACAGTGATTTTTGAAGTAAACAGACATATCCTTCTATATATTCTAAGCCTTTTGGTTGCTGCATATAGATGTTTTCTTCTAAATCACCATTTAGAAATGCGGTCTTAACATCCATATGATCGATGTTCAGATTTTTTCAGCACTTAATCCTAGTAATAATCTTAAAGAACTATACCTAACTACGGGCGATTATGTATTCGTAAAATCGATTCCTTCTCTCTGTCGGATCCTCGAGCTACAAGCCTCGCTTTATAGCGTATTCTTTCACTACCATTCCCCGCCTCCTTTTTGATTCTCAGAACCACTTAGAATCAATAATATTAGCATTCTCTGGAGTTTTAACTAGGGTCCACGTTTTATTTTGCTCCAAAGAGTTTAATTCGTCGTCAATAGCTTCTCTCCATTTTTCTCTATCAAGACCAGACAGAGCTTCCCGAACTGACCCTAGTTCATCCATTTCAGTATAAATCTCAGCTTGATAGAGAACGTAGTCATCAAAACTTTTTCGCTTCCTTTCTCTTGTAGGATATTTGTATTCCACGATGCCCTCAAATCTCTTCTCTTTGACTTCTTTGATAGAAGCATTTTTAGGAAGATCTTGCGTTACTAACTCCTCCTGTAATCCATCTGCACAAGGGCAATCCATCTACTGCTGGGTCTGAACTTCATTCTTTATAAAGAAGACCACGTCTCTCGCTATGTAAAGCCTTTTCGTAACAGGATTTATTAGCCTGTATCCCTTTGACTGTTGACTATAACCAGTCAAGATCAATTCCTTACTCTTACGATAGAAGTTCTTCCTCTTTTGATCTGGGATATACATGAAAGCTCTACATCCAAAAATTCTGATTCTGCTCAGATCAATCTTTTGTCCTGATCAAGCCTCTTCAGGCGTCGCACCTTTAACAGCTAATGTAGGCGATCTACTCTTTAGATAGACAGCAGTATTCACTACTTCAGCCCACCACCTCTGGGACAGGCCAGCATCTTGTAACATACTCCTAGCTTTCGCATTGATCATACGGTTTACACGCTCAGCAACACCATTTTGCTCAGGCGTATAGTTTACTGTGAACTAATGAATAATTCCATGACTCTTCACAAATTCTTTCATCTTGCTGTTGACATATTCAGTTCCACTGTTTGTTCTGTTTGTTCTTCTTTCCGATTTGTGTCTCCGCCAAATTTTTTAAACTCCGTATACATTCAAACACTTCATCTTTCATTTTCAGTAAATATACGAAAGTTTTTCTCGTGTAAGTGTAAGAAAATATTAGTGTAAGAAAATATCTACATCTTGTATAAGACGCTTCTGGCATAGGACCACAAACATCTGAATATACCAACTCAAATACATCTGTTGCTCTCGTTGAAGAACTCCTATAAGACTGTTTAGTTTACTTACCCATTAGACATGGAACACAGTCAAGTTTGTCTAGTTTGTCAGAAAAACTTATCCCAGCTGCCAATTTATCTTTAAGTAGTCGCAGATTCTTAACTCCTAAGTGCGCCATCCTCCGATGCCACAGTCGCAAATCATCAGTGACGTCGTTGTTCTCTGAAGTAGCATAAGCTCTGCAATCGTAATGTGATTTGTTAGTAAGTTTGTATACACCATTTACAGAAAAACATTCACCCATAAGACCACTTTTCGTTGTAAGTGAATTTTTAAATATTTTACAATCTTCATTCGAAAACAGTACACTACGACCTCTTTTCTCTAATGTATCTTTTTAATAATCATTTTTAATTACATCACCTGTTCCTTAACCGTACACCCGTTTACCGTTCGCACAAACAATCTCTACCCTTTTATGCAGAATATAGATTTTAACCAATCTCTTCGATTAATCATATGTTTCAAAGCTCCCGAATCGAGAATCCATGTATCGCTATGGCAGCAACCTCCTGTTGATACAGCAGACAAATAAGCACTATTCTTATTTTTATTTGGATTCTTCAGACATATGAAACACCTTTGTTTCTTTTGATTATATCGGTTCTTTGGTTTTCCTCCTTTGTTAGAGTACAATGCTATATCACTAGGTGGACGTTAACTCGAACTATTTCTGTGATCATCTATTGGCAAGAGTTTGATCTTTACATAATCTGACATAAAAGTGATATCATAATTCTCAATTGCTAGCTTCATGGCCTCAAATTCTGGAGTTAGACCTTGAAGCATCAGTGCTGGTAGCATCTCATCATCTACTTCTTTGCCTATGTCTGTCAGACATTGGGCACCTGTCATAACCTCAGCGACGTAATCTCGGATATATCGAAACTGATCTAATCTGAGGCTAACTAGCTTTCCAAGCAGTCTACATCTATTATTTATGCCGTCATCTTCAAAGACACTTCTTAAGGCAGTCCAAGCTTCGTTTGATGACTTCGATTATCTAACGTAATTAAACATTCAAGTTTCTTTGCATGGGCCTTTTGATCGCGACTCTTATTTACTGCATCATTAAGATTACTAGTACCTTCGGTTACGACGTCCCACAGATCTTCATGTATAATTCAGGCTTCAGGTATAAATCCATCTGGAATATCCATGTCGCATAATTAGATCTACCTTCCAGTTTCGGAATCGAGGGCAAACCACCACTGCTGCTCCCGCATCCATCCGAGATTGCACTTGATTGTCTCTCTCCGTTTCCAACATTTCCGATCTCACCAGATAAAGGCATTATTCCAAAACATATAAAAAATGTTAAATTGTAGATACTAAGTAATTAAATAATAAAATCAGGATTGTTGTACAGTTAATGTATTTAGTAAAGAGAAAAACAAAAGTTAGTAAAAATGAATGCTGTGTCAAATTGATTTACTTTTTATACTATAGACTAGACACCATCCAACCTAGGATCCAAAAAATACACAGAAAATAATGAATCTGAGATAGAAAATCAATCCTCTAGATATGAAAACATCAAATGGCTAAGTTGGAAAGGCAAGCAGAATAGGAGTGAATGGCGATCTAATAAAAAAAAAATCTTAAAATTTCGGCAAATTTTACGAAGGGAGTTAATTAAAAAAAAATATCCTGATAAGCAATAGGATCTCCGTGTCAGAGTAAAAAAGGTAGTAGCCAAAAATTCAGTTAGGAAGGAATTATAACTGGAGTAAATCATATGGTCTAATAGTTAATCCGTCTAAAACTCAAAGTATAATAATAGGCAGTCGTCATTTCGTTTTCCGGATCGACTTTAATGAGCTACCTTCTATCATTTTCGACGGTACTGTTATACCTTATTCCGAAACTTTCAGAAACCTTAGAGTAATTTTTGACTTACTCTAGAGTTTCTGAAAGTGCCTCAGGTCGAAGCAGTCAGGAAGGCGGTGTTTGCAGCGTATGGTTCACTGAATCGTCTGCGTAATTTTTTACCGATCAGTACCAAAATCACTTTGGCGTATTCCCTAATGTTGTCTATTATCGACTACGCTGATGTGTGCTATACAGATCTATCAGAAGAACATCTTAAATAACTTGAGCGTCTGCAGAATGTTTGCATTAGATTTATTTTCAATCTTCGAAAATATGACCATGTGTCGTATTACCGTTCAAAGTTAAATTGGCTCCCTATTCACCGGCGCAGGGACTTGCATACTCTTACGGTTCTTAACTCTATACTTTTCCTTCCAACATCTCCACCATATCTTAAACAATCATTCTCTTTTCGCTCCTCTTCATCTCAATGTACGTTGCGTATGTAAATTATTACCTTTTCACATCTTAAAACAATTTCATCCATTTCATATGTAAATATTATTACATTCTTTATTTTTATAGATTTTTTATTTGTTATAACATATTAACGCTATTAATATATTTATCCTTCTCAATATTGCACCCACTCCCCACAGCATCTTTATTCGTTATCCAGTTTCACCATTATTCGTTATCCAGGTTGCCTGGAAGAAATTGCTGTTAAGCAATAAGGCCGCCATTTGTTTACTCCACAGAAATAAATCTAGTTAGAAGGAACATGTTCGTCGATTTATATGGAGACCGAGCGTGTCCCATTTTGTGTAGGTATCATGACGTCACGATCTTAATTTAGTGATGGAAGACATAATTTCACTTGCATCGAATACATGTTGTATTTGAAACGGCATACCGATTCTTATCGATTGAAAAACGATATCGATCGACGGAGACCAACGTGTACAGTCTGTCTATAAAGTCATGAAAATAATGTTTGAGGAACTAACATTAGACACAAGTATCACAACACTGAATCAAAGTACATCGACTGTCAACAACTTGATTTTTTAGCTCGATTTTCTGCATTTTTGATTTGTTTTGATTAAACTGAAGCTACTTCTTCTAAACTCCGTCGAAAAGTGTTAAAAATGAAGAGAATTAATCAGAGTGAAGCTCAGGATATTATTTATAAAGTTTTTCAGTGATGTTTATGGAACAAGAAGCTGGACACATTTTATCATATTTGTAGAATGTTAAAGCTCGAACGGCAGTAATCGTGTTACTGATTGAGTTTTGGTTACCAGAAGTTTCAAATTTACTAAATATATGAATTTAAGTCTAAAAGAAGTATTGATTACATTATGCATTTATAAGTTAGATTGAAAATGTTAGAAGGCTATATTGTAGTGCGGTCCGAACTTTCAATACTTTTGGATAATCAAATTTATCATTGATTTTAATCTGAATAAAAAATATACCTTTTAGGAATGTACGATTTTTACCAATAAAAAGTTTGTGCTTTATATTACTAAAATTATAGCATTAATTTGATCATTGGGGCGATTCCATTCTTTTTGCCAAATACCTATAGGTATTACATTTTTAAACTTACTTTCAGGAAAATCAGAGAATATAGTGCTACGTATTGTAGATGAAGGTTATAAAAATGGTGGCATATTTGAAACCCCTGGGAAACATAGATAGTCGTCCTAAGAAATAAATGGTTAACTGCAACATTTGTGCACTTCGACAAAAGATTCAGTTCTTTTACTCTGTGAAAAAAAGAGGTACCTACATGAAGAAAACATCAGTGGATTGCCAAAACCGATCTGGATTTTAATTGTAGCCTAGAAGTTCTGCGTTAAATTCTGAAATATATTGGGTTTTCTTACAAGGAGTGTCAAAGTAACAGGCTTTAATCGAACACAAGCACACATTGCAGTAAAACGAGAAAACAACTTGGCAATTATAAAAAAAAAAAGATTTATCAAAAATTACGATTACTATATTGTAATCTTCAATGTAGAATAAACTCATTGTCTACGAATTATACGCCTTTCTTTACCTTTTCTGGGGTAATAAGAGTAAAAAAATCCTACTATCAAAATCATTTGTCTCACTACACAGGGTTGCTACGTGCACGATCGAAGCGCCCTCAATTTTTTTCATGACTTTATAGACAGACTACCATTTTGATTATATATTATGTATATGTCACGAACTCACGTATGTAATTTAGTGAATCGGCGCAAAAAAGATTTTATGCGATAGAATAGAAATCGGCATTTTTCTGTGGGCAAACACTTTGTAGTAGCCGCTACCCCCTCCCGACACGCTACACATTTTTACGTCCTGTGTTGTTATGTTATGTTTCACGGCGGGCTTTTTTGCAACTCGATACTCAGTTCCTATTTTCCAGACACGGGGTTGCTTTAGTCCTGCCACCCCAGCTCCTCCAGGAAGCCCGTAAGATCTCGAACTCTGCCGCATGCGTCCACTAGTATCCTTGGGCTTCATAGATATGTAGTCCTTTTGTCTTAATAGACTCCTGCATTCCAGTATCACATGAGTGCACAAGCGCTTATGTGATACTGGAATGGAGACTGCGGAGACAATCTTCTCAGTCTCCATGCACGCCCTGCTCAGAGGACTGTCAGAATAACCCATGTTATATAGGTGTTTGTTAAAGTTTCCATATCCAGTAAGTATACCTACTATTTGCCTTAGAGTCCTGTTGCTTCAATCCATTTATTTTTAATATTAGGATCATACGGAAAACTAAAACAAAAATTACAGTATAATTCAATATAAAATTAATTATCCTTTCTTCTGCTTTCAAAAACGATATTTTTTTAATCGGGTAAAAAAAATCGCATTGTACAGCACTATTCTCCATTTTTGGCCTCCAACAAATTGACCTTGAATTATACATCGATGGTTTTACAAGCACAACAAATTTGGACTGTCAAATTAAAGCCGCAATGGAAAGCTATTACTAGACACATGACCGTTTTGATAAAAATAATACGGAGCAACAAAACTAATGATTTTTAATTCAAAATAGATATATCAAGGTAAATAGTTACTTACCGATGGAAGGAAATACCTCGACTATAAGATCCAACCATATTGGTGGTGTTTGAGCAGGTAATTATCGAACAACGCATCATTTTAAATTTCGTCCAACACCGATTGTGATCGAAAGTGGACTGAGCCTCGCGGCGAGCAATGAAGCTGTCTAGACGTCGTTTCGGCACGCGAAGTACGTACACTTTTTCCTTCTAACTAGATATATTTCTGTGGTTTACTCAATGTTTTAAAATAATAAGCTCCTGTAAACATTGTATCATACTGACTGCAATAAAGTATATTATTATTATTATTATACTATAAGATCTAAATCAATATAAATGATATACACTGCTTCACTTAGCTGTGAAGGAGTGGCTTGACAGTAAATTTGTAGGTCGTTTGCATAAAGGTGATAGGAAGAAGAAAGGTTCTTAGAAATGTTGTTAATAAAAATTGCAAAAGAAGAGAAGATAGCACGCCATCTTGTGGGACTCCGGCAGTCGTGTCGCACCAAGAGGAAAACTTCTCGTCAATACGTACTCGTTGCCGGCGTCCATACAGATAACTGTGAAATCACTAAGTTACGGATGGAGATATGATAATAGAGCGCAGTAGAAAGAGCAGGATGTCAAAATTTGCAGTGTCGAACGCACAACTGAAGTTTAACAAAAGTTTGTACAGTTAAAAGACCATTTTCCATCCCAAATCGGATATCATAGCTAATTTTAGTCAATGCAGTTGCGGTACTGTGGTCCAGACGAAATTGGTTCAAGATTGAAAAGGGTTCAAGAGTCCATGACAAGAAAGAAAAAAAATTAAATTGGTTATGGAAAAGACGCTCAAGGACTTCTGATAGGAATGGGAGAATAGATATAAGTCTAAAGTCAGAGAAGGATTTAGGTTGAGATTTTCAGGAAGAAGAATAATTTGAGCATCTTTCCAAGCGGAAGGAAAAACGGATTTGGATACAGAGTTACGGAATGTGATATTAATGCCCTTCTTAATATCACATTCCATAAATTAAGTAAAAACAAACGGAGAGTACTCAGGATTTGGTAAAGTAGAAATTTGTTGAATAGTTCGATTTTTATCCGAGTCACTAAGATCAGAAGAAGAAAAATGAGAATTGAAAAAATCGATATTAATGTGATGATGTAAGGCGTCTTGATGTTTTCTACCAATCCCAAGAGATCTGAGGAATCTCCAGACTTTAGCTGGATTTCTGGAAATTGGTCATAGGAAACCAATCAATATTACAAGCATCGTCCATAAAATAATCTTGATCTTGTATTCTTAGGATTTAATTTAGGAGGCCTAATTTTATTGGAAAGAAATATTAAATCATGGTATGAGAAAATATTGGCTGAACATTGGCCGTGTTTAGAAATGTATTTTTAAAAATAATTTAAAGTTATCAATATAAACGTTTATAAGCTAGCTACACACTTAATTCAAAAAGACAATCTACACATTAGTCTTAAGTAAACACGGAGCCTTTAAAAGGTCCGAAACATCATCAAAGCAGCAATTTAGATTCTTTCGTTATGCGATATAGTGACAAGAACTATGTTAAAAAAAACTTTTATTGACACCTGTGATTGACACGCTTTAGATTAACATATCTAAAATTGAGTTCCTGTACTGTATTGTACTCTAAAATATTTTATTAGCTTGCCGATATACGAGTACCTGCACAGAAGACTAAATTTCGAAGCACGGCAAATAAACAAAATATTTTAAAAAAATACAATAATTCGCGTTTTCATTTCCACAAAAATGATGTCGAAATCATTTTGTTATTGTGCAAACCATTTGTTATGAAATACCATGCAATAATACAACAGTGTATAGTATATAGTATAATATTAAAATAACATTATGGTATACAGTGTATGCCATAATGTTATTTTAATAGGTTCTAAAAATATATTTGAAAACTGTTTTAGCCATCAGGAAATACTTAAGAGCCATGACGTAATGAAATCATCATACGGATACATGTAATTAATAGCAATTTAATTATTCACACCAAACTTATAAATGCTAATCCATTGTTTGTTTATTAAAGAGATACACCAAAAAAAGAACGCACAAAGGGTCCTGTACCAAAAACGTGCAAAAAAATTTTTTGTGTGCAGTTTTTAATTACATTATGATAAAACTAATACCCTATAATAAGGAACTGAACCCTTAAAATGGCCAAAAGTAGGTCATAATTTTGAAATGAATGAAGTTTAGTGGGAGGGCCACTAAACTAGCACATTTTATGAAACTCTAGCACATTTTTGCCACGAGTTCACAGTTTATTATTTCTCGCTATACATCATTTGTCTCTATTATTGTGTCGCTAACAGCCGTTCTTGTTTTGTCTTTACTTATCGGCTTATGAGACGAGGTATTTGAAGATTGTAATAATAAGCCACTATGTAACCAAGCATGTCAAATGTTACTCTAAATGCTATTTCATCAAAATAATACTATACGTACGCTTCATTTCGCTTCGTAACATTAATCGTTGATACGGAAGTAATTATCTCTAGTGATGGACTAACTAAATACTCGTCAGTATCTAAGAGACAAAAGTTGAGTTGCACCAACATCCATTATGTTCTAATTAATGTCATATTTGTATTAGTAATGTTGCTGATTACGCCGATTCTCAATTTCTCGAGATTGAAATAAGTCTGCCTGCACTTGTTAAACTGTTTATTGTTAACTTTGAAGTTTTACAATTGAAAAGTATATTTATAAAAAAATGGTATTTATGCTGCGGCGACTCAAGGCGCAATGACCCTCTCTCCTCCGCTTCGTACATTACGTTACGTGACGTCACGGTCCGAACATCTTCCCCCGCGCTCGAAAGCTGTAGAGTTTCGAGGAACTGCTGCTGAAGTTGAATCAGGCAGAGGGCAAAGGTTGTGAATGGCTCGTCGCAATATGCCCTTTGACGTGCGTACATCTGCGACGCGGGAAACTCCATCTGTTCCTGGGTATAATTTTACGACGCGAGCCATACGCCATTTCAATGGTGGTAAGTTTTGATCTTTGATGATGACCAATTCTCCATTTTGCAATCCTTTCTCATTTATTCGCCATTTTGTCCTTTGTTGAAGTTCACTTAAATATTCTTTCCTCCAGCGCTCCCAGAAATGTTGCCGCATGTTTTCAAGACATTGATAACGATTCAGCCTGTTAGGGTTGACATCCATAAGATTTTCTGAAGGCAGCGATGTGAGTGGTTTGCCGATCAGAAAGTGTGCAGGAGTCAAGGGATGGAGGTCGCAAGGGTCTGAAGAAAGAGGAGTCAGAGGACGGGAGTTAAGGATAGCTTCGATTTGTGCGAATAGTGTCGACAACTCTTCGAACGTTAAATGTTTATCCCCTAATATCCTAGTAGTATGATATTTAGCAGACTTAACGCCAGCCTCCCACAGACCGCCAAAATGAGGAGAACCAGCAGGTGAAAATTTAAACCGTATGCCCTCATCGGCCGCAAAACCCGTTATATTATCATTGCTTGCTTTAATAAACTTTGCGATCTCGTTACTGGCGCCGACAAAATTAGTGCCATTATCGCAATACAACAGAGATGGCTTACCTCTACGAGCAATAAATCGTCTTAAACATAGAATAAACACATCAGTGGTAAGATCACTAGCGACCTCCAAATGTATTGCTTTAGTTCCGAAACAAATAAATAGGCACATGTAGCATTTAGAAATTTTACAACCGCGACCTTTACGATCGGTGATATAAAATGGCCCAGCGAAATCAACACCGCTAATCTGGAAAGGAAGATTGGGACAAATCCGACTAGAAGGTAAGTTACCCATAATGGGACTGATACATTTTGCTTTTATAGTCCGGCATAATTTGCAGTTATTGACAGTAGCTCGAGCTAGAATTCGGCCTCTAATAGGCCAATACTTATTTCTAATGTCACTCAGTAAGGTCTGAGGACCACAATGCAATAGATTTATATGTTTGTATGCAAATAATAATTTTGTTAAATTATGTTTTGTTTCTAATAATATAGGATATTTCTTTTCGTAGGGTTCTGTGGACTTCTCAAGGCGACCACCTACGCACAAAAGACCAGATTTATCCAAAAATGGACTCAACGAAAGAATGCGAGACTTGACAGGTAAAGATTGATTACTTTTTATTAATTTTATTTCATTAGGAAAACATTCCTTTTGATGTTGTTTTAGTAGAAATTGTAACGACTTATTTAGTTCGTCAGTACTAAAATGACCGGTTCTTTTATTATTTTTATTGCGTAGGTTATGAATAAATCGCAATACATAACACGTGGATCTAAGTAATATAGAAAATTTAGAAAATCTTTCAAAGTTTACTAGTGGATACAAATCTAAAGACGAACTTAGTGCAGTTAGCGAGCACGGTTTGATCTCAGGCAAATCAGAACCCTTTGATTTTATTATCTGGGGCCAATCACATAGTTCGTTTTGCAAGAATGTGGGGCCTTCCCACCATAATTTAGATGAATGAATAGAAGCAGGATTTAAACCACGAGATGCTAAATCGGCTGGATTATCATTGCCAGGGACATGTCTCCAAGTATAAGAAGCAGTTAATTGCTGAATTTCGCTAATTCGATTTGAAACGAAAACTTTTAAATTACAGGGCTGAGAATCCAACCACCCTAAAACTACTGTTGAATCAGTCCAATAAAAAACAGTATCTATTTGACACCGAAGTGCTTTTACTACCTTCACACTTAACCTAGCAGAGAGCAAGGCACCGAGTAGTTCCAACCTAGGAATAGTTACAGTTTTGACCGGAGCAACTTTGGTTTTTGCACAAAGCAACCTGACCACAACGTTACCTGTACTATCCGTTGATTTGAGATATAACGCTGACGCATATGCTACTTGAGAAGCATCAGAAAATGCGTGCAACTCAATTTTGACTGCTTGATTTATTAGAGTCCATCTAGAAATTTCAAGGGTAGACAATAACTTTAAATTTTTAATAAAATTCAGCCACTGCCCTTTCAATTCAGTATCGACTGGGTCGTCCCATTCAAGCTTTGAAATCCATAGCTTTTGTAAAATAATTTTTGGAATAATGGTGCACGGGCTTAATAATCCTAATGGATCAAAAATCTTAGCTGAATTTGATAAAATAGCTCGTTTTGTTACATTTGAACTGAATTTAATGTCTACAGGAAACACAAATACATCTTTTAACGGATCCCATCTCAAACCTAAAATATTAGACTGACATGACATATCCAAATTTTTTAACTCAGGGGTACTAATCTCGTTTTCAAAAATATCGGGAACATTTGTTCGCCATTTTCGTAATGGTAAGCATGCAGAGTTCAAAGTAGCAGTAACAGACTGTTTTATATTTATTAAATCGTATTCGTTGTCTGCACCTGACAAAAAATCATCTACATAAAAATCTTCTTTGATTAGTTGTGATATGGTTCTGTTATGGCATTCCTTTGAGAGTTGTAATAAACATCGTGTACTCAAAAATGGAGCAGAAGCTGTGCCATAAGTAACTGTATTTAACTGAAACACTTTTATTGCCTGTGATGGTTCATCACGCCACAAAATAAGTTGTAAATTACGTTGATCAGAATCTACCAAAATTTGTCGATACATTTTCTCAACATCTGCGGTCACTACAAATTTATGTTGTCGATATCTTAAAATAATTGAAAATAAATCATCTTGCACAACTGGCCCGACATATTGCAAATCGTTATACGATAAACCAGATGTAGTTTTAGCTGATGCGTCAAAAACAACGCGAAGCTTGGTTGTCTGACTAGCCTCTTTTATTACCGCATGATGTGGGAGATAATTACCGAGGGTAGGCTTCGATATTTCGGTCATATGTCCTAAAGATTCGTATTCATGAATGAAATTTTTGTAATCGACTTTAAGCTGAGGTTTATTTTTTAGTTTTCGCTCTAATTGTATTAGTCTCTTTTCCGCTATGCTATAAGAATCACCTAAGCTTTCAACAGAGCCTTTAAGTGGTATCCGAACACAAAACCTACCGTCGTCATTTCGACGAGTAGTTTCACTAAATATTTTTTCACAATAGTTGTCAGAATCAATTTCATTGGGACTAGGGATCTCTTCCAGTTCCCAAAACTTGGACAATTGTTGTCTAATTTGTTGTGAAAAATTGCAATGTATTTTCCTTGTATGAATGTAGTCAATTGAAGACATTGATCCAGCAATTATCCAACCGAATTCGGTATTTTGTAGTATAGGTTTATCCTGTCCTAGAGATAGTCTATCCGGACGAATGATATCCCAAAATATGTCAGCGCCCAGCAATAAATCTATTTCAGATGGCTTATAAAATTTAGGATCAGCAAGCTGAATATTCTCAGGGATATTCAAGTTCCGAACACACAACTCAACTTGAGGCAATTTATCCGCGATCCTAGGCAAAATAAAGCACGTAATAGAAGTTTGAAATGAGTTGTGCAATGAATAAAATTTAATAGTACAATGTTCTGTTACATTTAGAATACTGTTACCAATACCAGTTACATTATGATAATATTTTTTTTCTTTGCAGGTACCAATTTTCTGTTGTGCTCTAGCGGTTATAAAAGAAGATTGACTTCCGCTGTCCAACAAAGCCCGTAAAATGTGTATTTCATTATTGTGTATAACCTTGACCAACGCCGTAGACAAAAGGGCTTGATTGGTGGTTACAGCAGACATTGATATAGAATTAGACGGACTTGATGAACTCTGATCAGACTGAGCAACAGGAACAGGTAAGATAACTTCATTAGTAGACTCGGGAACTTGTACAGTTTGTAAGGAAGTCTGTTTGTGTAATAAAGTATTATGTTTTCTATGACAAATTCTACAACCACTCATTCTGCACTGAAAAGGCAAATGACCGTTACGCAAACAATTACTACACAACTTTAAAGCTGAAACTTTATAAATTCTTTGCTGAATTGGTAAGGATTTAAAATTACTGCACTCATATATTTTATGTTCTTGTTTACATATGGGACAACAACGTTTCACAGAAGCTTCAGAAGAAGAACAAATAAACGACTTCATGTTTGGCAAACTATGACGTTTTTCATTTTTTGATGATTTATTAGAATGTATTGTTTCTAATATTGCAGCGCGTTGACGTAAATAAGAATAAAAATCTTCTAATGTTGGAGAGTTATTATTACTCCTGAATTCCTCCCAATTCCTAGCAGTAGCACTGTCTAACTTCGCTGAGGCCATATAAATAATAATCGTGTCCCATTTATCAGTTGGTTCACCTAACAAATTTAATGCACTCAAATTTTTTGATAAATCGTCGATTAATCTGCGAATACCAACTTCAGATTCTTTTTGCAGTGGTTCAATAGAAAACAGGCACTTGAGGTGTTCATTTATTAAAAGACGCTTATTGTCATACCTTTCACAAAGCAGGTTCCAAGCAATCACATAATTATTAGCCGAAACTGCCACAGAACCAATTACCGAACTGGCCGAACCTTCCAAATAAGATTTTAAATAATGGAATTTATTTATATCTTCAATAGACTCGTTATGGTGGATTAAGGATAAATATGTATCCCTAAAAGAAAGCCACCTATTAGGATCCCCATTAAACGAAGGAATCTTTAAAGGTGGCAATTTTAAATTACTATAACATTTGCCACTATTGTTGGATGAAGATTCCTCTTTAACCTTTTTTTCGAAAAAATCTAATAATGACTGAGCTTGAGCAATTAAATTATAAAACAAATTCTCAGTAATTTCGCGCTCATTCATTTGTTTAGTTATATCTTCGTCCAACATTTCAATTTGAGATTGAATATCCTCATAGATGCACGACACTTCACGCATCTTACTTAATCGGACACGTAATTCATTTATCCTTAATGCACTTGTATCATTGGAATCCAATAACGGCTTTAAATATTTTTCGAACAAAGTAAATCGAGCCTTTATGTTACCTCTTTGCTTAATAAGATCTTTTAAATCACTCATCTTGTCGGCACAAATAACGTAACACACTATAAATCACTACAGATTATAAAACTATGATCATTAATAAATTAGTAAATATGTTACGATTGAATCCTTTGCACGCTGTGTTATGTTGTTCACTAGATAACAAACCAGTTTTGCGGCCGACTTGGAGTGCACGGTAGGTATCTTATTGTTTGAATGCGCACTGTTCACAACAACTTTTTCTTTTGTTATTAAATCTGAAATATTCACTTAGTGAGAAAATTTTACCTTTTTATTAAGTATAGTTTAAGTTGACGTAAATAAATGTATGAAGAATAATTCTATCTTGATTTTTTTTATTTTTTATTTTGTTGGGGGTAAATAACGTCGCGAATGAGTTGAAGTATCTAATTCACACAAATCAAGGCAAAAGGGAGTTAGTATTATTGAAAAGGATATTTTACACACTTCCTTCGGAAATGATGCTGCAGCTGCTGGCTGGCGGGTTCCTGAAGGACGGGTCTCCTTTTGGCAAATTTGCAATGCCGCTCGTCACTGCGGCCGTGATATATGTAATCACGTCGGGGTCACCAAAATGATTACGCCGATTCTCAATTTCTCGAGATTGAAATAAGTCTGCCTGCACTTGTTAAACTGTTTATTGTTAACTTTGAAGTTTTACAATTGAAAAGTATATTTATAAAAAAATGGTATTTATGCTGCGGCGACTCAAGGCGCAATGACCCTCTCTCCTCCGCTTCGTACATTACGTTACGTGACGTCACGGTCCGAACAGTTGCTTTAATTGATATTTGTGCAACGGGCTGTATGTGACAAAATACTAAGTACTTTTTATAGGCGAAAGTTGTAAATTGTGAAAAATGTATTATTGGCTCAGCTGTTTAAATTATTATCCAAATGACAATATTTGTCTGTTAGTGACATTTGTCTTATAAACGGTCGCTATCCAACCGGTTTTTATGTGTACATAATCTGTCACTTTGGTATTTTACATTTATAATTATTATTTTTTTATTTTTCTAAATTTTTATTTAATTATAAATTAATTGTACCTGAATTATAAAACAATTAATTATTAAGATAAACTATTAAATATTTGTTTTAAAAATATTAACATGTTATTTAAAAACATTTTTAAGAATTGCTAAAAATACCAACGAAGTCATTTAATGTGACTAGCGGTTTTCTTATTGAGGTTCATTAGCTCAATCTGTACACACCATTAATAACATTAGTATAGATCCCTTGGAAAAAATTAATGAGCAATCTAATTGAAACTAGTGATTCTATACTTTGCTAGGTGTTCTACCCCGGCTTCACCCGTATAAATTATAGCCTATGTCATTCGCATGGTATCTAGATAGTCGTAGGTAAAAGAATTTTCTTGAACTGCACTTGAACGCAATCGTGATCGATCGACATTGCAATTGTGACGTTTCGTACTCTTGATTTGGTACACTAGCGCCAATTGGCTCAACATTACGTGATTATTGAATTAACTAATTGACATTGAGTAAGTATTGAGTCTATGTTTCAGGATTAAGTTCAAATTTCATCAAGAAAATTGAGACCGTCATTGGATTGGATTAAAATTTGAGATTGCATTATAGAGTAAGCCTGCTGATCAGTAAGTTACAAACTTTACCTATTTATAATTGTATAGATACCATGATTTGATTTTAGTGATTTGTGAGTGACAAAAAAATATCAAGTGACCGCGGTCTCCTCACTAAGCCCTTATGCAATATTTGGCATTTATTGTTTTTGTGTTGCCTTAATTAGATAGGATTACAATATCAGTGCTAACGTTTTTGATGATTATTTCATTTAAAAAATATATTCTACATTATTATGAGTTGATACTATTCCATTATTGATTATTATAATTAATTTAATTCAACCATATTAGTAGGGAGAGAGTGAATTACTTACTAGTAAACAATCGTTTGCATTATTTATGAAGAAAAGAAGGAAAAAAATTATTAATAGATTCTTCTTAGATATTTCGATGGCTTTGGCTGCTTTTGTTTAGGCTTCAAAAGCAAGTCGGCAGGCCACCTGCGTTTAGATTCCGAAAGAATTTAAATACTACTGTGTAACTTATATTCAAGGTTATAACAAGGTCAGAATAGTGGAGAAGATGCCCACTGCATTTTGTTAGAATAAGTTTCAAGCACTTACAACTAAGAAACAAGCATATTAACTATCTATCGTTCGAGAGGATGAGTTATGAATGATATACACACAATCTTCATTGCAAGGCGCTAATGGGGCAACACACGCAAAATAAAAAGGAATTTTCGGGATTAGAAAAGGAATGATAAAGTTGTAAAACTAGAGTCCATGTCCTACTACGCAAAATGCTGATTGGTGAGTGGGTATTAACGACTATAGACGCAGGGACCAAGAGCTTAATGAACCTTCCTAGTCACGGAAACGCTCGAAATAATTAAATATTTTTGATTACCCATCTTATGACAGGCACTAGAGAAGTGGCTCAACTTCCGCATCTGAGACCGAGCGCGCTAACCACTGCGACGGCGATCTCCTCACTTTCCCTAATTTAAACAAGGTAATATGTTTTGCATTTATACTAACATTATAAAGGCCTACGTTAAGTTTCTAGCCTAACTTTGTTTATAGAAGGGTAATCCTCCCAAATACTGATCCGATCATAACAATTCTTTCACCTGCGTGTAGCTACATCATACGCGGGTAATATAAGCTTTAATTTGTGTGGGCGAATTCACGGGTTTTGAAAAATTTGCCGTGATAATGTTTCTGCATCTGCAGCGCTGCAGCTCTAACTACATAATCACGTTTGCAATTCACTAAGCACTGCTCGTTTATCAGGCACTTTATAGAAACTACGCCAGCTCATTCTGTAGGTAAATCACAACGGTGAAGCTTTCAAATTGGAATATCCATTTAGACTATGTTGTACACAGTAAAGTGTGTTACACCTTTTTAGAAGGTTTCTATTTTGTTATTTAACTAGCATTAGAAAAACAAAAAATATTTAATTATTACAACTATGCCAGCATTTTTACCCGTGTGGATTACACGTTTTTTTTTTCAGAAAGAGAAATTTATTTTCACTTGGAAGATGGAGGATTACCAAACAAATTTTCAACCCTCTCTAAGGGGGTCCAAAAATTATTCCCCTGTCAATCACTGAGGAAAATTTTTTGGCTATTTATTATTTATCTATTCAGTCATGAAAAAGTACTTTTATATACAAGTATAGTTTAAATAAAATATACAAACAGTGTCCCAATAGATTAAGTTACTACCATAAATAAATTCACAATGAGCTTTCACAGTATATTTTGTACAAGGTTCTAACGTGTAATAAATTGACTTTTATATTAATTCAACTAACTTTATCATTGACTTATCGAATCAAAATTTAACTTACTTAAATTCTAATTCAAAATCATTTGTTCATTCTTGGTTATTACAGACACTTTTAAAAGCCGAAACTCCATGACATCAATTTGCAAATCTACGAGGAAAATGGTTTCACAAAGAAGAACCGGCAAGATAATCAGCAGCTTTTACTCCCTATTCTTTTTCGAATATTATTTATTTTAGATGTCAAAATAAGTCAGCACGTTAGACTATGCGCTTGGAATTGATTTTACTTGTCGTTTAAAATTTAGTTAGTCAAAAGTCAAAATCAACCTTAAATTCGTATTTATAATTTAATTTTTTATTCGAATTAAATTTTAAATTCGTATATACGAAATAAAATTTTATTTCGTATATAAATTTATATACGAATTTGATTTTGACTTTTGATAAACATCAAGGGAGAAATGATGTTGGATGAACATATACAGAAATGACTGAATTCGCATATCTCCTGCCACCTTGACACGACAAATGGAATGAAGCACCCTCGCCAGTGTTTGGCTGCCGTAATTAGAATTTCAGCAGCAAAATTCAGTTTTGTTGGTCCAGCGAATTAGATATCTACGGACCTCTTGTGAGGATTAAATATTAATGAAACGTGGAATAGACATCTATATATTTGATATTAAATTGCTTTTTCTCATTTTCCATTGTAAGTTATAATTAAGGATTCAGAATGAATGGTTCGCTTTACCTTAGTGTAGAATAATGTAAAAAAAAAAAATTATTATACAAACTGACTTAAAAAAATAGGTTGAATAAATAGTATGTATTTAATTTCGTTGGGTTGGCGCAATATTCAAAATTGTATAGTACATTTGAAAATGTATAATGTATGTATAATGTAAATGTATAGTGTAATTGTATGTTAGCATGATCATATTGAAACCTTTGGGTTCCATTTTGGTAAATTTTTTTTTATAGTTAGCTATGAACTTAGGGAACAGCACAAGTCTTATCAAAATCAATCAAGTGATTTTATGGATATAAATTATAAATCTTTAACCAACTTTCAAAAAGGACCAAATATAGAAAAAACTACTAAAATAATCCGGGAAATTTTAAGTGACGGAAGTATTGCGTAGATTATTTATGTTTCAGGAATTATTTTTTAAGCTTTTTAAAGAAGGTTTTACATTTTTAATGTTTTTTACAAATATAAATGTAGAGAAAGGAAAACATTAGCTTAATGATACTAAATGTATGATCAAATAACTATCTTTATGATCAGTTTTTAGAGTTCCGTACCCAAAGTGTAAAACGAAAACCCAGTTACTCAGGATTCTCTATCTGTCTGTTACCAGGCTGAATCTCATGAACTGCGAAAGGTACATAGATGTAATTTTCACAGGCGATGTATTTCTGCTAACGCTTCAACAACAAATACTAAAAACCAGAATATAATTAATATTTAAGGCGCTCCCATACAACTAACGTGATTTTTTTGCTGTCCCATTAAACATATCCTATTTTAATGGACGTTTGTGCAACTGTCTAACTATATCATGAAACGTGATAGTTAAACAGTTGAGATTTAAACAGATGATATATTTCTGTTGCCACTATAACAATAAATTTAAAAAAAATAAAATAAAACACAAAACCCGCCTGCATGAAACTAACTAACCGGAAAGGTTGGAACAAGATAAAAAAATATATAACATGCAGTCGGAGGCATGCTCAAAGAAGGAATTATTTGACTTATTATTTAATTTCATATTTTAAAACTTTATAATTTTATTGTTTTATTATTATTACGTTAATGATAATTATGATATAGCTTTTTGGAATCAACGCGAAATATATAATGCAACGCGAAAGTTTAAAAGTTTATATATAAAGGCGTCGCACAGGCGGAATATTTGACTTTTAACATTACTTATATTTGGGCTACTAAGACAAATCTAACGATAATTTAACTATCTAAATCCGTTCAGCGGTTTTGGAGAGAAATATGTAAAAAGGAATAGGATATACCGCCACCAAGTGGTATATTCAGCCGACCAATTGGCTAAACTTTAATTGAATGGCCCCTTTCAATTACTAGGCTAACTTTTGATCAGCCGAGTAGCTGCTAACTAATTAACTATCAATTCACCGGGAACACCGATATTTATTGGTTGGATTACAAGTTAAACAAAATATATATTGTAGTAAATGATGGGTGATTTTATATAAAACTCAAAAGCTCCTCGTAACAAAAGGCTCATCGCAACTGGGTGTTAATGGTCCGTATGATCCAATAGAAGAAACTAACGTATACAGCTTAAACTTTCATGATAAGTTCTCAATACTAATACAATTATACAAAAACAAGATATACAGCGATTCAGATGGCTAATTGTCTAATTTAAATCTGTCACATTCCCTTTCAAAGGTATAATGACTGTGAAAGCAATTTATTCAATTATGTAACATATAAAATTGCAATCGCTTTAGGAACGATGATTTGAAATCGAAATGATGCTTTGAACGATCAAGAAACTTAATAGAAACTATGTAACTTAAAGTAATATTTGCGTTCTAAAATCAAATAAACATTACAAGCGCAATCGTTACCTATGACATATCAAATAGTTGTAACGTGAAGTTCTTGAATAACTTTAAAATGTCAAATTGAAAGGGATGGTAATAGATTTTAACATAAGACCCCTGTTTCCAACCTCACAACTAATATAGCTTATGCAGACCTATGTCTATGGTTGGAAACGGCCCTAGAACCTTATTTTATGATATGAAAATAAAATGTGTTACGATATGAAAAAGTATGAAAATCATACCGTAACGACAGATACGTTATGAAAGAAACACACACAAACACACTTTTGCATTTATAAATACTGCCATTACTAAAAATATACTTACGACCTCCGTAGCAGAGTGGTTTGCACGCCAGTTTCAAGGTGTCGCCATCTCTGAGGTCCCGGGTTCGATTCCCTGTCGGATCAATGTAGAATATTAAGTTTTCTATATTGTCTCGGGTCTGGGGGTTGTGTTACCTTCGTTGTCTCAGATACTCCATAATACGGGGGCTTTAGCCATCTTGGAATCTGAGCAATGTATGTGATGTTGTTAGATATTTATTTTATTTGTTAATATTCTACTTAATAATCTACTAGTTGTTTTCCCGCGACTTCGCACGCGTAAATTATAGCCAATGTCAACCCCCTATCATGTAGCTACCTGTAGCTACATCATACCAGCAGTTTTGGAGCCTGTTTGATGCAAACAATCAAATATTTTAATTTAAATAATTTCCTCTTTAAATAATATTAGTATAGATTAGAGTTAATTCGAAACGCGTTATTATTCCACGTTCATCAGCACGTACGTGTAATTCCTGTATATGCAATACTTAGAGGCATGCAAACCACAATTTCAGATTCCATTTGCGAGTATTACAGTATGCATTAAACTAATCACTTCGCGGCATGTGTATTACGTACAGACAACTAAGTGACATACGAGTAGTTATATAACCACTAGCTACCGTCCCGGCTTTATGACTTCCTTAACACTGATAGTTCTGTTCTTAATGTATCATTTTCAGTGCGGCCAGTAGATGAAGTCGCTGATCCTGGAGTTAGGGCTTCCAATCTCGGAATACCGAGATATCAGCATTGCGGGATCCCACATCCTTTATTCCAATACCGTGTTGCGAGATTCGATGCGCAGGATCTGCGGGATTTACAAGACTGCTAAAAAACATCCACACAACTTCGCGTGATTGACAGCGCACTGACGGACAAAATGACTAAACTAAGTAATTATCGTAATTTTGTAGTTAAAAGATTTTTTTAATGTGAAATGTGGGGGTGAACGGCACGGATAGAGATCTTCGCGCTGTTCCCGTGCATCTCCTCCATGGAGAGGACACATCTCTGGGTTTGAGTGGGTATGCCCTTCTATTTTTTGTTGCATGCCCCTATTGCATTCTGGGGCGGGTCCGCAGGGTAGAGTCCCACGTAACACGCTGACCCGCGCTAAGAGGAATGATAGAGCACCATGACTCATTTGTTTGGAGTCGTATTATAAAATAGACGAAAATTTTATTTGCGATCTCCACTGAACTCCATTTTGACACTTGATCTTGTAACGATAAACTGTTAATTCGTATTCCTTAAGCATTAGTGATGAAAATGAACTTAAATAAGTAAAATCAAAAATTATAAAATATATAGCAACTGCTTATGGATAAGTAATTTATTGAAAATGAGTTACAAAATACCAAAACTGCGCGATGTCCACTTGCCTAAAGAGCTGACTGCTGTAACAAATTCAAATTAAATTTGAATTTATTGCAATAAATTAAATTTGAGTTTATTGCAATAAATTCAAATTTATTTCAGTTGTCCTCAGAAATTGCCAGAGTTACAGAATAAGAGGCAGATGTATGTGTAATACTCATATTTGATATTGGTATATTGGTATTCTTTTTGTCGATATAAGTCATAATGTTTCGTGACATAAGTGAAGTGAGTTTTGAAATGACATAGGAATAAAATATGTGAGACACGTTTAATCAACCCATTTTGTCTTGTATGTTTATATATAAAATGGAATTAAAAGAATTTCTTCACTAAAAGACGTGAATTCCGACACATAAGTGAATTCGGGTTCGGATTTTTACAGAATCACCCTGCTGTTCTCAAGCTTTCCCCATGGATGGAATCTAATAGAGAGAAAAGGACATGACCCACCCGAAGCTTCAGTGTGGATTGGTGGCAGTTAACGCCTACAATTGCACCCGGGACTAACAGCTAAACGAGCATTGTGAAGAATCGAAAAAATTTTTGGTCACCCATCCTATTACCAGCCTTTGCGGAAGTTGCTTACCGTCCCCATCGCAGACCGAACGCGTTAATCATTACGTCATCAAGGTCCTCTAAATAATTAATTGTTTTAAAGATTAAATACCATTATAATAATAATAATAATAATAATAATTTATTTTGCTAGAAACATGGTTACATAGATGTTAGGATAGGGGGTACACTGGTCAGCATATTTCGCTAAATATTCAGCATGCAAAATATAAAAATGTTAAAGTTAATCAATGTCACTACAATTACCGAACACAACAAATAATGTAAAAATTTGCAATTGTAAATTATGTCATAATCAAGCAGAATCAATATTAAGTCATTATTACTGTCAATACTAAGTCATTATTAATGTTTAGTTACATTAATTATTATTTATTCATAAATTCCTTAATTGAATAAAAACATCTATCACAGAGCCATTCGGTAAGTTGCCTTTTAAAATAATTAAATGGAAGTTCTCTTATGTTCCTTGGAATTCTATTATATATTTTTACTAACATAAAAGAACTATTTCTGTGGTAAATGTCACTTACACATCTGGGTAGTAATAATTTGGTTGGGTCTCTAGATGGATACTCATTAAAACTGGTAGCTTTTTGGAATAAATTAGCATATTTTCTCACAAAAATACCTACCTCCAAAATATAAAAACCTGTGACTGTCAGTAACTTAAGCTTTTTAAATAAAGGTTTACATGAATCCAAAGGCCCAGCACCACATATTGCTCTAATACACTTTTTTTGTGTTATAAAAACTTTATTTATATCAGTTGAATTCCCCCACGCTATTAACCCATACCTCAGTGCAGATGCCACATAACCATGGTAAGCGGTAAGGGCAGTTTTTTCATTAGATACTTTTCTCAATTTTTTTAATGCAAAAACAAAACGGTTGATTCGGGTACAAACTGCTTTTATATGGGCTTTCCAATTACATTGGGAGTCGAGTATCAAACCCAAGAATTTAGCCTCAGTCACCTCCACAATACTTTCACCATTACAGCGTATATCTAATGGTTTTCGTTTGTTTTTATAATTTGAAAACTGTACTAATTTTGTTTTTAATATATTTACTTTCAAACAATTTTGATCGAGCCATTGAGTCACGGATTTTATTGTTTCATCTAAAATAGCTTGATATTTTGCATTTTTGTCTGTGTCTGGGATCACGACCGAAATGTCATCAGCAAAGAGGATACAAGGTTGCTTCGTTACTTTTGGGATATCATTTATATATATAAGGAACGTACGTTAACGTTATATATATAAGAAATTATAATATTATATCATGAATAATAATTAAAACCTTCCAGTAGGTGACGTTATTCTTGACGATAGACCTGTTCCCGCTCACTTCATTTGTTATGTTTGTCTTCCACACGTCCACCTTTATTACCTCGTTCACTGCTGAAGCCATGGACGTTCTGTTACATATTCCTACCGATATAAGCTCTGATTTATAACGACCCTGTAAAATTATAAAAGAGACCTTTGCATACATTTATTGAGGTTATAAGGACTAATGGAATAAACTCTTAATTTTTTTTATAAATTTAGTATAAGGCAGTAAAATGATACCATTGGACAATATTCCTCCCGGACCTCTGTGGTATATAGGGGTGAAAACTATTTAAAATGGCCATTGCGACAAAAATGAAACAAAAATGAAACCATAACAAAAATGAAAACTTAGGGTCTTTACGCAATACACATAATAACGGATAATTATTTCTTTATTGATCGAACACATAAAAGCACAATAAAACACATGTATTTTTTTATGATTTGTTTAGTACACGAAAAAAGAAATTCACACTTTGGTATTGATTCAGTCTCAGACGATTAGAAAATTAACTCGATTTACATATTTTTTACATAACTTTCCAAAAAATAAGCGTGTATTGTGTTTAAAATTCATTATGTATGTATGTATGTGAGATTTTTATTCCAATATTTCTAAACGCCTGAACGGATTTTAATATTTGGGGTATCGTTTTTTAAATTAACAATATGGCAGACGTATACCGCTATTTTAAAGCTTTTTCGAAGTCTGTATTTTATCATTGATTTTAGCTTTATGCATATCAAATTAAAGCTGGTGATGAGAATAGTCCAAAAAATTATATATATATTATCGATATAATCAAGTTGGTCACTAAAAATGAAATAAAAATTAATAATTTAAAAAATTAAAAACACAACTGCCAAAACAAACTAAAAAGTAGAAAAACAAGTTGTTTCATAGCAGTTGGGGGTCGGTTTCATCGTTTTATAGAACACCTTTTAATCCTATTTGGCTCCCTACTGCAATGAGAATATATGCCATAATACAACTTGTTTTTCTACTTTTGACTTCATTTTTGGCAGTCGTGTTTTTAATTTTTTAAATTATTATTTTTGTTATTTTACTTACATATCTAATAAATAACTCCTACGTTCTCAAAATATAATAGTCAAGGGCACAAACATAGATATCTCTCGACGACATCCTTTAACAATCATATTGTCCAATATTAAAAAAAAACTTAATTAAATTATAGTACCCAACTTATATATTATATAACTATTTATGCATATACCGGATACCTATTACATTATTCACCCGTTTTTGTTGTTTATTATTGTATGATTTACCAAGAGTTGTTAACAAACGAAGCATAATTGCGGTCTCCAAAGAAAAATAAGTAACAATATAATATTACCCAAAAAAATATAAACTATAAAACATGTCATGTCTATAACAACAATAGAATACACCTACTCACTTACACTAGAATCATAAATTTTTTTTTACCTTTTTTTGTGCAGTTGCTGATTATTCGAACAATTCAGGATAGTCTTTTTTGAGATCATATGAAGGAACGTTATGCCTCTTTGTACTAATCATTTGCTTTAAATCATCGAGTGAATAATTAACGCGAACGTCTGATAAAATAGTCACAGGCGCTTCATTTTTTTTTTCGTTTTTTGAAACCGGCTTTATTACAGTTATCATTTTCTTTATTAATCACAAGCGTCTTATCAGACAGTATAGTTTTATTAATAACACGTGATAAATTAAATATTTCTAAATCATCTGAATCAGAGTTAACAATATCAACACCAGATACAGATGGAATATTTTTTGATTTATTGCTAAAGAAATAAGGTATGTTGTACTTAGATTTCTGAATAGCAGTAGATGTATCGATCAGTTTTCGTTCGGCTGTATAAGAGGTGAGATTATCTTTTCGTTTTAATACTAAAGGCTGTCAACCTTCTGAATCGGAAGAGGAACTTAGCCTAATCCGCTTTTTGGGACGTGGCTTTATCAGAAGGTGTTTTTTAGTAACAAAACAGTCACAAAACCTTCTCAAACTTGAGCTTTTACAAAAGCAGCTCAAAACTCTATACCTTACTTCATTTGAGCAGTTTTCTGATTCGGCTTGTATCTGGTGAATTTTCATGGTATCAGGAATTGGCACTAAAAATTCGAATGCTGTTTGATTTCTGCTTTTTATCTCACTGATATCAGATTTTTTAATGCGGTAAAGATTCACATTTGTGTCTTCTTTGAGAACAGAATAGGCTACTGAGGTGTTCAAAACATCAATGCCGTGGGACACTTTAGCATCTAAAAGACGCTTGATTACTCCTCCGATTCCATCAGCTGCCCCCTTTCCGTGATATGCGTCTGAAAAGTTCCAAGTTCCCTTTTTGAAGTTCAAATCTTGAAGATATAATTTAAATAAATAGAAGTTCTTTTTTTGCCTGTATTGGGTGGCAGGCCGATCTGAAAAAACGTGAACAATATCAATTTCCGGATGTTTTGTTTTGACATCTGTCAGAATTGGTTTTAGGTGGGCCCATATTGCTGCTGGTGAATGATCCGTTGAATCAGATAAGGTGCAGTATGATAGAGGTTTCGAACCTTTAATATTGATCACCCTTGTGTGTAACGAAATTTGGTTTAGTGAACCGAAGTGGACAGCCTGTATTTGCCGATGAAATTTGCAACTGTAATTTTCTGAGAAATCACAATGAACCATGACCTCTATATTTTGCAGACTATTTTTCAGATTTCTGTATATATTGTATTGATACCAAATATTAAAATAATGTTCTTTATACTTATTAAGTCCTTTTTCAAAATGGCTTAATAGGATCTCTAGTTTTTCAGTTTTTGATTCTGTAACTACTTTTTTAGTCATTTTGGTCTCATTATTCTTTTAATATTCAACATTTTTCGTAGTCCACTCAAACCAGGTAACGTTGTCATTTCTTTTCCTCTCAGTAAATTATACGTTACCGTCGCCATTTTACAAATATTGCATTCTGAATACATACATTCCCTAAATTTTATATCACACACTATGTCATGTAATATATCCATTAATTTTACACCTGGATCCAAAACCTTTGTCTTTTGTAGTGCTTGGAATTTAAACTCAATATTTGCGTGAATTTTGCAAACACATGTTTCACGGTCTGAGAGTCGTGGTTTGACCACATAAAAAGGCCTATGTCTGCGGAATGTGTTGACAAAAGCGTAAATTCGACATGGTATCGAGGAGATACCGTTTTTGATGTTTCTGTTTTTTAAAAGTCTTAGTTTCTTTTTTCCCCGCTGAAGCTCGACTGACATCATCGCGCAGGTAAAATCGTCGAATTTTTTTTACTAATTTGCTGCTTAGTTTAGGGACAACATATTTTGAAAGATTGCGGATTCTGATTTTTAAACCTATGACTCGTCGAAAATTTGATACCATTTTATACTTTTGTACAATCTGAAATGCAAAGATATTTCTTGTATTCTTGCTTGATTGCTTCTGTTATAACATAATTTTCTAGTATCACTTTTTTAACTTTATTTTTGTCCTGTTCTGAAAGAGTAGTCATGGTTTGGATAATTTCGTTTGATGGAGAATTTGGTGTTGTCGTTCTTGATTACTAGGATGCGACTGTTCTAAGTCTTTTGCCAATATTTGGCAATCAAGGAGAATTTTTTGTCGATAGACTTTCTTTTGAAGTGCTTGTATCTTTTTTCTTTGCTCATTGATTATTATTTTTTATTTTTCATTTTCTTTCTTCAGCCGTTTATAGTAACGCTGATATTCTTTTGAACTCTTTCTGGTTTCCTCTTGAGAATCTCGTTTTTTCTTTTGATTATCACCTCATTGTCGGACGTAATATTTATAGACTGCCTTTTTATTCAGTCCAATGACTGCAAATAAAGGTTACTGATCTGATTGGAAATGTATATAAAAACTTTCTTTTTTTTTCTCAATAGTACAAGTGGAAATCGTCCAATAAAGCAAAACATCATCTTATTTAATATAATATTATGTAGTACCTATCTATATATAGTTTTATAACTTGATATTCAGTCTAATAGAAATTAAATATTAATCTGCCAGATAGATCGCTGACGATAGCGATTGCTATCGTCGCTAATTAATATAGGGATATTTCCTTGTTTATTAAAGATAATATAAGCACAACTTTTTATTTTTTACTACCAAAAAAACATTATTGTTATTTTTTATATATAATCCACTAGAGCGTAGCAACATCAAAGATAATAATCGAAATATTTGGACTATTAAAACGATTATTTAAAAATTCGGAGAGCAACGACGTTATTATAAAGTGGAAATAAATTTTAAACCCATGGAAATATTCATGTATTAATATATTAACCTACTTTACTCTTTGGTCATTTTTATCGGTTTGATTTTATACGAGTTAGAAAGATATAGCCAGCAAATTACTCCCATATTAATGAAAAGTAATACTCAAATTCTTATCTTTCTTCACAAGAAGTTAAGAATTTAAGCCTAATTTCTTTACACAACAGTAATTTTCTTTAAAATAATCTTGACAAACATCACAGTATCTCAATGGCGTTCGCCAAGAGTGGTACTTTTTCGGTATAAACACGGTATTTGGACATTATATTATAATAGGGGTTAAAGTATGAAATTGCTGATTTGAACTGAAAATCATAATTTAAACAATTCATTTCATTATTCATTTTTTTTATTTTTAACAAATTTATTTAATTAAAATAGTTACCATTATTATCTATACATTGCTGCCATCTAATATGAAGGTCATTTATGCCTTTGCTATAGAACTCTGAGGATCTAGACTTCACAAGGCAAGGTGTGAAAGCATTTTGTAAAAGAAAAGAAAACTTCTTGTCACTAATTATCCAATAATTGTCTAATCACGAAAAAAATGGTAGTCCGTTGGAGCAAGGTCTAGCGAATACGCAGGATAATGAATGGTTTCTAACTGCAGTTCTTGAAGGATCAAAACGGTTTCTCGTGCTGTATGAGGTCTCACGTTGTCATGGAGCAATCATGGTGAAGATCGATTCATGAGTCGGGGCTGTTTTACTGCTAGTTTTGCCAACATTGTTCGAATTTCGGCACAATAGACATCTGCCGTTATTGCTTGTCCAGATCGGAGAAAACTATAGTGAATAACACCATGCTGAGACCATCAAACAGTTACCATTACCTTTTTACTGGTAAGTTTCGCTTTAGGACATTGTTGTGGCGTTTGACCTGGGGTTAGCCATTGCATTTTTCTTTTACGGTTATCATAAAGAATCTTTTCATCACATGTCACAATTCGATCCAATATGCCTTCATTTCTGTACCGATTCAACAAGGCAACACAAGTTTCAACAAGCGTTTCTTTTTATTTTATTGATTTGACACAAATGAATCTGTGGTCTGTGTGTATGAATATTGTGGATAAGGTAACGTTAAACCATGCCGCTAATTCCTGAGTAGTTTGACTAGGATCGGCTTCCACCATCTCTCTTAATTCATTATTCACCTGTGTGGGCTGTCTTCCTCGTGGCTCGTTCTTCAAGTCGAAGATTCCATCACGAAATCGATTAAACTAAAATAGCACGGTGCGTTCATTAGCAGACCCCTCTCCAAACGCAACATTGATATTGCGGGCTGTTTCTGCCGCGTTATTTCCGCGTCGGAACTCGTATTCGAAAATCACTCGAAGTTTCGCAGTATCCATCTTTCTTGTCTAAGTTGAAAAACATAAACAATTGAAAGTCGATACTCAAATGTTTTACATTTTTTAAAAGAAGAAGATCATAGAAACCATGTGAAAAAAGTTTCTTTCGAAAACCTCAAACCATGAAGAGTCTATGTCAATTCAAGGGACCTATTACAATAAAACGGCAGTTTCATACATTAACCCCTAATATAATCTAAGATTTCACCTTATTATAGTAAAAATTGTTTACTCATTTATTCTGACAGCTTACATTCATATGCATTTGTTGTAACAAAACGCAACTGACAGTTCACGTAATGTGGTCTAGATTACAATATTTTTCTGTATATAATCATTGCATTCAAAATGATAGATGTACGCATTTAGACATTGCTTTAAATAGATTTATTGACGCGATATGATTGCATTAAATAAAATGCAGATAAAGCAATTACCTTATCAAAACAAAAAATCAAAACAGGAATCAAATTACCAATAAATGAAATATCTTATCAAAGTATGTCATAGGTAATTATATAATTTAAGTATATTTTTTCAGTAATTTTTATATTTGTAGTGATTATATAACATTCTGATTTCATAAATCTAGAGCATAATAAGCGATCTTTTGTTTTCGTTATTGGCAAAATGTTTAAGGTCGTCCACTGCATCAGCACACATGACAATTAAAGTGTTGCACGGATTTGTTGATGTCATACGTTTTAGTTTTAACGTCGGAAGTATGCTGATGAAGCCATAAGAATTAAGAAAGATTACGTGTCGTGTGGCCGGTACGCGTGTGCTGACATATGGACGTTTACCTTTATAGTTATTTAGTTAAACAAAACTGGCAAATGTTTTCATAATTAAAATGTCAAAACTACATCATATTTCGAACGCTTTTGTCATATAGAAAACGTGTATTCATATAAAATTTTCTGTATATAAAAAAATATCACATAGTTCACCAAAATTACCTCTAAAACTTCTAAAATTCGCAATTTCTTCCATTTCTTGTTATAATTATAAATTCTTTTAAGGAAAATTTATAAATATGTGAGTCATTTATTCTACAATAAACGTATAGTTGGCGAGTTATTAATTAAAAAAACCGGACAAGCACGAATGGTTCCGTACGATCCCGTTTGTTGTTTTCTATGGAGTTATTCGAAATTTTCAAGTTAAATACAATTGGTCGAATTACTCGTAAACTTGTTACGCCAACTTAAGTGTGATTGTTTTCCTTTTAACTTCTTTATATAAATACTACTGCCATAACGTTTGAATTTTTACCAACGACCGGCTAGTAAGTAGAGTGGGAACATTTGACTCTAATGAAAATTAGCTCTTCTAAGCTTAATATGTCACGAACGGTTTACTAAATCGAAAAACGGCCTTCCCACACCCCCAATGTCCTATCCATAAAGCCCTATCCAACGACGCCCTACACTATGGGGGAAATTAAAATAATATCACCCTTATTTTATATGTGGGGGTACCCAAAAAATTGTATTTATTTTACTTTACTTCTTTGTCGTTGTAATTAACGTATACTCATGCCAAATTATAACTATCTAGTACCAATAGTTTTTAAACTAAACGGACGGACGGACCTACAGACGGACATGGCGAAACTATTACTCCTTATTTACTACAGAAACCTTATAATATAATCCTATATCAACATCTAAATTGGCCTAAATTGCTTTTAAATCTTCAATTTATCTTGCACATGACTGTTTTACACTTTTTCATAGAACTTTATAAGAAATCAAATTCAATAAGTTTATTCAGTTTAAGCTGGTACAATACTTGGGAAAGTCAATAACTATGATATCGGTTCGCTAAACTATTACGAGAGAACTTGTACTGAAGAAAAACCAGCAAAAAACTCAGCAACGGCTGCTTTTTTCACCCTCTTTTGTGTCATACACTCTCCATTGCAATGTTCAAAATAGCAAAAAGAGATATTTTTTTCGTGGCATTAGACAAATTTATTATTATGTGTTCTCTTCCTCAATAATTGTTGTATTCATGTATATCAACTTTATTTTCAAAAATGGGTTGATTCTCATTCGCTTTACCATGCTTATCAGTTTCGTCGTAAACATTTGTGAATACTTCCTTATTTTTGCTAATGATATATATCTATATATATATATAATAAAATAATATAGATATTCTTAATTTATTTTATTAAATGCGCATTTACTAATTATTTTATTTATCAAACTGATGAATCATGATAAGATTTTCTGTAATATAAATATTGGGAGAGTGCAAGGAGCACCATCAGTTCAATTGAACACTTAATCAACATGCTGCGACAATTTGTATTCTTGGCTACGATCCTGGTCATCCGTGGCCAATCCACTGCTGTCAACAAATGTGAGTAATCCATTACTGATTTGAACACAAATAGTCGTTAATTTTTCGTTGAAAAAGTTTTGCTGCCATTTTTATAGCGCTAATGTAATAGTTGGTGACCCTGTTAGTGTTAATAACTTTGTACTGCGTCGCGAATGCAGTAAGTTTTACACGACACGAATAATGTGAAGTCGTTAATTTTTCAAAAACCAATAACAATTATTTTAAAAAAGTTTTGCTGCCATTTTTTATAGCGCTAATGTAATAGTTGGTGACCCTGTTAGTGTTAATAACTTTGTACTGCGTCGTGAATGCAGTAAATTTTACACGACACGAATAATGTGACTCCCTAACCAGCCAGTCCGCCATATCTACCAGTACCGCGCCATCGCCCCCGTCCCTCAATAGCCGCGCTCTCCTATTATGCAAAACTATCAAATTTCTCTACTTTTTATAATTATGGCTAATTCCGTTATACACTTTTTACCAATGTGCCATAGGGAAAGAGATACGAAAGAATTGCTACCTAGCAAGGATTTTACTCTTTTAACTATTTTTTACTACTTTTTTAAACATACTCTTTCTTTGGCCATTTCTGTACTTAGTATTATACCTGTAGAATACAAAAACA
This sequence comes from Diatraea saccharalis, assembly GCA_918026875.4. NCBI lineage: Eukaryota > Metazoa > Arthropoda > Insecta > Lepidoptera > Crambidae > Diatraea > Diatraea saccharalis. The sequence goes on along the minus strand of OU893334.1, from coordinate 19,264,660 downwards.
CTTACAGAAATACATTGTGGTAATCTGTCGTGCAGCCGTCTGTATAGGAGGGCATGAAATATATTTTAGAAAACTGCATAATATATGTAATTTAATCCTATATTTATTTTTCTAGGCACTTATTTTCCTGGGGCTCTGCCATCGCAAGTTTACATTCAAGGCTGCGTCACACCACCATGTCGTCTGCCACAAAACCAACATGCTGTTCTCAATATGGTCTTCACAGCTCGTAAGTAACATTTGTTAACCAAAATTTCAGCGTACTTTGAGCGGTTCCCAATACATTTAAAACTCGTGATTTGAATTTGTTTATTTAGGATATTAAATTTTGATTAATTTAAATGACCATGAAAGCTTAAAACAACATACTGAAATTACTTTCAAAATTTTTCTTTATTTAAATTTTAATACTTATATAATTTTTTTCCAGCTCATGATATAACACGTATGAACACTCTAGCCACAGCGTTTGTCGGTATTATACCAGTACCAGTGCCATTTCCTATGGGACACCTATCAGCAGCATGCGACCTACTACTGGATATTAGTTGTCCTGTGGCTAAAGGACATACTATAAACTATGAACTTAATATATTCATGGAACCATCTGTCATGCTATTGGTAAATACGAAAATATTTGTAGCTTTTTTCTGCAATTTCACCCGGGTAAATTATAGCCTATGTCACCAGCATATGATATAGCTTCCAGAGTAATTTTGGGAGACAACTACATAGTCAAGATAAGTTAGATGAAGTATTTTTGCCAGTTTTTATATAAAAAAACAACTAATTTGAATGGAACCCCGTTGAGAATATACCCTTTTAAATAAAACGGGTGGAATTTTCAAAATATTTAATACGCTTATTTTTTCTTCTAGAATACTCGAGCCAACGTTGAGTTCAGAATAGTAGACCAAGATAATCAACCACTTATATGCATCGACGTGCCATTTCATATTGTGCCAGCGAACAGCACAATGTTAGCAGAAAACTAGTCATGCTTCCTTAGTCTTCTAATGTACCCTCTTTTTAACTTTATTAGAAATATTATAGATATATCTACATATATATTTATGCGGTAGGCGGAGAGGACCGAGTGCCACGAGGCACGGTCCATGCATACATCTTTCGCTTCTTCCACTTTCTTTATTCTTTTTATACATGCTCGCCGGTTTTTATGACTTCTAACATTATCCTCCAACATCACGCAACTAATTTGATTGTGAAAGGTGTTGGCCTTCCTCAGCTTCTATATCCTTCCACTTTCGGGTTGTTTAACATTTTTGTAATTCTTTCATCCGGCATTTTTTTTCATATGTTCCAACGAACATGCTTCTGATGATTTTTACATTGACGCTACCTTTTAGGTTCACTCTCATTCTCATTACGAATGTGGTCTGCGGGTCTGCATTGATTCTATTAACATACTCTCTCGGACATTCCCACCTGTTGCTACCACACAATAGATGTTGGGATCAGCACCGCATTGCGTATAGCGAGCTACGCTTTTGATTCTAGATAAAACATTCAAAAACGTAATTAAATTTAATTCAATGTAACTTTATTATGTTGTTAAATGAAATATAATTTTACTCCTGTAGGTGTAATATTTAAATGACAAGTTTATTCCTGTTCACAATGTTGACACAATTGAAAACGGAATTTGGCAGGATCGGAACCTAATTTATATGATAACACAATGACCACTTAGGTACCTGATTATTTAAAAATATAAATTATTTAATTACATATGAGCATTTTTAATTATCATCCTGTATTATGACGTCACCGTTCGGTAAATTGTACCTAATCCTAGTTACCAGTACAACAACAGTTTACATCTCATGTAATATATTTTTTTCAGCCAATAATTACAAAATATGGGTGATTTCTGAGAAAAGTTTTCTGGAATCAGCAGTTCTATTCTGTAGAAAAGTCAGCGTTTAATTAAACGTCGAGCACAGCGTTGAAACAGCATACAGGTTCAACGTAAAATACTTTCATGATAGAGATTCTATGATGTTACATAACTAGACATGTCGCAAAAGCTTTTTAAAAACTAAAATATTACGTAAAAGTCAAAGTCAAAATAATCTTTATTCATTCGAATATTTTGAACGATTCAAAAGTACTTTTAAGAAGTCTATTCAGACTTCTTAAAAGTACTTTTGAATCGTTCAAAATTTTTTTTCCTACCACTTGTACAGGACGTCTTTTGGCTGCTAAGAAAAACGAGCAAGAAACTCACCAGCTCTAATAGGAGTAATGAAATTCATTAAAACCATGTCATTGCCAGATCATTACATTATAAATAGAGAGAGAAAAAAAACTATGGTCTTATAACACAATCATTTAATAATAATGGAAACAAGATAATTTTTGATATATAAAGAATTTAGAAGTAATCACCTATCCAGTTGCTGGATCATCTTAAGTCCAAGCATTCTTATCTGTTATATAATCGGATACCTTATAATAAGCTTTTTTAATAGTAAATTAAAACTGCATGATATCTAATTGATGTATTTTGCTTGGGACCTTATTGTAGAAGCGCACACAAAGACCCCTGAATGAGTTACTAACGTTTTGCAGTCTACTGATAGGCCCCGTTAATTTATTTTTATTTCTTATATTAAAATTATGTACATCACTTTTTATATAAAACAAACTAATATTTTTACGAACGTACATTAAGTTCTCGTATATGTATTGAGAAGCAACAGTCATTGTGTCTTTTCCCTTAAACTTCTCCCATAAATAGTCCCTAATCCTAAGATTATAATGATCTATTATAAATTGATCTAATTGCTCTTTTCTGAAGCACAAAAATCGTTTGTATGACAATAGGATTCCGTACGATATTACACTATGAAAGTAACTGAAGTATACTTAACTGACAGTATCTATGTCAGTTAAATTACGTATAATCATTACGGCATATGCTGCAGAACTAAGTCTATTCCATAATTTATCGATATATGGGCCCCACTGTAGTTTAGAATCTAACGTTATTCGTAGACTTGTTTGTTATATGAATAACATAGATACATTATCAGAAAATCAATATGGGTTTCGAGCCGGTAGGTCTACTGAGGATGCCGTGCTTAATCTAACTAGTTTAGTCACAGGATATCTGGATAAGGGAATGAACTGTGTTGGTGTATTTCTAGACCTTCAGAAGGCCTTCGACACAGTTTCAATTCCGATATTACTTAGACGCCTCGAAAATCTAGGTGTGAGGGGAATGATGCACGCTTGGTCCACTGACTATTTGATAAGTCGAAGTCAAACTGTCAGGATTGATAATTATTACAGTAAGACAGCCTTGTGCACCAACGGCGTCCCACAAGGCAGCACTCTTGGCCCAACATTATTTTTAATATATATCAACAGTTTATGTAATATAAAATTACCTAAGCCTGAAACAATTATGTTTGCAGATGACACGGTAATTTTATTTCATGGTAAGACGTGGAGCGAGGTAATAAAAGTGGCATAGACAGGTCTATGTGGGATTACAAATTGATTAGAGGAAAATCTCCTATCAATAAATTCTGTAAAAACTAAATTCTTATGTTTCAGTAAGACTAAAGCTAAAGATAAAGCTAAAAATAATTGAACTCTTACATTACACACATTTCCATGTAATCAGAAAATGAAACTTAATTGCAATTGCCCAACACTCTTACGCGTTCCAAAAATTAGATACTTAGGTGTGATCGTAGATGAAAATCTAAAATGGAAAGAACACATAAGCACGGTGTCAGCAAAAGCTCGAAAATTGATGTTTGTTTTTAAACAACTACGCACTGCTGCAGATTACAAACTTCTTATATCGACTTATAGAGGCCTTTGTCAATGTATACTCACCTACAGTATATGTGTTTGGGGAGGTGCCGCAAAGACACATGATACAATTAGAGAGAGCTCAAAGAGCTGTACTTAAAGTAGCTTTAAATCTACCATATAATTCCCAACAGAACAACTCTATCAGCAAGCAATGGTTCGCCCAGTCCGTAAACTTTACGTTTTCCTTATACTATTTAGGTTCCATTGCAAAACAATTCCATATACATCCTTGGTAACAAGAAGAGTCCCTAGATACAAAGTTCCAACTGCTCACTCAACACTTGTTAAACGTCACTTCACATATGTCAATCAACGTCTTTATAACAAGTTACTGAGATCACACAAAGACATTGTACAATACAGGGCAAAAAAGTTTCAGGACTCGATTATAAAATGGTTAGAACAATACAAGTATGATAACTTAGAAGAAATAATACAAACAATCACTAGCCTTTCTTAAAAATCAGATAAAGATGTACATGTTGTTATTTAACACACACACACACACACACACACACACACACACACACACACACACACACACACACACACACACACACACACACGCACGCACAGGCACAAAACGCAGGCATAATATTATTTACTCTTTATATATACGAGGGTCAAACTGAAAGTTCTTAGAAAATCAAAAACTGATTACATTAGCCAGTTATTAGTTTTATTATATCTTTTCAAAATATTGTCCATTCACGTCAATACACCGCTGCATGCGATGGAACCACTGGGAAAAGCACTTTGCCCACTCGTCCTTAGGGGTCTCTTCAATGGCATCGCGATACGCAGCCACCGCTTCTTCAGCATTCATAAACCGCTTTCCTTTAAGTTTTTCTTTAATTTTTGGAAATAAATAAAAATCACAAGGCGCGAGGTCGGGGCTATACGGCGGGTGACCCAGTAATTCAACGTTTGATGTCGCCAAATAGTCGATCGTTCGCTTGGCGGTGTGCGACGAGGCGTTGTCGTGGTGAAGGAGGATCCTACTGCGAGGTCGTTTCTCTCGAACTTTTTCCAAGACAAGTGGCAAACAATTGGTAGTGTACCATTCTGCAGAAACTGTTTTTTGATCCTCTAACACAATTGTTGCAAAATGACCTATCCTTCCAAAGAACGAGGCCACCATTTTTTTTCCCGCACTTCGATCTCTCTTCACTTTAGTTGGCAACTCCTCGAAAGGAAACACCCACTGAGCAGATTGTCTTTTGGTTTTAGGATCATAACAGTAAATCCAGCTTTCGTCACCTGTTAGTATGTCGAACACAGTATTTGAGTCACCTCCGTTAAATCTTTCAATCATTTTACGACACCAATCCACACGATGGAGTTTTTGAGCCTCAGTCAAATTATGAGGTATCCACCGGGCGCAAAGCTTCCTGACCGCTAAATGTTCGTGGAGGATTTTGTGCACTTGACTCATACCGATGCCTAAGCTTGTCCGAATCTGTTGATAGGTCACTCTTTTGTCAGTCTCTATCATACGCCGCACAACACAGATGTTATCTTCAGTCGTCGCCGTAGAAGGCCGTCCCTCACGTAAATCATCAGTGAGATTAGTGCGACCACGTTTAAACTTATTAAACCAGTTGTAAACAGTCGCACGAGATGGGGCTTCATCGTGAAAGGCCAATCGTAGTCTATCATAACTTTCTTGTTGACTTAAATGACATCGAAAGTCATAAAAAATCATTGCACGAAAATTTTCTCGTGTTAAATTCATGATGACGTGACACAGACAATTTTCAATTTGCCGCCAAATCGTAAAACAAATGACAAATGAATGAAATATATACTCAGTAATATTGGCAAAGAGTTATATTTTCAAATTTTAGAATTAATTTTTTATTATATTGTTTATAAGTGGCCAGTTCTAAGAACTTTCAGTTTGACCCTCGTATTAATATTTACACTTTAATATAATTATTTGCAATGTATTTAAGGAGGAACCTGCCTCTCGTAACACAGGGTAACCTTATATTAGAGCAGTTTACATTTTGTACCGAAAAAATGTATGAAATTTTTTCATTTTCATTTTTATTTCATTCCTAAAAATACTGTGGTATCCACAAGGCCCATGTTCTTATCTTTTATATTAACATTAGGTAGTACAAATATTAGGCATTTTGTTTTTCCTTCATTAAGGAGAAGATTATTTACATTAAACCAGTGTACTACTTTAGCGATAGAATTATTCACATCGTTATTTAGAGGTAGCTTTAATTTTAAACAAAAATGAAGTGTTATCCGCAAACAAAACTGTTTCGTGACTATCCCTTACGAAATAAGGCAAGTCATTTATGTAAATTAAAAACAAGAGACAACCAAGTATTGAGACCCTGCGAAACACCCATCTTAACTTTCGAATCCGGGGGATCTTTTGCCACTGATATTAACCCTCTGCACTCTATCAGTCAAGTATGAGACAGTAAAATCCAATAAGTTATCTGTAAATCCATAGTAATGAAGTTTCCTAATCAATAGTTTATTTTCGATATTTTACTCGTATTTCGGCGATATTGTTAATTTTCGATATACTGATTATTGATATTTATTGTAGATTATAAAATGCTGATTTAATATAGTTGGTAAATATCACTGCATACGCCTTGGCAAACTCGATATAGTTCTAATTTGATCGTCATATCGTTCTAGTATCGATACTTTGCTAGATTCTAGAATCGTATTAAAAGTATCGATAACTTAAGGTAAGACAAATAAGTGTTGTTACACTTAGACACCCAAACAACTGAACCCATTTTAATGAAATTTAATATAGAAATAGACTTAACCTTAAGAAAGGACATAGGCTACCTTTTATCGCGGAAAATAGGCGGAAATAGGGTATGAAAGTGTACATGGAAATTTGTCATTATCAATATTTGTTTTTAGACAACTGATAAGACAAGAAGTATAAATAAATATTTGATAACAGAAGTATTCTAAAAGAAAAAGAATTTTGCTCAAATAAACTATACCACACGTATAAAATAAAAGCTAATAAGTATATATATATGTATATGTAATGCGGCCAACTGTGTAAAATCAGTTGATTATAGTTAAACCATGACATATTAAACTTATTAAAAAAGGATGACCGATTTAAATGCCACCGTAAAGTTTATTTAACATATTAATTCTCCGCTTACACGGCACTAATTTCGCTTTATTAACGAAACGGCATCAATGATTGGTTTATGTCTGTAATCGCTTGAAGTTGGTTTTACAAAACTTCGAAGAAAAATTGCATCAAGTACGAGAACATTATCAGTAATTTTATTCGAATATTACAAATATTTTTTGCTATTGTATGTAAATAATGGTGTTCCTAAATTAGTAAGTAAAGTAAAGTTCCTAAATTAATAAAGCTTAACTCTCAGTTTTTATGATATTATGTTAATTTGGGAAAAGGCGATGAAGATTTTATTTCATTGAACTCGTATTTACAATCGAGAGATGTAATTACTTGAAAAAATGTCATAATTATATTTGATCAATTCTACATTCAAAATACCAGATCTTAAGCAGATAAGTTTAAAAAGAAGTAACAGTTTACTAAATTAACTGTCGTTCTTTTGAATGTTTAGCTGATGTGCTTAATTCCTTAAAATTTGAAAAATCACTTAAAAAATTAAAGTATTGTTTCGCGAGAAGTCATTTATATACTATTTCACCACTATGAGCCGCGCTGCGCTCCCATGTCTGCCTACCTCCATGGTAAAATTGTAAACATTGTACCTACAATTATTTTTAATGATATTTTTCTTTAAATTTATTTGTATTAAAAAGTAAAAAGGAATTAAGCACATCAGCTAAAGATTCAAAAGAAAGACAGTTTATTTAGTAAACTATTACATAGAGATGCGTCGAATATTCGTTTGGTAGTAGATATTATTCTGCGTATTCGGAACCTTTTTCACTATTCGCATTCAGCTAGACTACAAAGTTTTAATATAAATTCAATGGTATTAAAGCTTTAGAAATATAATTTTGAGGTAAAATATACCTGGCTCACAGATGTTTATTGCTGATTACTTATCTAGAAATTTTAATAATAATTAAAAATAAGAGCCTACTTTGCAAGAAATCGTACATGTAATTGATACAGAAATAGCGTTTGGTTTAGAAAGTGAGTTGCCAATTTCATAAGAAAAAAAAAATTAGACAATAAAAGGTCAAAACTTGCAATATGTGCACTCCTGTTATAATAGAGGATGGCCAAATAAGGATAAAAATATTTATAGTAAAGATCAAAAGTGTAATCGAGAAATGAACTTCATGTAAAAGAGAATGCAATATGAAAATATAATTGTTGTACCAGAATGTTTGAGGCAAGAAATAATTCAAATAGCTCATATAGGACATGCTGGTATTGTGAACTTTAAGAAACGACTTCGAAAACTTTTATTTTGGCCAGAAATGTCTCTAGATATAGAGAAGTTTGTTTTAAATTGTAAACCTTGTGAGAGATTTAGGTCATCAAATGTAAAAGGACCTTTCATGTCACATGACATACCAGATATTCTATTTTATAAAGTTGGTGTTGATATTTGTAATTTTAATGGGAAATATTATTTAGTTTAAATGGATAAAAGTTAAATATTTGAAAGAAAATAATTCTAGTAATGTTATTAAGCAGTTTAAAGTTATTGTGTTGGCACACATCCCTAAAATATGTGTAAACTGATAATATGCCATTACCAGTTTCGAATTTCAAAGTTTGCTAAAGAATTGGGTATTGAATTAGTACACTCTAGCCCTAGATATCCAGAATCAAATAGTCTGTCAAAAAAATCAGTAGGAATTGTCAAACAGTTAATGAAAAAATATAAACAAGATATTTCAGATTTTACGATGGGTTTGTTGGCATACAGAACAACACCTGTTGCTGGATTAGAGTATTCCCCATCAGAGTTACATATGTCAAGACTTCTAAGAACTACTTTGCCTTGTATTAAAGAAGATTTAAAGTCAAAATTGCCTATTAATATCAAGAAAAAATGAGAATAATTAAAGAAAAATACACAAAAAATTATAATAAAACAGCAAATAGAAGGGTAGATTTTAAAGGATAACGACACAATGCAAAATTTTCCAAATAAAACATGGGTACCGGGGAAGATTATAAGTAAAGTTGTGCCAAGATGGTATAACGTTTTAAATGAAGAAGGCAATGTAGTTCGTAGAAATAAAAATTATTTGAATAATAGAAAAAATAGTTACTTTTAAAAGGAGAGTGTCTGGATATAGATATACCAATTACAAACAATAGGGATGTACCTGTTATAGATCCCATTGATAAAGAATAGGAGATTGTAGACATTCCTATTAGAACTAGATAAGGTAGGGTTTAAAAAAGCTCCTCAAGGGTCAAAAGATTATAACCTATGTTAGATTTTTAGTTTATATATTTAGTAATAATATATGGTGTATAAGATTTATTAGTGTACTTACTTTATACATATATGTTTATTGTAAGGGTAACATCATGTAAAGGGGGATGATCGATATTGTTGTTAATTTAGTTTGTAGGTTGGCAACCCCAACACACTTGAATCTAACTCCTTCCTCTAGAATAAAATACAAGATAAACAGAAGACGTTTTTTTGTTTATCAAAATCTACATATAGAACTCTAACGACGCCCCACACTATGGGGGAAATTAAAATTTTACTTTACTACTTTTTCGGCGTAATTAACGTATACTCATGCCAAATTATAACTATCTAGTACCAATAGCTTTTAAGCTAAACCATAAACGGACGGAGGGACGAACAGACTGCCATGGCGAAACTATTACTCCTTGTTTACTACAGAAACCTTATAATATAATCCTATATCAACATCTAAATTGGCCTAAATTGCTTTTAAATCTTCAATTTATCTTGCACATGACTCTTTTACACTTTTTCATAGAACTTTATAAGAAATCAAATTCAATAAGTTTATTCAGTTTAAGCTGGTACAATACTTGGGAAAGTCAATAACTATGATATCGGTTCGCTAAACTATTACGAGAGAACTTGTACTGAAGAAAAACCAGCAAAAAACTCAGCAACGGCTGCTTTTTTCACCCTCTTTCGTGTCATACACTCTCCATTGCAATGTTCAAAATAGCAAAGTGAGATATTTTTTTCGTGGCATTAGACAAATTTATTATTATGTGTTCTCTTCCTCAATAATTGTTGTATTCATGTATATCAACTTTATTTTCAAAAATTGGTTGATTCTCATTCGCTTTACCATGCTTATCAGTTTTGTCGTAAACATTTGTGAGTACTTCCTCATTTTTAATTTGTGAATACTTCCTTATTTATTTTATTAAATGCGCATTTACTAATTACTTTATTTATCAAACTGATGAATCATGATAAGATTTTCTGTAATATAAATATTGGGAGGGTGCAAGGAGCACCATCAGTTCAATTGAACACTCAATCAACATGCAGCGACATTTTGTATTCTTGGCTACGATCCTGGTCATTCGGGGCCAATCCACTGCTGTCAACAAATGTGAGTAATCCATTACTATATGTTCGATTTGAACACAAATAGTCGTTAATTTTTTAAAAACCTTTAACAATTATTTAAAAAAGTTTTGCTGCCATTTTTTATAGCGCTAATGTAATAGTTGGTGTTAATAACTTTGTACTGCGTCGTGAATGCAGTAAGTTTTGCACGACACGAATAATGTGACTCCCTAACCGGCCAGTCCACCATATCTACCAGTACCGTGCCACCGCCCCCTGTCCCTCAATAACCGCGCTCTCCTATTAGGCAAAACTTTCTTTCTCTACTTTTTATAATTATGGCTAATTCTGTTATAAACTTTTTACCAGTGTCCCATAGGGAAAGAGATACGAAAGAAATTGCAGGGTAGCAAGGATTTTACTCGTTTAACTATTTTTACTACTTCTTTAAACATACTCTTTCTTTGGCCACATCTGTACCTAGTATTATACCTGTAGAATACAAAAACACTTACAAAAAGACATTGTGCTAATCTGTTGTGCAGCCGTCTGTATAGGAGGGCATGAAATATATTTTATTATATAACTGCAAAATATATATAATTTAATCCTATATTTATTTTTCTAGGCACTCATTTCCCTGGGGCTCTGCCATCGCAAGTTTACATTCAAGGCTGCGCCACACCACCATGTCTTCTGCCACAAAACCAACATGCTGTTCTCAATATGGTCTTCACAGCTCGTAAGTAACATTTGTTAACCAATATTTCAGCGTACTTTGAGTGGTTCCCAATACATTTAAAACTCGTGATTTGAATTTGTTTATTTAGGATATTAAATTTTGATTAATTTAAATGACCATGAAAGCTAAAAAAACAACATACTGAAATTACTTTCAAAATTTTTCTTTATTTAAATTTTAATACTTATATAATTTTTTTCCAGCTCATGATATAACACATATGAACACTCTAGCCACAGCGTTTGTCGGTATTATACCAGTACCAGTGCCATTTCCTATGGGACACCTATCAGCAGCATGCGACCTACTACTGGATATTAGTTGTCCTGTGACTAAAGGACATACTATAAACTATGAACTTAATATATTCATGGAACCATCTGTCATGCTATTGGTAAATACGAAAATATTTGTAGCTTTTTTCTGCAATTTCACCCGGGTAAATTATAGCCTACGTCACCAGCATATGATATAGCTTCCAGAGTAATTTTAGGAGACAACTACATAGTCAAGATATAAAAAAAACAACTAATTTGAATGGACCCCGTTGAGAATATACCCTTTTAAATAAAACTGGTCTGGTGGAACCACGGAAGAAAGGTGGAATTGTCAATATATTTAATACGCTTACTTTTTCTTCCAGAATACTCGAGCCAACGTTGAATTCAGAATTGTAGACCAGGATAATCGACCACTTATATGCATCGACGTGCCATTTCATATTGTGCCAGCGAACAACACAATGTTAGCAGAAAACTAGTCATGCTTCTTTAGTCTTCTGATTTACTCTCTTTTAAACTTTATTAGAAATCTATCTATATCTTTATGCGGTAGGCAGAGACGACCGAGTGCCACGAGGCACGATTCATGCATACATGTTTCACTTCTTCCACTTTCTTTACTCTTTTTATACATGCTCGCCGGTTTTTATGACTTCTAACATTATCTTCCAACATCACGCAACTAATTTGATCGTGAAAGGTATTTGCCTTCCTCGGCTTCTACATCCTTCCGCGTTGTTTAACATTTTTGTCATTCTTTCATCCGGCATTCTTTTCATTCATGTTATAACCAACATGCTTCTAATGATTCTTAAATCGACGCTACCTTTTAAGTTCACTCTCATTCTTATTTCCTCATAACGAACGTGGTCTGCGAGCGTTACTCCGTAAAGTTTACGTAACGAACGCATCTTGATTGCATTTATTCTACTTTCATACTCTCTCTGACATTCCCACCTGTTGCTACCATACAATAGATGTTGGGACCAGCACCGCATTGCGTATAGTGAGCTACGCTTTTTGGTTCAAGATAAAACATTCAAAAATGTAATTAAATTTAGTTCAATGTAACTTCATTATGTTGTTACATGAAATATTAACCTGTTGCTGCTGGACGTAGGTCTCACTCAGAGTGCGCCACAAATCAACAAAAGTGGACTGCAACAGGCTGACATGATGATGATGATGTAGATGACATGAAATATAATTATACTCCTATAAGTGTAATAATTAAATGATAAGTTTATTCCTGTCATCAATGTTAAAACAAATGAAAACGGAATTTCCCAGGATCGGAACTTAATTTATATGATAGATAACACAATTACCACTAAGGTACCTGATTATTTAAAAATATAAATTATTTAATTACATATGAGCATTTTTAATTATCATCATGTATTATGATGTCACCATTCGGTAAATTATACCTAATCCTAGTTGCCAGTGCAACAACAGTTTACATCTCATGTAATATATTTTTTTCAGCCAATAATTACATATTTGGGTGATTTCTGAGAAAAGTTTTCTGGCATCAGCAGTGCTATTCTGTAGTAAAGTCAGCGTTTAATTTAACGTCGAGCACAGCGTTGAAACAGCATACAGGTTCTATGTAAGAAAACATAGAGATTCTATGACGTTACATAACTAGACATGTCGCGAAAGCTTTTTAAAAACTAAAATATTACGTAAAAGTTTGTAAGATACTTTTACAGCGTAGATTGATCCTACATAAGGTTTTTGGATGATGCTATAACACTTGCACTATAAAAGTAATTTTATTGTATTATAGTGCAAAACAGATATATAAAAGTTTAATTAAGATTGTACTACAACTACAACTGATTTAGTCATATTTACTACGGTATAACACTTTATTAAAGACTTTTCCAGTCAAAGAAGTGCAGTCCCACAAGTATTTCTAATATCTCAATTATAGAACTAAAATGCTCTTTAACATTATATTTTACTGATTATCAATATTCTTTTTTTTTCTTACAGCTTGATGGACCGAGGTTGTCACATTTAAATTTTATCGAAATCAAATCAGTAATTTTCCTTTTATAATACAACTAGCTTTAGCCTGCGACTTCGTCCGCGAGGTAAAGTCACTTTGAGCTGGATTTCTAACGAATATGTATTCATTATATCGGGTTGAATACCTGAAACAAAGTTTCCTCCCCTATTCTATATCCTTAGTGATGGAATTTATCAAAATCCTTTCTTAGGAAATGCCTACGTCATAGTAGCTTTATGCACACGGAGTCACATCCCGATCGATTTAAAATTTACAAAGTTTCATACAAACTTTCATCCCCTTTGGGGTAGTATTGATCAAAATTCTTTCTAAGAGGATGCTTAATTCATAGTAGATTTATGCATGCAAAGTCCTATCTGTCCTATTGGCCCTATTGGTTTAAAATTGACAAAGTTTCATACAAATTTTCATCCCCTATTTTATCCCCTTGGAGGTAGAATTGATCAAAATCTTTTCTTAGCGGATGCCTTCGTCATAACATCTACCTGTATGCCAAATTTCAACCCGTCCAGTGGTTTGGGCTGTGCGTTGATAGATCACTATGTCAGTCAGTCACCTTTAAGTAAAATTGCTTTTCATAGACAAAACAAAATATTGTGTATTCAAAAGCTGAAAGGAGGATTTTCCATATTTAACGAGCATGTATATTTTTTATGTAAGTAGGTATGTTCATCGATTTCTTCTGAATTTAGGAACCAATTTCTATGAAACTAGCGCTTTCCCAACGACTTTACCTGCGTAAATTATAGTCTATGTCCGCCGAGTACTAAGAAGCTTCCCGTAGGTGAAAGAATTTTATAATTCATCTAATAGTTTTGGGACGTTTGCATAAAGCAAACAAACAAGCGACAAATCTTTTTACTTTATAATATGAGTATAGATTATCGGAAAAAACTATGTTGAGCAAATAAACAAAATCTCCTTTCCTATTATATAAAAAAATATATCACTAAAAAGCAGCATCATTCTTTTTTTCAAACGAACAGGCGAGGCTAAGGTCCTGCTACCATTTCGATCACCTGTAACTTTACTTAAAAAAAGTAATTTTGATTGTCATAATAAGTTTATTTGATCTTTTTAGCTTTTCTTAGTCTTATGATTGGAAAATTATATCGGCTTATACCTCGTGTGTTCATAAGATTTGAGACCAAATAAAAGTTGCGTAACTTTTTTGACTTATATTTCTGAAATTTTCAGTAACCATTAAATAGATAATAAATAGTAAAATTTATATTTTATTCAAAATGACCACCCTTGTTTTTAATACAGGCCAAATACAATAACAAGAATTTGCTTCAGTGACTCCAAGTTTGGGTGGGACTTTCGGCAGGCCCTGAGCTCTAATTCAGTCTATAAAGAATAATCCAGCGGGTTGATGTTGCGGCTGGAGGAAGGCCACTCGTCCGCCGTGATGAGGGAGGGCACATTCTCCCTCAACCAAGCATGAATGCTTTTTGCCTTATGGGACGGCGCCGAGTCTTACTGAAAAACCCAATCTTTATTGTGAAATAACGTATCAAACAGGGGTTTCACCACGGGCTCTAAAATGTCACTCTGATAATTCTTGGCTTCCACCTTGACACCTTGTTGGCAGAAATGGAGCGGAGTGACACCTTCATACGAAACTCCCGTGCGGAAGGTGGAACATCCTGGCTACTTTTAGCGTATACTTTATTGTTTAGTCGATTAAACCTTTCTTTGTCAGTTAAAATTTTGTCGTCTGTAAAGAGTAACTTCCTGGCATCATGTCTCCTCAGCAGTAATGCACAACATTAACGTCGTAACTTATGAAGACGATCGTTTAAAAAGTGAACTCTTCTACGACTATAGGCCTATACCTTAAGGTCATAATTCAGTATCCTGTTCACTGCAACGCGCCAAATATTAGTCTGCAGAGCGAGTTTCTTCTGAGTGCGACATGGATTTCGGCGAAGTCGCTCTCGGATGATTTTGATGTGCATCGGTTTTTTAACCGCCTTAAATAGCGAAATGACAATTGCACGTTATTGCTTCATTCCCTCCATCACGAGAAAATATAAACAAATGAATTTGTTATACAAATAAACTAAAAATTAACATTCCAAATTCAAAATGGGTAAAATAAAATACTAGCCAGTAACATTTTATGTAATTTTTTTAGTAAAATGTTTGTCTCAAAACATGACCATACGAGGTATATCGTGACGGCGTTTCGCTATCCCATAATTAATGACGTTTTTCCACGAAGACTAATTTCGCGAAGTGACAATTTGACATGGCCAGAACTCCGAATTGTTTTTTTTTTTTGCACATGTGATTAAACCCTAAACGATACAACATTTTAAAAACAATATTCGTCACGAAATTGAAGAAATTTAGCCTGAGGTATTAAAAAATGTCACGTAAAATGCCCTAAAAAGAGCCGAAATTTACATAGCGTATAACGGTCACCAATTAGCCCATATAATTTTGAAACATAACGAAAAAAACTGTTAAGACCAAATAATATTTTTATGAAACCCAAACTTATTTGTTTTCTCTTTCACCTGGAAGAACCGGCGCCAATCAATAAAAAGGGAATAAATAATACTTATCTCATGAGCATTTAATTAATAACCTACAGTAAATATCCGACCCACTTCATTAGCAGTTTCTTGAATAAGTCGCTTTTGAAATAAGTATTGTTTAAAATTTTATTCTTCCTATAAGTTCCCTGCTTCCACAACTTTGTTAGCTATATTTAAAAACACTGGCTAAAAAAATAATAAAATAGTAATCGAATAAATTCGGCCGAATATACGGTTCGGTCAAAGATAAACCGAATATTATTTGGTAAAACCTATTCGGCACATCTCTAGATAATAATTATCTATATAGACAATAATTTAAATGAAGTAAAGTACTGTTATTATCTAACAAAATAATATTCTAACTTTTAACAATTCTTACTCCATTCGCATTCTTGTTTCTTTGGTTAAAATATTTGCATAATTACTACTCTATTCACATAGCTACTTTGATAGTTGACTTTACTGTTACGGTCATGGTTATAAGTAAACAACCTTAAAATAAGCTTAAAAACAAAATATTCTGAGATCGTAATATGCCAGTAAATTATGATTGACATCTCGTGTAGTGGGTCGCTCTACCCGTCCACCGAAGCTAAGTGGTGTCCAAGCTTGGTCATCGAAGCCCATGTTAATAAATAATATATGACGTTATGCATAAAAAGACCAGCCATATATGAGCCGGACCCGCGCTCAAAGGGTTAACGTTTGTTTATTGACCACTCTTACATCTATTTATACAGGTGATACTCAATACAATAGAGTAACTTTTATTTTTAAATATTAATAATAACAAGTGACATATAATGCTACTTTGAAGAATTCACTCAGTGAACACGAGAAAAGGGCGATTTTCTCGGCTATATGGTTGAGGGTGCGCAGTGCACACGCCAGTGTAGTCTTGGTCATTAAATTTGTCCGACTTCTAGGCACCACCAGCAAACGCGGTCGACGCCGCCGCTCAATGTATCTGTCCGGGACATTAAACTCTATCATACCCAATATTCATGCATTTACTATTTTTCCTCTAATTACTTAAAATAAAAACAATAACAAGGCTACTTTTCTTCGCTCTGCCAATTTCAATGTCTAACTATCACGGTTCTTAAATACAGCTCCGACCGACGAATGGAGAGCGGAGTGATAGTATTTTATATCGAAAAAAACGTATAATAGACTAAAAACAAAGATATTTGAAAGACACTAATGAACGTGTGTTATGTACGTAAATATAAAAATCGTCGGTTTTTTAACTTTATTTTTCTTTTTAGTGATATATACAAATTATTATTATAACAAATATCAAATATCTATTCACATTAGAATTATTGTGTATTATTAACTGATCTTCTCATATTACAATACGGCAGCATACAATCGAATTTGTGGACAGTACAAAAAATTTGGGTGTTCACTTTGATAGTGAGCGAGCGTTTTGAAGGCCATGTAAAGGTATTGGCCAAACAATGTTTCTACAGGCTGAAGGTCCTATATAAGATACGTGATCTACTATGTCAGAATGCTCGTATTAATATTGTTGAGGATTTAGTTCTCTCTAAACTTAACTATGCAGATGTTGTTTATGGACCACGTCTCCTTTATAAATCTCAAAGACTGATAAAGGGAGTTCAAAATGCCTGCTTAAGTTCTGTTTTAACGTACCATCACCAAATACCAAATAATACCTGTAACTATTTATTTTAATAAAAAAAAACAAAGCAAATAGTTCGTAAAAACCTTACCTGACCTTAAAATTAAATCAAAATTTAAACTTTTTATACCCGTGGAAACGCTGTCCGCCATGTTCATGACGTCATTGTGCTATGTACATAAAATAAATGCATAGAGTAGAAGATTAAATGATGTCAATAAAACAAGAGCAATGCCATCTAACGATTGATTACGAAATAAAAAGAAGAGCAGCGCTATCTAGGAATTTGATTTATAATTAATAGGTATACAGTTATCGCCATAGTGACATCACACAATGGTAACGTGACACACAGACAAAAAAATCACGACTTTTAATTTTCAGATAATAAGATAATCGTACGTAGAGTCAAAATCAGAATCTCTGTGTTTATAACGATGTTTCAACAATATTTTTCTTTTTATAATATCATTAATGAAAAATGCTTAAAAACCTACTTTGTCCTTGCTACTCTGATATATTTTCCTTCTCGAAATTAATTCCTTCTTCGACCCAAATGAAATCATTACATTAGGGTAAACTCTGTTTGTCAACGAAATTTCAAAGTTTTGTTAAATTCACATTCATGAAGATTATCTGTGAAGGTCCTTCCTCCGTTGCATTTGCGCCGTATTATTCTTTCGAAATGAAATTTCCTTTTCGGAATAAACAGAGTAGACCTTCAGTTTCTGTTTCATGAAGATTTGAATTGGTCTTTCGACTTCTCTAAAATTATCTTGTTTATCTACATGTCTTCTACACAATTAGAAACTTGAACATGGACAAACTCCTTCACATGTGGATATCAGAAATACAACACGGTACTGCACTCCCATCTAAGGGCATGCTCAGGGTTTTCCACATACCACTATAGATCATTAGTAGACAGAGGTTTTTCAGATCGTTATCGTATAATTATATTTTAAATAAATAACCGTTACTTTTGTACAAATTTCACATTAATACAAATTCAAATAATTAAGTAGGGCTTAAATGCCTCCATTAAATGCAATAAGCATCGAGTAGTTTACAGTAAACGCATATTTTTATCAGATTAGGTTCACGTCGTCGTCGGGGCCAGCGGAGGTGGTTGGCAGCCGCCCCCGCATTGCACGGTTTTATCTGTCTGGGAGAGGCACTCGATTTACCCGAGCCTCTCCATTTTTCCATCTGCCAGGGGACCAATGGTCCAATACTAGAGTGTTCTGGTGACACGGCCATAGCTTGTCGGGTTTCATCTCCCATGAGACGGTGTAGCGTACGTGTTTTGGTGGCTCTGGGGACCCACTGGGCAGTTCATTATCGGGCTCACAGAGGAGAATCCTACTCACGTCGTCTACGTCAGGGATAATCTCTTAAGCTCTCGGAGAACTCATACAACAAGCGTTTGATCTCCGGAAACTTCTGAAGATCGCATAGCGTGTCTAACTGCTGATCGTAACATACATGCAGTATGGTATGAGTATGAAAATTTCTTTGATAGAAAAATGCGCTTGGTCTCTGAAAGAGCTCGCAGTTTGCACAATAGAGCTCGAGAAAGTAGTTTCGATTATCGCCAACCCGTTTTGCCTTCATACTCTACAGGCGTACCGCAGATAAGTTTTCACAAGGTATAATGAACTAGCTGTTTTCCCGCGACTTTGCCGCAAAATTATAGCCTATGACATGCGTGATTTAGCTTCCCGTAGGTCGGAATCTCTTTGAAACTATCGGTCCAGTAGTTTTGGGGCAAATTCGATGCAAACAAACAAACAACCAAATCTTTCTTCTTTATAATATTAGTATATCTTAGGTGTGGTCCGATGGGGTAGTGTTAGCGTATTCGGTTTAAATTGCATTGAAATAAATATGTAAAATACTGCACAACAAGGACATACTTATCTATACTTATAATAAATCTGTAGGGAGGTCAATTTTGTACATGAAATATATTTCCAAAATAACTATCAGGGGTGATTAGGGATCGATACTGATGCCAAAAATGCAATCAGTAAAATTTTTGTATGTCTGTCTGTCTGTCTGTATAACCGTTATAGAAACAAAAACTACTCGACGGATTTTAACGAAACTTGGCACAATAATTTTTCATACTCCTGAGCTGGTTACAGTATACAGAGTAGTGAAGGGAAATGTTGGAAAACGGGAGAAGTTACTCCATTTTTTAAGCTTCCGTCGCGTGTGCAACCTCAATGGTTAAAGCTACCCAGAAATCATGTATGACGGAAATGTTCTCCTTAAAATTATATAAAAAATATCCTACGACAGCATATGTCTATCTTTTATGGTTGACTCACAATAACACGTGTAACTCCCGATAGCTTAACAGTTCGAAGCTTTCTGATTGTATTTGTCTATTGTCTACTCTTACGTTTATAACACTCTCAGTCATCTCTAATTAAAAAAGTTAACAGTATTTTATTTATTTAATCTTAATTGCATAGTGAAATAGACAAATGGCGGACTATTATTAAGTATTCCATAAAAAAGAATCATAGAAATCGGTATAGAAACACCAAAGTTATACATGAAATAAGCTAATAATAAGCCATCGCGCATGAATACTGAATCATGCTAGAAGGATTGTTCTGGCCAGTATTTCATCTATACTAATATTATAAAGCTGAAGAGTTTGTTTGTTTGAACGCGCTAATCTCAGGAACTACTGGTACGAATTGAAAAAATATTTTTGTGTTGAATAGACCATTTATTGAGGAAGGCTTTAGGCTATATTACATCACGCTGCAACTTTTGGGAGCGAAAAAAAAATGGAAAACGCGGACGAAGTTGCTGGCGGCCACTAGTCTCAAATATGTGTGAAATTTCTAAATTGTAGCTTTTCGGTCTTTCATGTTATATGGTTGCCTACCCCTGGTCTTCCTCAGTCTTATATACATTATACTCTTTGTGGTTGATGCCTAGATAAGATTATATAATAGTGACGTTTTTTATTTTTATCAATTAATTTGATGCATGATTATTGGCATGCAGTTGATTAGATTACCTAATTAAAAGCAATTACTTAATATTTTATCAATGCATGGACCACAAACAAATTTATTTTATAATTTGATATTTATATGAATGGTTATTTTAAATGTCAATGGCGGACACAATTGCGAACAGTCTTATCGATGTTATGGCGATATTTCGTATCGTCTTAATTGTTTGATATATCTTTTGGTAGATCAATTTAGGATAAAAGTAATAATTTGGTAACGCTGCTGTCAAATCTACAATCAACATTCTTTATCATGCGTTCTTCGTTAATAAAGTACATGTTAACGTAGTAAAATGAAACGAATCATCGCTAAGATGTTGTATCCTATGGCTGGAGTCTTAGCTGGTCCCATCGACGGCTCTTGGGAGTTTTATCTATTTCAAAAATGTAACGATGAACACTGACCTGATCCTTCAGTTTCATTTTCGAACGCTCAATGTCACCCCACGTAATGTTATATAAAAAATGTGCTCAAAATCAGCGGGTTTTTACTTCCGATAACCCTTAACAAATTACCAATCGGTTTACATTTCTTTTGTCGTTTTATATTAGCCAGAGATTTAAACAAAACGTGTGCACTTTTACCCCAAAAGGCTAACCATAACGAGACATGTCGTGTTTTGTATAGAAGAAAAAATACATTAGTTTGAAAAATTGAGAAGCAACAGATTATCTTGGTATGAACATCTGAGGAGTAGTGATGATTTGCATGTAATTAGCTTAAATGTTATGAGTTTAAATGAGCTTAAATGTGGAAGGAAAGGTAAGTAGAAGAAAAGATGGTTAAACTGTAAGAAAAATGCGTAAGAGAGGAGTGAATATTGAGATGACGGTTGAAAAATGAATACCTACATATTGCGATAGCCCAAAATAAATAATTAGATAAAGAGAGAACAAATTGAGTCAATAAAATTAAAGATTATTATTGTATAATTAAATAATAATAACTAAAATCTGATAATCGAATGCACAAAAATTATGTAGACAATTACATTTTTATCAATTTGTTTAAACGAGATAAGATTTTATGTAATATAAATGTCCTGAGAGTATAAGGAACATCACTAATTCAACAGAACACTTAATCAACATGTTGCGACCGTTTCTGTTCTTGACAACCATCTTGGTCGTCCGGGGCCAAGTCACATCCACTGCTGTCCACAAATGTAATTGTTATTGTTTAATTCTGAAACCTGTCTTTTAGTTAACAATTTTTCAAAACTTTAATTGAAGATCAAGATTCTTAAAAAGGAAAAGGCACTTTCATTGGTTTGTAACTATAAGTCTCAGTTGTAAATGTTAATAATATTGTACTGCATCATGTATTCAATAAGATTTAGATAACTTTGATCAGAACACGATTACCTACTTACAACGGATCGAGTGAATCCTATACCCATTCAGTTCACCACATCTACCAGTACCATGCCACGCCCCCGCGTCTCTCTCTAACCCCTCGCCCTAACGTGGGGCGATAAACCGTAGCCATGATTTTTATTATTGCTGACAAAATCTTACATGATTTATTGTGATGCTTCCAAAATGATTGATAGTCTATTTATTTTTGCTTATAGAATTTTAAAATGGCATACCAATTAATTATTTCTCATATCTTTTTATATTTTATGTTTCTAGGTAAGTACCTGATTCCCTGGGCCGTTGCCATCGCATGTTCATATTAAAAACTGTGTAATACCACCATGCCGTCTGCCGCAGCAAAAACATGCTGAGCTAGTTATGGTCTTCGAAGCTCGTAAGCGACATTGATTTCGCATTTACACCAAAAATAACAGATTTTTGTGTAATTCAATGGTTGACAATGACTCTTGAAAGTAGGGATTATGAAAATTTTATTAGATTACGAATTGTGAACGTTAGGATTGAGACCACCTCGGCGCGAGAAGTGGTCCTGCATCCATGGAGGATGGACATAGCAGTTTAAGTGGGTATGCGCCTGCTATCTGGCTAGTTTTCATTTCCCCTGCGGTAAAAAAAGGGAAGCAGCTAGATAGTTAAACCTGGTTAAACGGACGCACCCTAGGTCTAAGGAAGAAGGGGCGTCTAAGGAAGAGGTGGCGTGGGGGCCGGTCCGTCCCGGGTCTCTTGTCCTAGGAGGCCTCCAAAAGTCTACTAGTTCCCTCGATTAATGGGCGTCTTGTTAACGTAGTATCAAGTTTCTGCTCCGGTTTCAAAAAGTTTGAAAAATATTTTTAGTTTTTTACAGCGCGAACTATAACAACTATAACCGCAATGACCACAGCCTTTGTCGGTATCATACCACTGCCAGTGCCATTTCCTTTGGGTAACCATACGCAAGCATGTAACAACCTCGAGAACATTTCTTGCCCTCTTGCTAAAGGAACATCTGCTTCAGGATATTCATCGAACCATCTGTGATGATTTTGGTAAACATATTCAAATCATGTATGAAGAGGACTGAGAATAACCCACTTTAAAACGTTTACAGATATAAGTATTATTATTTAATTATTACTTTACTGAATTCTTGGACGCGTTCCATAGATTATGATTTAAATACTTAGCTACCTGAAAAGGTCTGACGTTAAAAAAAATTGTCTAATAAATTTCTATTGCAGCAATAGCGTAGTTTCGGTAGTGAAAAATAAGTCACGAAATTGCACAAATACTATAATTTACATAGGCATTAACATAGATTCTTATTTTGAGTCATAAAATCGTCCGATTATCTTATTATGTTAAAATTAAAAGTCGAATTTTTTTACGTCCCGTGTTTCAAGTGACACACATATCACAGATCTATTAAAACCACTAAAACACTATCTTTCCTTTCAGAATACTAGAGCCAACGTCGAGTTCAGATTAGTAGACCAAAATAATGAAATAATTGTATGCATCGACGTGCCGTTCAATATTGTGCCAGCAAACAGCACAATAACGCAACTACGCAATAATTCAAAAAGCTTTTTTTATTTAATACCTAAAAATGATTTACAAGTAGGTACTCTCTAAAAAGGTGATCAAGAGGTATAAGAAACAAAAAGGAAAAGACAATTTAAGTTAAATCGCATTACAAGTGGTGTTGGAAACAAAGTAAAAAACCGATTACATTAAATAAAAGACCAAGACTGCCGCCGTAAAAAGAAACTGAAGCATCATAATCATAATAGAAAGAGCCATTGCGTTTTAAAAATTTGAATTTGCGTTTTAGATTTTGTATTAGTGTTCGTGACTCTTCATGTGTCAGCGACTGTTAAACCCTTGATATTTGAAGCTAGGATAGTTTCATAACTATTAACTATCAATATTCCCATTGTTGTTATTATCATTTAGTAACCTTTTGACATACTAAGTTCACTTATCAATTTGTTAACAAACAGGCATCTGTTTTCCTATGGGAAACAATAATATTATGATTACATATTTTAAAAAGGGCCATCTGTTCTTAAACCCATTTCGAGGTAAACTATCTTAATTACTCTTTTACTAATATTTACAACAGACACCCTTTGTGCTCCCGCGACGTCACCATATGCCCTTGTGCTCCCACGACGTCACCATATGCCTGATTGTACTGAATATAAATAGGACGCTGTAAAATTATTAGTTAGTTCTTACTCAACCACCAACTACGAAAGATGTAGCTAGGTTTATTATAATAAATACATTTTTAAAAAGTCTTCCCGTCGTCTAAATTGTAACAGTGGCGCAGTCGGTAGGATAGCTAGGAAGTGACTTCAGGCTCATCGCGAGAAGAAGCCAGCCCCATCAGCGTACCCGTAAAGTTGCTGCATACAACCAAGGGAGCGGAAAAAATGAAAGCTGTGGTCCTGCTAATGTAAGTCCTCACATATTTCATTCCGTTAACTGATTGGGTATAACCTTCCTTGTCTTCCCATTTTTATATATTTTGTGTTTTGTTCGCGATCCTTATATTCTTATTAAAATTG
This sequence comes from Diatraea saccharalis, assembly GCA_918026875.4. Classification (NCBI taxonomy): domain Eukaryota; kingdom Metazoa; phylum Arthropoda; class Insecta; order Lepidoptera; family Crambidae; genus Diatraea; species Diatraea saccharalis. The sequence goes on along the minus strand of OU893334.1, from coordinate 19,240,105 downwards.
AATTAAGATCGGGAAAAATGGCAACGGGAAAAGACGATAAAATTGAAATTAAAGTTGAACCCCTAATTGCAACGGGTCAATTATTAAATATAATACCAAAATTTAGTGAAAACACTAAAAATTTAAATTGTTTTATTTCGAACTGTAAAACTGCGCAAAAACTTGCCAGTCCAGTTCAAGCGCAAATATTATTACCACACGCTATAGCCCAGCTAGAGGGAAAAGCGGCGGCTTTTGCTAATAGTCGATCTTTCGACAATTTAACACATTTCTTAGATGAACTAAGTCAACACTTTAAAAAAAAACGCAACATTAGCGAATTATTATTAGCGTCTCAATATACTAGACAAAAGGGATCTATGAGTCGTTACGTTGATTCATTCAACGAAATTAGAGATGAATTGTTATCAAATGAAATTATATTGAATGATAGATATGGAGTTTTGAAAAGCGAATATGACAAAATTCTTTTGAATAATTTCCTTGTAGGTTTAGAACCTAATTATTATAATAAAATTAGATTAGAGAAACCCAGGAGCACCGAAGAAGCATTTAACTTAGCTCTTGAGGAAGAACGTTCATTGAATTACTATAATAATGTTTTAAATAAATTTTCTGAGCTAAAGGTAAATAAAAATGAAACTCAAAGCTCTAAACCGAGGCTTTCTCAGCCTTCCACCAGCGGAATAAATAACAATCGCAACAACTTCAACCGTAATAATCGTTTTTGTAGTTTTTGTAAAATTCCTGGCCATACACAAGAATATTGTAGAAAAAAGAATGCACCTGTTGCATCAACATCACGCGAAAATTTTGATAATAGACGTCGCGTAAATAATTTAAACGATGTGACGGAAGTCGAGGCCGAGCAGACGACTTCCGGCGACGAAGCGGAAGCCCTGTTGAACCTGCTCGAGTACTCATAAATAACGTAATTTTACCAAAGCGTAATAAGTTGCTTTTTATTAGATATAAAATTGATCAAATAGAAATAAAATTATTGATTGACACAGGCGCTGCAATCTCTACAATAAATTCAACTATTTCAAATTCCTTAACAAATATAAAACTTCATAAAGAAAACATTAGTATAAAAGGAATAGGAAACGAAAAATTTACTTGTTCCGAATATATAGAGTTACCTATACCTTCAGGAAAATATAAACACAAATTTTATGTTATAGACCTTCAAACTCCTTATGACGGAATCTTAGGGTTAGATTTTCTAAAACGATTTAAAGCCAAAATCAATACAGAAAATAATGAAGTTCAATTATTAAAGCCTACTGAAAATCAAATAGAAAATAAAGAAAATTATTCGGGAAAACGGATCATATTATCGGGTCGAACTGAACAAATAATACCGATCCATATAAAAAATGTCGCTGAAGGCGAATGCTTACTGGAATCAAGCAAAATAAATGATAAAATTATTTTACCAAACGCACTTATAAATGTTAAAAATCACATCGCATATGTGTCGTGTATAAATACCGTTTGTCGGAACACGGAAATGGATATTCCTGTTCTTAACGCAAATCGTATTAATTTAAATGAAATTCAAATAAATTCAATATTAAATAACTCGTTCGAACGGCGTGAAAAAATATCGAGCCTTCTAAGAACTGAGCATATGAACAATGAAGAAAGAAAAAGTATCTTAAAAATTTGCAAAGAATTTAATGACGTGTTTCACCTGGAAGGAGATCGTTTTACTTTTAGTAACGCAGTGAAACATCGTATTGACACTGGGGACTCTCCGCCAGTTTACACGAAAAATTACAGATATCCACAAATTCATAAAGAGGAAGTGAAAACACAAACGAAAAACCTCTTAGCACAAAGAGTAATAAGACCTAGCCATAGCCCTTATAATTCACCTATTTGGATAGTGCCTAAGAAGGTGGACGCAAGCGGTAAGACTAAATGGCGAATGGTTATAGATTATAGGAAATTGAATGAAGTTACCAAAGCGGATAAATATCCAATACCTAATATTGTGGACATATTAGATAAATTAGGTAAAAGTAAATACTTTTCAACTCTTGATTTAGCAAGTGGTTTCCATCAAATTGAAATGCACCATCAAGATATTGAAAAAACAGCCTTTTCCACAGAAGAAGGACACTTTGAATATACGCGGATGCCATTTGGACTAAAAAATGCACCCGCTACGTTCCAAAGAGTGATGGATAACGTATTAACGGGCCTTACAGAGGACCATTGTCTGGTCTACTTAGACGATTTAATTATCCATGCTTCATCGTTAGAAGAACATGAGCTAAAGTTAAAAAATATACTGAATAGATTACGGGAGTATAACTTAAAGCTTCAACCAGACAAATGCGAGTTTCTTAGAAAAGAAGTCGCTTATTTAGGCCATATAATAACGGATAAGGGTATACTGCCAAACCCAGATAAAATAAAAGCTGTAAAACTATTTCCACAACCTAAAAATACTAAAACAATTAAGGCTTTTCTTGGATTAGTAGGTTATTATCGTCGGTTTATTCCAAATTTTGCGGATATCACGAAACCTCTAACAAAATTATTAAAGAAAAATATTAAATTCATTTGGACGGAGGAATGCACAAAAGCAATGGAAATTTGTAAAGAATTATTAACAACGGCACCTATATTACAATATCCTGATTTTGAAAAGGAATTTATAGTAACTACGGATGCTTCAAACGTCGCGATAGGTGGAATCCTTTCACAGGGAAAAGTAGGAGAAGATAAGCCGGTTGCTTACGCCTCTCGTACGCTTAACGAGACGGAACAGAAATATTCTACTATAGAAAAAGAATTATTGGCTATAAAATGGTCAATTAAACATTATAGACCATATTTGTTTGGAAGAAAATTCACCATCGTCACTGATCATCAACCACTTACATGGCTATTTTCAGTAAAAGATCCTGGATCACGTCTCGTCCGATGGAGATTGGAACTTGAAGAATACGACTATAAAATATCATATAAACCAGGAAAGAAAAATCAAAATGCGGACGCATTATCAAGACCTTTTGTTAACTATTTACAGAACAATATAAATGACGAAATGTCACATTTTAGGAAACAATTATTAGAAGGATCAATAAATCCTATTGATATAATTGAATCAACCAATTCTATATTTGATAATAAACATCAAAATATGATCTTGTTTTTACCTTGTCAAGTAACGGCAAATAATGAAATTTATGAAAAACTAATAACATATTTTCCGACAGAAATAAAAAATTTAAAAGGAAAATTAAAAACAATTAAAGTTGTTCCAGATCCATATACAATAAATAGAATATATTACTTATGTTTCGATAGAAACACAAACTCAGATTCGGAAATGCTAGAGAGTTTCTATAAAACATTAATTGAATTAAAAATAGCATTGATTGATAAAAATGTTACGGATACAACATTGTTTATATATATTCCCGAAACAACATCGCACGATCGCGAATATGATCGAGAAATCGCAAAACAAGTATTATCATATGTTTTCCACGAAAATAATTATAAATTTGTGATTTGTGAATTAACGGATCAAATAATAATACCACCTGAAAGTCAAAGACAAAAGATAATATCTTACTATCATGACTCGAGATTTGCTGCACATAAAGGCATGGATGAAACAATTAGGAGAATCAAATTAAAATATAAATGGAAAAATCTGACTTCAGACGTAAAAGATTATATTAAAACTTGTGATACTTGTCAAGTAAATAAAATCGATAGAAGAAATTGGTCACAACCATTTGTAATATTATCTAGCGTAAATAAACCATTAGAAAGGATAAACGTAGATATAATTGAATTTGGTAAACAAAACGAAAAGATTTATGCACTTACTATTATTGACGAACTTACTAAATACTTAGCTGCGTATATATTAAAACAAAAATCAACTACAGAAGTAATAAAATCATTATTGTGTTATTGCCAACATTTAGGCATACCTCTTCGTTTTCATTCAGATTTAGGAGCTGAATTCGTATCTAAAGCCATGAAGAAAGTTTGTGAAATCATGGAGATTCAAAAATCAGAAGCGCTAACGCAATTTCCCCAGTCAAATGGAGGCATAGAAAGGGTACATGCTACAATAAAAGATTCTATGCGATGTTTAGTAGCAAACTCTAAAATACCTTGGGATTTAGCACTTAGCATAGCTGTAATGACTTATAATAATTCAAAACACTCATCAACAGGTTTTACACCTAGTGAGTTAATGTTTGGTGAAAGTAGAGACCATTTAAGAAGTATAACCACAGATAAAACTACCGATTTTTATTATAAAACATTATCAAGCAAGTTAAGCAAGTTACATAAGCAAGCAAAGGAAAGTAATATAAAAAGCAAAGAGCGAAGCTTAGCCAGAGTAAATAGCAAACGTAAGGGCCATACTTACAAAATAAAAGACCTCGTACTTTACAATGATAAGAAGAAAACAGGCACCAGGATTAAATGGACAGGTCCTTACGAAGTTATAAAAGTTTCATCTAGAACAATAAGTATTTGTATAAGTAGAAATAAGTTATTAACGGTATCTATCGATAACGTGAAACCTTATTTTCGTTGTTCTATTTCAGATGCACAACGGCCGTCTACATCGTCGGCGCCAACATAGAAAAAATAGGGAAAAATCCGGGGTTATTTATGAACCCTATAGGTGAAATTTATAATACGAATAGCGAATGGAAATTAATTACTTTTAGAGATTATAATAGCGTAGTTAAAGCGTATGATAAGTTAAAACCAATAATATTAGAATTATATAATATAGAGATAGCACAATATACTAAAAATCATACTGTTCATTTTAAACCTTTAATAAAGACATTAAGTTTAGACATAGAATCAAAGCTACATAATTTACCTAGTTATAATCAAGATAATAATAATAATAATAGAGTTAAGCGTGGTCTTATTAACCCTCTTGGGTCAGTATTAAAAACTTTGTTTGGAACAATGGATAACGAAGACCGAAAAAAATATTCTAACTTAATAAAACAAATACAAAATAACCAGATTAAAACGCAGTCTATAATTAAACAACAAATGCACGTAACTATGTCAATTATGGGATCTTTTAATAAAACTCTTCAAGATTTAATGTTAAATGATAAAATAATAAAATATAACATGCTTCTCATTAAAGTTTACATTCTGAAGAATGCTGTCAAAATCGCTGATTTAGAATTAAAACAAAAAGTTTTTGAACTTCATGAATACATTCTCGACAATTTGATTGTAATAAATAGCAAATTAGATGAACTTATGAACGCCATAGATTCCTCTTACTCCGGTATATTACCTTCTAATATATTAAGTAATATAAATTTGGTTCATGAATTAAATAAAAGTCCAAATGCTGGAAAATTCATAGAGAGACCTAGCATTAATAATGTTCATAGTATAATAAAAACTAGTAAATATAAAGCCTATTTAGAATATTTTATGTTTGTGTCTATCATGGAAATTCCTTTAGTCGACGAAGAACCTTTTCTTTCATATCAGATATTATCCCTTCCTGAAAAAGACCCCAATTCCTCTCTTTATCATACCCTTTTGGTGCGGAATAAGTATGTAGGGATTACTACAGACCGAAGATTCTACACGACGCTTGACGACCTCACCAACTGTGAAGCCTTCGGAGACGAGAAACTCATCTGTCGAGCACTCTTGATACATGATCAAAATGCCGAGCCTATTTGTGAAACTAGTATCCTGCAACAAAATAAAGAAAATTACAGGGAATACTGTAACATATTAACTACGAATGGACAATTTAAAACCATTCAATACCTAAAGAAAAACACCTGGCTTATATTATTCTCAGACTCTATTGACATTGTTGAAGATTGTCATAGAAATATTACAACCACGAAGTTCAAAGGAGCAGGGATCCTGACTGTACCAGCGCACTGCACTGCAACATTACAAGCAACAAAGCTTAAAGGCGAAAGCGAACTTGAAACTCACCTGCAGTTACCTGAAACAAAAATAGATATTATAGAAGAAATTTACAATCATCCGTTAATAAAAAAATTATCTGAAATAAAATTGAATCAAGTGAAATATAATCAAGTGAAATTAGATAACCTACACACAGAAATGCAACAAATGAAAAATATAAAACAAAAATTAGATAAGATGAAAGCCACACCTGGAAATTTTCAACAGACAGATACATTATTATTATATTTAGTAGCAATCATAATAATAAGCTATATTATATACAGAAGCTGTTGTCAAGAAAGGATGGCTCGAATCTCTGGACACTGTCATTCCTTAAGATGTCCTGGAAGACGGCGAAACACGGAAGACGTTGAACTGCAAGCTGTAAGCGGAAATGCATCCCGACGTCATCTGGAAGACCCAATCTACGCCTCAGTGGACCAACGAACACCTAGAAATAGACATACTGAAGACGAAGATTAGAAATTAGGCATATTTACATATTATTTTAATTTAGTTTTAAAGTAAATATATAATAATTAGATATTAATAACTTCCCTTGTCGTATATTGTAATAGTTTATTTTAAATTTAAATATTGTTTTATATCAAGTGTTTCTGTCAGTTATTCAGTTTGAAAAATACTCTTGTCTTTTTGAGTATAATTTTCAATCTAGGGCGGGGGGTGTTAAACCCTTGATATTTGAAGCTAGGATAGTTTCATAACTATTAACTATCAATATTCCCATTGTTGTTATTATCATTTAGTAACCTTTTGACATACTAAGTTCACTTATCAATTTGTTAACAAACAGGCATCTGTTTTCCTATGGGAAACAATAATATTATGATTACATATTTTAAAAAAGGCCATCTGTTCTAAAACCCATTTCGAGGTAAACTATCTTAATTACTCTTTTACTAATATTTACAACAGACACCCTTTGTGCTCCCGCGACGTCACCATATGCCTTTGTGCTCCCACGACGTCACCATATGCCTGATTGTACTGAATATAAATAGGACGCTGTAAAATTATTAGTTAGTTCTTACTCAACCACCAATACTTAGTTACCAGTTTATTATAATAAATACCTTTTTAAAAAAGTCTTCCCATCGTCTAAATTGTAACACGACTAGTCGATAAAAAAAAACTATTTTTATTTTTGTGCTTATCAATAATCGATTAATGAATTAATATTTCTATAATTCTACTGTAAAATTTGGTTTATTTCTTAGATTCAACTTATTTTAATTTTTTAATCATTTAACAAGTTCATAATTTTATTCAACTGTTCTTGCATCGATGTGTACGTAGATTGTGAAATAGTTTATGTGTATCTATGGTGTGGATGCGTAAGTTTGTACTATGTAAATTCATACTACGATTGAATGTCAAATAAATAAAATATTTCGAAATGGAAATAGTTTCATTAATTACTACGTCTGCATCACATTCTTTTACAAATTACGTTATTTGGTTCTTGCCAATTTTTCCATTTTTTCAATGCGTCTGCTTGATGTATCATTGCTTAATCCCAATTTGTTACTTATTTTTATCGGCATATGTGAAATAAAAAATACTAATTATTTAATGTAGTCATTTATTTTTTCAATGTATGTTAATGAATAATAATATCAGAAAAAAAAGAAACAAGTATGAAAAAAGTTTTTATTCGCCTAGAAGACATATAGCCAGTTGCTCAAACAACCATTAAAATATTCATTAATTTAAAGAGACATTACTCATACAACTTTGACATTTATTAGAGCTTAAAGGTGTCATTAAACCTTAATGGACGTTTGTGCAACTGACCGTTAGGCGCATCAAATTATTAACAATAAACTAATACATTACCCGTCTAATCTTTACGATAAACTAAATTAAACGGTCGAAGGCTGCCCCTCACGTACAACCAATGCCTTTAGCACGGGAAAATATAATATAAACGGAATTTAATGTCAAATTTTTGTTTAAAAAATCAGTTCCCTCTAAAGAGGCGCTGTGTATACTATACAAAAAATTGACACATATATTAGAATTGAATTCGGTTATCACTCGATTATAAATCGTGCTGAAAAAACTAACAGGTTTTTTAAACAGAAAGTTAAAGATTTACATAGAATAGTTAACAACACAAAACATATACAAACTATTTACTGAATTATTGGACCTGCCAGTCAAAACTAAACGGGCAGCCTATAACTAAAGATTCAATCATATACACTTTTCTCACTAACTCAGTTTGCCTTTTAAAATTTCAAATATTAATTCGTTATTCATAAACAGTACACATAAAACTTAGTTTTATTTTAGGACTCCGTGTTAACATTTGGTTTTCGAAAATGCACCATCACCAAAGTATATCGTTGTGAATGTATATTTTAGAAAAATGACAGTTTAAAAAGAATGTTCTAGTTAAGTTAGTGAAATTCCCAAAGCAGAATGCACAGATCGGTTTAAAGGCATCAAAACAATACTAGATCAGAATACTTAAATACATGACATTATACATAATGATATCTTACAACAATATTTCAGACAACACAACTTATAAACACTTCACTATGTATACATTATAATGATTCGACAATACCAATTTTTGTTTACATAGAGTGTAGGTCTAGTAACTACTTATAGTATTTGGACTATCGCTAAATTAATACATCGATATTTATTATCTTTAATATAAACTATTAAAGATTATAATAAATGATATACGGCATCACCGAGTACTTTTATCAGTCTTTATATACAGTATATTTTTTTAAAGATTATGGTAATAGTTGGTTCACAATAGTTACTCTTAAACTTTTTGATAGTGAGAAACATAATATTCCAAAATAAAACATTTCTACATTTCTATAAAAATATACTACTTATTCCAGATTGATTGATTCAACCAAAGAGCATTTTCTGAAACTACACAATTGCCATGAAAAAGAACATTACTAAGATTATTAAAAAGTTTTAATTTGGCGTAGTGTACAATTAGTAAGTGCCCTGTTATTTTGGAACAGTCTTAGCAACAAAGTATTTATTTACAACAACACAAACATACAATTCTTTTTACTCTTTGGAATAAATTCGTATTGTCAAACTGAATACCGATTTTCACAGCGAAATAGAGGGCGCCCTAAAAGTAATTGAAAAGTATAAATGCCTTTAAATTTCTACCAAATAATAATCACTAAACCTTAAATTACATAATTCGATAACTCTACTACTGGACACTGGATCTACAACAAACTATACTTGGTGTCAAATAACTTATCAAATAATAAGCGTATTCAAAAATATTATTTTTAATAAAAATGTTTTTTTTTTCACGGTTTTCTGAACGATTCACATTGATAAGAACGAAATTCGAATTAGACCAAATGACTACGATTAATGATTATCTACGAGATTTTTTTTTTAAATGAAATCACAGACATTCGCCATACTCTATGGCTAGTTTAAACTAAATATTTACACTAATAATTATGATATATCAGGTTACATTTTTTTCTTAAAATCTTCAACGACAACAGTTGGATTTATATCAATAACTTCACAGAGTTTTTTCAAGGTGAACGGCACCATGGTATTATAGAAAGACATGAGCGTAGTGACATTCTCATATCGGTCAGGCGAAAGGGGTTTCGTTCCGTAGAACGAGTATTCACCATCTACGTCTGTGACGTCATACGGCAGTCTAGTGGTAGACTTCTTCGCTACCGCCTGAGCGGGCAACTTAGTCGTAGACTTCCTGGCTACCCTCTTACGCTCGTCAGATTTCTTAGGCTCAGCGTCCTCATCGGAATCTATCGAGGCCGATACCGAGTATGGAACTATATTATAGATCAGCATCGAATTAGAATCGTGAGATGCATTGTGATGCGACTTTAAATCCTTGATGTACTTAAACCGTTTATCGCATCGGGAACAAGCGAGAACTTCCCTCGTGTCATGGAACAGTTTGAAGAACGCATAGTTGATAGACTGGTCGGGATGCGACGCATTGTGATGTTCGAGTAACGAAGAATAATCGAGCCGGAGTGCCATACAGACACAACACTTGACGACGACATCTCCTTTCTTGCCGATCTCCGGTTTAGTTCCGTCGTCGTGCGCATGCGTTGCCGCATCAGACTCGCGCAGTATTCTCTCGCATATCAAACACCACATTTTCCCGTCACTCTCCTCAGCAGGTTTGTTCAGTTTATTCTGTTTGGGAGTAGAATTCGGGGATGACAGTGGTCCCGTCGGCAGCGGCGTCTGCTTTACATACTCCGGTTTGATCACACACTCGTGGTTCGATTGTAGATGGAGCATGACTAGATTCTTCGTGCCGTTGAAATCGCAGAAAGTGCACGAGAACGGCTTCAAATCATAATGTCGGAGCAGATGTTCGCGAAGCACGTGATTGTACTTCGTCTTGAATGGGCAGGATGGACAGCTGCCGCCGGCGGCTTTTCTTTTCGGCTCGACGACTTCGGATGGTGACGGCGATTCGGCTGGTCTTTTGCGGGGCACAAGTTCGGAAGGTGTGACGGTTTCTTCGTAGCGAACGACGAGGAGGGAGTTGTCACTGTCTCGGGGTGGGGGCGGCGGGTTTGTGGTGGATTGTGGGGGGTTAGCGGGCAGACAGTTCATGGTGAGCCGTTGCACGCGGAGCACGGCTTGTATCCAGGCGGCCCTCATGGCGGGCTCGCGAACGGCCTCAACGGGGCGCGAGTTGCCAACTCCGTGTACGCTCTTACAGTGGAACTGTGCCTCGTGATAAGTCTGGAAGTTTTCCGCGCAGCTGCTGCAGCACCATCTTGAATGGAAACGATTCATATATAAATATGTATAAGGAAATCTCCAGTCCAGCAAAAGAAAAAGCTTAATTTACAGGTCATCGGTGTAAATGAAAACCACGTTCCTGCGCTACGGAGTAGTTATCTCATTATCAGTGGTCGGAATTAGGTAGAGTTATTCATGTACTTACACGGATTTCATACAGCGAAAGAATAAAGTGGATATGCCTCAAATCCCGAGATTAATTTTAAAGAGCAGAAAAAATCCCGTGATTTTTTTAAATAAAAAGTCATTTACTTTTACACAATTTAAACTACAGCACGCACGACGTTGCCAAACTTACACCAATGAAAGAAAGAAATAAAGAAAGAAGAAATAAAGAAATCCCGGGAAGGTCCACATTAATATCAACATTTCGATGCAAGTACATAAATAACTCTACCTAATTCCGACCTCTGCTCATTATACACGAAAATATGGCAGCAATTACAAGTTTTATGTGATTTTGTTTTTTTTAGAATTAAAATCTACAGCGCCGTTGATATATGCATCAAACAGCAATTTAAATAAGTAAACATTATTAGAAGTTGTTGTTTTTTTACATATAACATTTTTTTCCTTGTATAATCAAAATTATAAAATTTGTTTCAAAACAAATTGTTGGAATTGTTTATTTTTTTGAATAAGGTGCGCGTGTCTCAAGCGTGTACGGCAAATCTGGGCTTATTGATGGTTTTGATATTGATCTAGCCTAGTCTAATCCAACGAAGTTGCTTGTGTTTTACAAGTACTCTGTCGAGTTATATTATATTCCTCATACTGCCCACACATCACACATATCTTTATGTGTAGCCAATAAGCAAATATAAATGACTTTAATCTATATATATATATGTTATGCTCAAGGACCGAAATCGCTCATTGAGCGAGAAACAGTTCACACAGTATTCACAGAATACATACACAATGCGTTGTGAACAATTTTTTCATTAAATGAGCGATTTCGATATTTGAGCGTAACATATATAAAAATGAATCGCTGAAATGTATGTAAGCGCATGACTACCAAAAGGTTTATATATAAGAATATTTATATAAAAAATCCTCAGTCGCAAATGGAGAAATAAAATATGGCGGTAAGAAATTTGACGGGTCAACTAGTAAAAGTATAATAATGTACGTAAGGACCTAAGGTAAGGACGAAGTCTAGATCAAAGCAACATTTAAGAGGGCACATCCTTACAGAATCACTACTGGTACTAAGAAATTACGTCCAAATAAGCTGTAAACTGCTCGATAATTTTTTTTATCTCGATGAAAATAATAACAAAGTTACCCATTAAGTACACCGCTTTTTGCATTTATTATTGTAATTAAACCCTTTTTATATGGAAAAACAGGGTGTAACACTTTAGTTTGAGATTTATCAATTAAAATAGTTAATAGCCTTATGCATATGGTACAGCATTAAAGCTCATAATAATTTAAAAACTCACCTGATTTTAGTCAGCTCGCCTTCTAAGTGATCTCGCATGGAAGATTCCTCTTTAACTTCAAAATCGCACTTTGGACAACAAAAGAACATGTTACTGGGCACTCCCAACTTGCCAAATGCCTGTTCCAAATCCTTCATGCTATATTTATCTGACACTTTATCTGACACACTAGTAGTTTTAGCTGTGGAAGTGGATGGAGCAGGTCTTTCTGTTAAAATCTTTTGCTTGGACAAATTGTCTTTGTTTTTCTCAATAGATTTCGTTTGGTATTGCAATATATGTGTGACCCATTTTTCTATGTTGACGTCCAAGGGTAACTGTGTTGGTTCCTGGCTATCAAAACCTCTATGCTCTTGGACTATATGATCGCTTAAACCATTCCTGTGAAATGCTTTGTATGAGCATACCGTGCACGCCCATCTAGAATAACAAAAAAATGAATTAAGTGTCTGTCTTTTATATTTTATAAATGCATTAATAATGCGGATATTGATATTATTTTTATACGTTAAAGCTTTTATATATAAGAAAAATAATAACTAATTAGTCAACTTTTAAAATAATTTCTTAGTACGTGGTCCCAAAACATGAATTTTAGTGATCATTTATTAATCATTTAAGATATACTAAAATAATAATAACTTTACAGAGAAAAAATACTTAAAATCCTATTACGGGCAGTTAAGACTTTCGAATCTTTATATAAAAATTTAGCATATATAGATATAGCATAATGAATGCAAAATCTATCGAATAAGTTACGGTGTTCTAAAAAACTAACTAGCATATATTTTAATAACAGTCCCACTCACAGATGTTTATGGACGATATAATAAAAATTTGAAGGTGTTTTCGACCACTAAGATCGAAAACAGTGGGCGTTTACATAGTACCTTGTAATAAATAATACTATACAGTACCTTAAATAATTAATACTAACCTCCTATATTTCAGTTCTTCGTATAGATGCGATTGTATTGCTTCCTTAGTATCTTCTGTAACCACTTTACACAGCGGACATTTGTACCTAAGTCCATTAGGTTCACACGTCTGGCCATACTTATTCAAGAGCTGTTCTATCGTCATCTCAGCAGAGTCTTCTACTTCTTTCTTAACAATATTAAGGTCCAAAATAGGTGGCTGGATTGGTTTCGCCGACATCGATAGTAACTGACTCAAATAAGTATTCGAATCTGCCACCTCGCTCTTCACTTCAGGATCTGTCGGTGCGAACTTCTGCCGCTGCTTCACCCATCGAGGAGTACCATCTACTTCATCGGGAATAGAACCCTCCCGGTAATAGAAGTAGAATATTTCAGGGTTCTTCTTAGGATGGATGTTCGCTTGATGTTTCGTCACGTTTTCTACGGTCGAAGTACGGAACGGACAGTAGTAGCATTTAAATTGCATCTTGGTTTGATGGGATTTCGAGCAGTGTTCTACCACTTCGGGACGGAGCATACTCTTGAAGTTGCAGATGCCGCATTGCCAGGGCTTTAAGTCCATAGTGGGCGCAGCAACTTGCCCAGCGTTGGGTGGAGGAATCACTTCCTCACGGACGACCATCAGTCTCCCGACGCCTTTGTGGACTTCCGACAAATGCTTATCTAGCACTTGCTTCTTATAGTGATAGTAAGCGCAAGATGAACACGCATACAATGTAGCGTCGTGCATTTTCAAATGAGCGATGATCCTAGCTGCAGTCAGAGGTTTTGAAGTGTCGAGATGTTGGTACGGCGGACAATGAACACAATGGAAGTCGTTCGAGCCTGAATGCAGAGTCTCCCAATGGCACCGCAGCATCGCTTCGTCCACGGATATGTAGGAACATCCCTTCGCCCCGCACGTGTGCCGTTGCCTATCCGGAACGTATCTAGGATACCGCGAGGCGGCCTCGGGCGGGATCAACACGGAGACTGTCGTGTTTCCTTCGGGCCGAGACTGCTTCTCCGGCGCTCTATTCACGATGGAACTGGAAGCGAGATTCACCATCTTGTCGAAGTGTTTCTCGTTAGTTTCCAGGTGAGGGACGGGATTGATGGGCGCTGTCTGCGGCACCGGCTGCTGCTCCGCGTGCAGCTGGAGATGTCGCACCATGTTGAGACGCACTTTAGTTTTAAACTCGCACAGGGAGCACGATACGGACTCGTCCAGGATCGGGTTTATAGGTAGGAGGTCGACGTCGCGCGGGCCGAATCTCTTCAGTTTAGATGGCGGTTCGGTGGCGCCACTCGAAGATCGCTTCCTCTTCTGAACACCGCCAGGTTTCGCGTTGACCGGGCCGACGACCCATTCGACCTCTTTTTCTGCGTTCTCAACCTTCCAAACCATTGTTTTTGTTATCCCGTGGACGTATTTCAAGTGAGTCTTCGCGAGAGCGACGGTAGGGAATCTTGCATTGCACAGGTCGCACACATTTAAGCACTTGTCCTTCATATGATCTTTGACGTAATGTTTGACGAGGGCATCCCTGTTCGTTACAGGTATTTCACAATGCGCGCACGTCCAAGATCCGGTGGGAACGCACGTATTGGTGTGCCTCTTGAACCCTGCCACTGATTTGTAAGTTAAAAGACACACCGGACACGTTAGTAAGATAGACCAGGGTATTATTTTATATTTGGACTCATCTTTGCTTTTTTTGTTCGGTGAATCGGCAGCGCTCGTTTCATCGTCCGACAGCGCTATGATGCTGAGTCGGGAATCTCTCGAATCTCGAGAGTTTTCGTCGTCACTGTCCAGACATACTACCACATCAGTAGGCAAAGTTTTTTTGGGAGTTTGTTCAGGAGGCTCTGACTTAATTTTGCGTGTGACTTGTTCGGACATCTCTCTAGTTGTTACTGGTGTGGCCGGTCTTTGGGGTGTTGACACAGATACAGGATCTATAACTGCGGCTGCGGCTTGTTGCGCGACATCTGCGAGGTTATCTTCTATGATGCTTGTAACAGCTGATTCAGTTTCTGTCGGAGGTTGAGGTGCGGCTTCGTTCGGCTTAGATGCCACGGAATTTATAAGCATATTTGTATGGCCTATGAGTTTCTCTAGATCTATTGATCTCTCGGCTTCCCTCACAGGATTCTCGTGCATGTTCGCCGGCACGATATCGACGGCCACTTTGGATTTATTGAACGACACCAATGGAAGTACCCTCAACTGTGAAGATCCGTCCTAAAATGAGAAATGTCATACACTAAAGACATGTAATTTTTTTTTATTGCTATAATTTAGGTGTTGTAAGAAAATTAAATAAATGGTTGATATTAGCGATGTTGATTCTTTAGGATATCAATGCCAATATTAGTGAGTTAGCCCTGTTACATATATGCATGAACTATGGGTTTTCAAATGAATATAATGAAGTAGTAAAATATGTGCTTAAGTTATAATATTTTTTCAAGTCATTGCTTCTACTCAAATATATTTTGAAAAATTTCTTCCTAAGGGGGCTAAATAGAGGTCTGACATCTTGTATTAACACGAGCAACCAAGTCGTCACTGTCCATTTATTAAAAGTGAGAAAGTTCAAAAAATCTCAATTTTTATATTTTTATTCTAGTAAATATCCTTGACATTTTATCCCTTGACACATCCGTTGTGTCTAGGGAGTAAATGTATAAGTTGCATAAAATCATTCAGTGGCTCCATCTCATTGGTGAAACCCATATATTTAGGGCGACTTCTAAGTTTAGTGAAAACGGTCATGAAAATCGTGTAATAGCGTTTCATCGAACGCTAGTAATCAATGAATAGCAAATAGTTACTTTGTTTGTGATGACCCTAAGGTAAGCCTGCGGTTGTTTGTGAGGGTGTTTCTGTGAGGAGTGGTAGAGCAGCGCGGTTTCGGTGTCGGCTCCGTGCAGGCACCAGGTGCACTGGTACACGTTCAGCTCGTGACACTTCATGTGCTGGATCAACTGTTGGGGCGTCAGCTGCTTCTCCTTGCAGATCTGAAGAATACCAAGACGCTCAACTATTGAATAACTTTAATAAAGTTTATGACATTTTTAATATGATCAATAAACAATGTTTAAAAATGCACTTTGTCCCTGGTACCCAGAAATAGGATTTTTCATTAAGAATATTTTAAGGTATAGCATTGTGAACGCAAAATTGATCAAATGTAATTAAATCTTTAGATGATGTTTGAAACGAACAAAATCTGTTTTAAGAAAAGTATACCCAAATTAAAATTTGACATTCAAAGATTAGCTTAGAGAATTGGCAACAGAATTAGCACCCTTTGACCTGTTCTCCACGTGATTCAACCCACAGTGAATAGGCATGCAAAAACCGGTTATTATCAGGTTTCTGTATTCAAAGAGCCAATTAACCGGGTATTTCGGTTATTCTTTTTTATTTGTGATCAAAACCTAAAATAAAAGGATTTATGAGTGAATTGCGTAGGTTAATAAGAAAATTCGGCATATTTAAATAAAATCGGTTTATATTTGTAATATAAAAAAGCATTATTCCATCGACATTTCGTTTTAGAATCGACTAATTTAAACTGTAACTTTCAACGGCAATATTTCCTTACTCTGAAATTGTCAGAAACTTTGGGATTGTGTATGATAAACTATTATCTTTGATACCTTAAGGTTTCGAATATATTATTTAAACGTTATAAAACTTTTCTTAACAATTTTTACATAATTTAATGCCAATAGGTAATGGTCACAGTAAGTTTTGTAACTAGGAAATTCATTTATGACGTTCATTGGACAATAAGAAATAACTTACGAAACTAACATTTCTTAAAAAGAAAATAATTATATGGTTTAACTGTTCGTCATATCAAATCAGTATAAATAAAGCAATAACTATATATTAACACTTCTTGGACTTCTTGACTTGATAAAATAACTAGTTAAGACAAAGAAAATTAAATATTATTCTATCAATTACATTGTGCGTAATATATTTCTGTTGCAAAATAAGTCACAAGTAGTTAGTTAATACATGAAATTACAAAAAAAATGTTCACTGTTTATTGTTTACTTGTTTATTAAAAAAAAAAACAAAGAACCGGTTTTCCTTTAGTAAAATACCCTGTAGTTAGTTAATACAAAAAAGTTTTTACTTGTTTTTTACTCTGTATTTTATTATAAAGAAACATTAATATATTTATAATACGTACATAGCATGGATGAGACAGCTCGGCCGCATGCTGTTGAATTAAATGCTCGCAAAACCTGCCAGCTGTATATGCCCGGAACTTGCAAACTGGAAGATAAAATTGTTAATTCAGATTTCATTTAACAGATGATCGTGAAAATATAATAGCCTTTGTCTATAAGCAAATGTTTTGATTGAACAAGGATCTTAGATTCATAACAAAGTCGTTAAATTAAAAAATGCGAAGAATAATTGAAGGTACGAAGGTACTATATTTAAATAACTCTGAGAGTATACAAAATAAGTTTCCGAAAAACCAATTGGGTTTCGAGTTCTGTACGCTTTCAGATATAAAAGCGCACTAAAATAGGCAGAATGACCATAACACTGGCTAACTTTGACTGATAAAGTGGAAGAAGAATAAAAAAATCTAATTCTCTTTGGTAATACTTAAATGAGCCATTGGTCCCGGCTGCATTTTCAGTCGTTAATACCCTCCAATCCGCATTGGGCCAGCGTGGAGGGTCATGGCCCATCCTCCTTAACCATCCATAAGGAAGGCCTGAGCCCCTGCAGTGGGGACGTAAAAGGGCTGGTGATGATACTTAAATGATCCCATCTTAATCGACTTTGAAATCAAAACTTCCATATCTACGATATCTATGTTCAACTGGCATCTACATTATTCTAAGGTCAAAGATTTCTCTGCGAATTATAGTTGTCATATACATATGAAGACATTAACACACCTCTTACAATAAATTATCATTTAAAAAAATTGGACTGATGGATTGATTCCAAATATTCTTAATATCTAATATTTTTCTTCATGCATATACGTAACACAATATTAAAAAAGGTAATAAATTAAAAAGAGACTAGTTTATAGGTTTACAATTTGATAAGTAGTATATCAAAATTCGATGACTAAGATTGATGGTACCTACCGTGTGCACAAACGTAGTAAAGGACGACGACTTCGCGCGACAGCATTGAGGAATCTTTTATTTGAGGCGGTTGCACATTCGCCAATGACAAGATCTTCGGCGGCGCATCTTTATGGATGCGGCTGATGTGTGCCATCACTAGTTGGCTTGCCGTTGCTCGATAGAAACAATACCCACAAGCGTACGGGCATGTTCCATGTGCTTTGAACACATGCATCACCAAATCTATAGCATTCCCAGAACAATCAAAATCACAGTACGAGCATATCAATGAGTTTTCCCCTCCAACGCGCTGGTGGGTAGATGCATGAAGTAATGCCTGTTCCGGAGAATCAGAGGAGAAGGAACAGTAGCTGCCTGCACATTTGAACACGTTCACTAGTTTAAGCGAACTCATCATTGTGTCTAAGACGACTCTGTGCTTTTTTGACATCACCTCTGCTTGGACCTCTTCATATTTATACTGTTTATCATCGTCTTTAGGAGGTTCAGTCAACACAGAAGGATAGCTCGGGCTCGCTTGAGACGGCTCAGCTGTTTGGGCGCCAAGACTCATGACATTCTCGATTTTAGGCAGAGTCGGAAGTTCTTCGGTAGGAGGCAGTGGTAAAAGTGTAGATGGCATACAGATTTCTTTCGACATCAACTCCGACATAGGACGCACGTTTATATATGATTTGTTAGAAGATGACTGAACTTCAGATGGAGAAGAGTCCTGTATTTCTTCAGTTTGAGCGGCATTTTTTTCTAAAACTGGGAAATTATCCATGTGCTTATCGAGATAATGTTGAAAACAATCCTTGAACGTGTGCTTACCTTGCGGTGTCACAATCACTTTACATATAAAGCAATACCCGTCCCATATTTCAGCATGTTTAACCTGCACGTGTTTTTTCATGGATATCAAAAGAGTTGTTTTGTAATGATTATCAATTCCATTAATGCAACAAACGTATTCCTTTAAACCACTGTCTGTATAAGTTATCTTAAAATGGGCACAATCATCGATATCTTCTGGAACACTATTTTCAGCGACTTCATTTTCATTAGATACCATGTCAACTCCGCATATTTCCGATATCAAATTGTTTTTAAATCCCTCGATCTCTTTGTTATTGCCGATCTCTTCATCTATAGTTTCCTTTTTGACAACAGTTTTAAGCATATTGGATGAAGGACTGGCTTCAATCGCATTGTCATCACTTTCAAATGTTATCTTTGACTGCATATTGACCTTTTCATGTTGTTCAACAGTAGGAGGTTTTGAATTTTTATTTGTTGACAGAAGTTCGGACGACTGATCACTGTCTGTCACATCATCGCTATGATCATCGCTAGTTTCTGTCACACTTTGATTCGACCTACTACTTCTAAGTACTCGTGGTTTCTCTGGTTCGGTGTTGCTGCATTTCACAAGTGCCTTAATTGCTTTTTTCGACATTACGGCTAAGTTGATAGTATAAACTTCTGTTTGTTCATCATTGTGACGAACAATAACATGAGTTTTCAAATTCTCTAACGATATTTGGGTAAAGTTACATTTTTCACAAATATAACCTATAAGTTGTCCTTTTACCTCTTTTGGAGGTGGCGGTATGTCCAAGTTGAAAGGACACTTTGCATCGTTGTCACATAATGTACAGGAGTGTTTATATTCACCCGTGTGCATGCTTACAATATGCCAGAAAAAAGCTTCCAGTGCAGCCTTTTTTCTGGTAAATTCCTTGAAGCAAAACCTACATACATATTTATCGGTAGGTATCTTGCTTATAGATTGAAAATTTACTTCTTCGCATTGTTCAATTGCTTCTTTTGCCATTTCAGGGCTAAGGCGGGAAAGTGGTATTTCAGAGTGAGGGTGTTGTTGTTTATAATGGTTCACAATGTTTTCTCCACTATAAACACAAAGGCGACAAGAGTAGATAAAAATGTTCTTAAAAAAACAATAGGATTTATCAGTAAAACAATTGTTATCCGGAATATTTTGAGTTTTTTCTGGTACTAATACATCTTCGTTTAAGAAAATCTCTGCTTTTTGATTGGATTCAAATTTCTTTTTCCTGTTTTTCGGCTTTATAACGCCAGACTGCCAGGCCGATCGTTTACGCTTTGGTTTCTTTTTTACTTCTACCAACAAATCTGTACTTCCGAAACTTTGAGATGAAGATATTGAATCACTTTCTGAATCCGAATTATGTGGTTCTTTGCCATCGGCAGACTTTATAGAATAATTATTTTCACTAACAGAATCGGATTCAAATGCGTAGGGATCGTCATCTTCCGATTTTTGGATATGTTTCGTTTTTGATTTTGGGCCTGGTTTATATTTAAATGATTTAACTTTGTTGTTTTTATTTTCATGTATTTCTTCAGTTTTTGGTTTCCGTTTAGGGCCTGGTTTCTTTCTATTTTTTGCTAAAGATTTAACTTCATCAACTGTTTCTAAATCTTTAAATTTCTCTAAAACTACTACCGGACCAGATTCATTGGTGGTTAGATCTTCTTTTTGTTTAGAGGTATTATCATTAACAAGTTTCGCTAAACGACACATTCTAATACCAGTTGCATTTAAAACGTCATCACTTATGAACATCTCTTTTAAATCCTCTTGTAATTTTAGTAATTC
Source organism: Diatraea saccharalis (assembly GCA_918026875.4). Lineage (NCBI taxonomy): Eukaryota > Metazoa > Arthropoda > Insecta > Lepidoptera > Crambidae > Diatraea > Diatraea saccharalis. The sequence continues at coordinate 19,219,172 of OU893334.1, read as the reverse complement.
TCTAGATGTTTTTTTCACGTTTATATTGGCGGATCGAGTGATCCTTTTAGGCCTTTTCAAAACAGTATTTTTAGCAGCTTTACCTTTTCCTTTTTTACTTAAAGCGCCTTTCTTGGCTGGCAGTTTTTTAGACGGTTGTATTTTCTCATTATTTGTTGTATTTCTTTCGTTGATAACATTTTCTGTAGTAGATTCTGAAATATTGTTTTCCAATATATTTGTTTCGTTTTCATTTGATTGTTTGAGATTAACATCATCGGTCGATTTCAAATCAACGTTTACTGATAATTCATTGCTATCGTTCATACTGTCAATATCAACCTTTGACGTTTCTTCTGTAATAGAATCTTTTGGATCATTGGATTGATTTAACGATTTCACGCTAACATCAGGTGTGGATTTTTCGTTTGGGTTATTTTCCACTTCATCATCTTCGTCCAATACAATTTCACTGAGTTTCTCAAGTTTCTTCTTTATTTTTTCATTTTCACTCGATTGGTCACCTAACAAATTCAATATCTCCTTGAGTTTCGATTTATTCTGTAAGATTGACAAAATATTACCAATAGAATTCATCGATGATACTTCTTTGGTAACTGAACTGGGTCCTACATTCTCTATACTGCTTATTTCTAACGTATCATGTGATGATGTGACCAAAGAGTTGAGATCAATTTGTGACTCATTAGTACTATCAGGCAAACTATCTCCTGAATCTAGTTTCTGTGAATTAGCCTCGTTGGTACTGTCTGGCACAGAATTTGCTTCTGAAATCGTCATTTTGGATTCTTCCACATTTTCTACAATTGTTTCTTTGTTTATTTCAGTTGTAGAGACTGTATCGTCTTTTACTGGTTGTTCACACTGCAATGAATGCTTCCCAATGTCGCCTGATTCAAAGGCTTGTGAAGCTAATCTTTCAGACTTTGTTACATTCAATGTATGACCAACAAAATTTTGTTTATCCGTACTTACACTCGTGAAAGTGACAACTTTTTTGGATTCCACAGATTGGTGCAAGTCGTTGTTTATAACTTCTGATATATCATTAAGATTTTCCGTTAAAGTTTTTGCATTTTTTTCTTTATCAGAATCAAAAGTATCCAACATATTTTCTAGAGTAATATCACTGCTGAATTCTGTGGTTGCAATTTTAGAAGAATCTAAATCATTATCAAGATCAGCAATAATAGCGTTTATGTTATCGATTACTGGATCAGAAGCTAAATTATCAGAAAAAATTTCCAAATCATCTATAGCAAAATTTGATTCCAAATTATCAGTTAGTATTTCATTAGACGTTCCTTCATTATTTGGAATTTCTATGCTTCCAGATACACTGTTCTTAGAAGTACGAGTATCGGTCATAGTTTCGTTAGCTTGACTTGTTTCAACAGTAGACAGTTTCGAAGGTTTGTTGTGTTTACAGACCTTTGCGATTGACTCAACTTTATCTTCTTCCGAATCCGAATCGAATAAAACAGGCCGTTTTGATTTTTTAGTCTTAGACACAATATCTTTTTCTGTAGAAAGTGAACTTTCACTTTTTTTAGTTAATCGGGTAATACGCTTTTCAAGTTTTTCCTCGTTACCTTCATTTGATTTAACTGGGTTGGCTATAACTTTTTCTGAATCCTGTTTCGTTTCTATTTTTTCAAGAGTAAGAGTTTTATTTCTATTATTATTTTTTTTATTAAAATCATCTTTTTCTGTTACTTTATCGCCATTGCGATTGATTTCCTTTAATTCTTTCTTGTCATTTTTCTTTGCTTCTATTTTTTTTTCTTCTTTCTTAACATCTTTCTTCACTTCTGCTTCTTTTTCATCACTTTTCTTTTTATCTTCTTTCACTTCTTCAACCGCCCTTTTAATTTTCGGTATTTTATAATTTTTAACACCAAGTCCTGGACCCAAAATAGTACCCTTTTTAATATTATCATTGGAATATACAATTCCAATTTGTCTCTTTCCTCGTTCTTCATTATTCACATATTTATTTTTAGAATTGGGTAAGTTACGACGCATTCTTGGATCTCTTTGATTTTTTCTAGGCGAATATGGCTTTTTGCTACGACATTCTTTATTTGCATTTTCATAGATATTCTTATTTTTAATAATAGATTGATTTTTAAGTTCGCTTGAAGCATTATCTTTGTCATATTTTCTTGAATCTTTTGAGTCAAAATATTTATCACCCTTAATATTTTCTCTGTAAAATTTCTCAAAATCTGCCCTTAAGTCTTTAAAGGTCTTTTCTTTTTCAGAACTGAGAATGTCTCTTCCTACACTACGTGCACGCCTGAAATTATTACTTTTTAAACACTCATCATTATTATGTTTGGAGTCATCTGTATTAAATAGTGATCTACCTACATTAGATTCATGGTGCAGTGTTCTTCCCACACTAGAAGCACGTTTTCGTCTTTCAAAAGAGTCGGACATCTGTGATTTGTCATCTCGAAGAAAATCTTGGAATGTCGAGCGGACACTAGTGTTTATAGTAAATGAACTTCCTGTATCTGGCTTAACAGATGTTCGAGTATCATTGACATGTACGGTTCGACCAACACTCGAAGCTCTAGATGATGCATGATGCATTCGTCTATCAATCGACATAGAACGTCCTGCACTCTGTTCACGAATAAATCCTTTTCTCATAGGATCATTATCAACCTTATGATGATATTCGTTTCTTGAAATGTCACCGTTACGATCTACCGTAGATAATCGATCGTCGTAGTCACGAGACGTCGCACATCCGATGCTAGACTCTCTCTTGTATGCTTGATCTCTGTTAAAATGACGTGAATCATTTTCTGAATAATTATTTCTTTCATTTCTACTAAGACTGTGTTCTCTGTAGTTTCGATAAGAGTCTGGTTGATGCGGTTCCGACCTATGCGGATTATGATAATGTAACCTATTCCGATCTCTCCGGTAGTTACGATCAGCGTCGTCTTTTTGAAAATTATCGTATTCAGACGTTCTGTTTAATCTAGGGTCTCTAGAGTGAGATTCGGATCTTCCAAATGGATGACTAGGTGTTGTGGGTACATCCATACGTCCAAATGGATGACTAGGTGTTGTGGGTACATCCATTCGTCCAAATGGATGACTAGGTGTCATCGGACACTCGTTCCATGTAAGGTCAGTACGACCGAAAGAATGGCTAGGTGTTGATGGACATTCTGAACGGCCAAAGGGATGACTCGGAGTCGAGGGGCAGTCAGTTCTTCCAAAAGAAGGTACAGGCGTCATAGGTGCATCTAATCTACCAAATGGATGGTTTGGTGTAGAAGGAGCCTCTGGTCGCCCAAACGAGGGAAGTGGAGTTCGTGGGCAATCTGTTTTACTATAAGAATCTCTTCTATCATTGAATCTTGAATTATAATTATCATACTTGTTGAATGATTCGCCATATCGTGATTTTGAATAATCAGAAGTTTCTCTATGGACAGAACTAGATCTAGGATCACGTTTAGGATTACGATCTCGATTGTCTACACTATCTCCCCATCTAGATTGTTGATCCCAAAGAGGCCTACGCTCTTGTTCCTTAGCCACCGATTGTTCTCTACTTTCACGATGGTCGTAAAATGGAAATGTTGGGGCATAAACATGCTTAGTAACGGTATTATCATCAACTTCAAATTTTTGGCGGTTACCAATATCAAATGATCGCGCATTTGGTGTCATATTTATATTTCTGTTAGGCGTCATATTAGGTGTCATGTTTGAAACCCGACTAGGAGTCATATTTGGGTTCATATTTGGAGTCATCAATAGAGTTCTGTTCTGTGTTTTATTTGAAGTCACATTGGGTATCATATTAGGGTAGTTAACAACAGGCGGTACTGGCTGTGATATTTTCTCCGTATCTAACGTAATAGAATGAACGAGATGGTCTTTATCAGACGCCTGACTTAGGTCTCTCCTGACTCGTGGATCCACTGGCGCTTTTGTCTTTTCAACATTGTTTTTAATTAAATCTTGATTTGTCTCAATAGTTGAACAGACCATTACATTTGGCATTAACGTCCTCATATCAACGTCAGACTTTGAAGGAGCTAACGCTGTTTTAACAGGATCAACGGGTATAATGACAGGAGGCACACTTTTCACGCACTCCAATGAATCAATATGATCTGGTGATTTTGGAGCAAGATTTCCATAAGTATCATTCAAAGGTATGTCTTTGGTGGTATCTTCATCGGAAATTAAATCATTTTCCATGTCATCGTCGTCGTCGTCAAAAGCTAATTTAGTGGGAAAATTGAATCGCTCACATTCTTTTTCAGTTAACTTAAGACTTTGTTTCTTTGCGCTATCTTCTTTAGATGACGTACTATCATCCATTAAAGATAAAACAGGGTCATTAACAAATAACGGATTAGGTGTAGCCGTCGAAGGAATAGACTTTTTCTTATATTTTTCAATAGATATTCTTTTTTTTGGCACAATTTCTTGAACACTTGCTACTTTTGTTAGCTTTGGTTGATGCATTAAAGGGGTACTTTCCGACCCGGGTATGGATAAAGATTCGCTCAAAATTTCATTTTTGAGTGCTTGTAAAATATCTATTTCTGATACTACATCTTCTTTTGGCTTCTGTGTAGCAACACTTTGATCGTGCAGTAATGGAATTTCAACATTATTTTTCTCCTTTTCTATATCTTTTAAATTAACTGCTAACGCTGGAAGATTGTCAGTAGAAGACGGTGATATGGTATTTTCCTTTATTTCTATTGAAGTGGATGACGTTACAGGATTTGAATCACATGTCTCTTCGACTAAAGGTTTGTAAAAGTTTGCGACTTGATTTGTAGTTTCAGCACTAGCATTAGCGATCTTTTCCGAATCACCAAATTTTATTGCAACACTTTCAGAAACCCCGTCTTTAGCTAGAGATAGACATGGTTGTACTTTTAAGTCATCGTCTCCTTTTTCGTCTACCTTTGAAGATTCCTTCTGGTTAACATTATGTACATTAGATTTTTCCGAACTTTTTGAACATTCTTGAACATTTTCTAAAGATTTTTTATCAAACATCTCAAAATCATTATCTGTATCTCCTGAAACAGCATTTTGTATTTCACAAGTAGCATTATCTTTATCTTGATTTATTACAAGGCAAATTTGAATTTTCTTGGGTTTTTCTAGTGTTTTAGAATTTTTATCTTTAGATGCATTGTCGTTATCATCAAGAATGAAGTTACCATATATACTTTGAATAGCTTCACTTTCGCTATCAGATAATTCACCTTCTTCAACGTCGTCTTTCTTCTTAAAATCGGAACCAGTCTTTTCATATGATTTCAATAATAAATCTGATATATCATCATATTTTGCTCCCGTTTGTTTCAATTCATTAAGAATTTGTCTTTTAGCTTCTCTTAAAGTTTTGATATCAACATCATTATCACTACAATTCATGATCCTCTTCAATATATCCTTACTGTTTAAAGAATTAAGACTTTCTTCTGGGACACTCAATGTTATATTCAAATCCTTAGATTTCTTTCCTTGACTTTGTTTGGAAGACTTTTTTCGCTCTTTCTTATTATAGGTAGGTGAGCATCTCTTAGGCGACCGTCGTGGTGATCTACGGCTGAAAAGTTTCTCTGAGGTTTTGTTATCATCGTCCCAACGTCTTTCGCTAGGTTCTGGTGAAAGCAATACTCGAGTGTAGTTTCTTTTAGATGTCGTTGAATTGGCTGTTTTAATTGGGCTTTTTTGTGTAATCCGTGCCGGTGATTTTGAAGTTTTATTTGGCCTTCTTTGAAAAAGGGCAGGCTCTTTGCTACCGGGTGTACAAGTTTCTTCTATAATACTAGCTCGAGCAATTTCTGGCAATGTTTCCTCACCCTCTTCTATTGTCGTTCTAACAACAGATTTTAATTTATTCCTTACAGCTTCTAAATCACTACTATCTTTTGATTTGGAATTTTGTGAAGTTTCAGACTTTGGACTCAATTGTGTATCTCTCTGCAAAAAAATATTAATATTACTTACAAATTATAACGTTGAAAAAATAATCTAAGTACTTCATCTAACCTGCTCTACTTTTGCGTATAGGTTCACCAAAACCTGTTCGCATTTGAGCAAATTCTCCATTTTCATTCTGTAACAAAAATTATGAATTTATACAAAAATATGTGCAAAATTAACAAAATTCCAAATTCAAAATTTTATAACACATGCAATGTTCATGAGATTGAAAAAATATAGCAAAAATAGAAACGCATAATATTTGTGGTTTCAAAACAACTAACGATTTATATTTAACTGCATATTAAGCGAAATAAGAACAAAACTAAAAATAATAAAAGCCCGTTTCAGCTTTTTACTTACCTTTTCTTTTTATCCAACAAGAGATCTCTCAAAGATCTAATTTTGTCCAGTTGAGCTTGCCGAGGATTCGCCGAAGTCATGCTCGTACTTTCCAATCTTTTGATCATGTTCTCCAAAAATGGAATGTACTTCTTCATCTCCTCGAATTTCCGATCGTACTTCAAATCCATTTTGACAGCTAAAAATAAAATCTCTAAATTTAATCAAATATTATACATGCTATCTTAAAAATATGTGTTTTTTGTTACCATACAAAATGCATTTACATGTACAAATTAAGATCATTTGAATCTTTTCCTGTTTTATCCATGGCGGTGGAACTCAGATACAAGTAAACTAGAGCAGTAATACTCAATTTTTAAATAGTAACATTATTATATAAAAAAAAATTATATATGCAAAAATTTTCTTTTACACATAGTTTCTCACATATTAGAATTTACCGAATAGTAGCTATACCTGAATAGCAATAATAATATTAAAAATGCTAGATTAAAAAATGACTAAAAAACTAAAACAAATTACAGTTTGGTTGTAGACTATGTATATGCGAACGCATCTACGCACTATATAATTTGTTCATTGAAGTATAATTTCTTTTACAAATGGTTAAGTGGATTATCTAGCTATCTTTATCTTCACGCTGTATGTCTTGCGGGGTGAATTAGATAAATTATATTAAAGGTACTGTATACCGCGCATAATATCTGTAAATTAATATTAATTATTGATTAGTGGCTTTTGGCAAACAATTATTGTGAAATATTCAGCGTTAACTGTTCTTGGAGCCTCGATGATGACTGCATATATCCATTGTAGCCACAGAAACGACAAATTAGACAATAAAGCATACATTATTATAACTAATATGCACTTATTGATATGGTAAGAGATGTGCTTAGAATATAAATATAAATAATAAAATAAAAATGTTCTTTATTAACATTATTTCCATCATTTACAATCTTGAAATTATCCCAGTAAGTAATATAAAATACTTGTATTGGGACCATTTCGCTCCAGCTTTGTGGCAAGCACATATTTTAATGTTAACAAGAACCAAAATTAATGAATGAATGAGTTCGTGGGTGAGTATTGTGTTGTGAATGTGTGTATTGTGTGTTGTGAGTGTGTGTATTGTGTGTTGTGAGTGTGTGTATTGTGTTATGTGTTGTGAGTGTGTGTATTGTGTTATGTGTTGTGCCTGTGGGTGTGTGCTGTTATCTACATATATATTATATATTTGTATTTGTATGTATATGTATATGTCGCAGCCAAGCGGCACAATTAGCAACTTAGTCAGTCGGCCAACCACGCCACTCGATGTCGATGAATATATCGCATCATTTTTCTAAGAAATAATGCATAGTACGTCTATTAAAATAATCTGTACTTTATTTAATTTTAAAGATCACTTAAGCAATTTAAAGAAATTAATGTTCGAAAATCAATCATTCAAGACGAGTATTTGAAATGAAGGTTGTTCATTTTTATATCGCATCGATACACTTACAACCGGTTTCTGTTTCGGTTCATTCTCAATCACTTAGATTTCTTTACGATTCACAAGTCAAAAAGTTCTAATTTTATCAAACTACTATCAACTGATCATAAAAAAAACTAAAATCAGAAACGAAAACGAGTTTAAGTAACATTTGAGAACAGTTAATGACGTTCTTAACTTTAAATTCTCGGAAATACGGATTAGGGCATGCAATACGGTTTTCGGCTACCCGAATTAACCGGTTACCCGGTCGGAAAAATAAATTACTGGTTAGTTTTTACAAGTTACGTATTTCTTTTCATGTTAAAATAAACAAGTCAAAAGATGTTTCTTTTTTCTTCTTGTAGTTTCATATATTCATCAATCCAAGAATTCATCAATTTTATCAATCCAAGAATTCTAAGAAGAAATAAAATAATTATTTTTTTATTTATATTGATTTGATATGACGAACGGTTAAAGCATATAATTATTTTGTTTATAGAAATGTTAGTTTCGTGAGTCTTCCTTGTCCAATGAATGACAAGGAAAATCGGATTTCCTAGTTATTATAAAACTTAGTGTGACCATTACCTATTGACATTACATGATGTGAAAATTGTTAAGAAAAGTTTTATAACGTTTATGTTCTGTTTGTTTTTTAAGAGAGACATTGTGAATTAGTTTTATTATTGTTTTATATTCGTGTGATTTTGTTTTTGGAATTGACTTTATTTATTTTGAATTTAGACAGACTGGTAATTTTATTTTAATAATGTAAAATACAAGATTTCATCTGTTGTTTGATCTCATAAGAATGTATAAGTGTAAATAACAATAATAAATGATTTATTGCATTTATAATTTACAATAATAAAATTGGAGTAAATAAAAAGTGGCCTTATTGCTAAACAGCAATCTTTTCTAGGTAACCTAAGCCAAGAAGAAAATGTAACTATAGGGATACTGTGGGGAAGTGGGTGCAATGTTGGGAAGGGTTGAAATGTGCTAATTAAGCTTTTTCATTTGACACCCTACACGGAATAATTTAATAATTTATCTTTTTTAGTTACTTACTTTATGTTCTCTCGAAGACGCTGTTGCCAATTTGTTATATGTTATAAGGGAACACATGAACATTGTTACATACATACATACCGGCCAAAATTTTATAACCCTCCTTTTGGCTTCACCACCACATTCGGATAATAGACCGAATTTTCTTAAAATTCTAAGCGTTTCATGCATAAACCCTTTTATTTTTCTTGCAATAGAGTGACTCCGATGAACAGAATTGTTTATATCAGAAATTTAACAACAAAATATTTCAAACTAGTCATACCAGACAAAAGAACAGTCAACAGAATCTCAGGTTATAAAAAAACTGTTAAACTCAAAATTCATTAAGAGGAGGATTCAAAATCAACTGCGTAAATATGACATGTATGGTAATCTACCCCCTTATTCTGAAACTCAGGCAACTTCCGAGAATAATCTAAATCAATTGTTCACGCTCTGTATACAAGCGGTTTTCGTATTCTGTAACTCTTTTATATTAATTCACGAATCTATAGCCAGTTGCTATATATTTTTAATTTAGATGAAATCACTCATGGAAGTTCATTTTTATGGTCACTGATGCTTTTAAAACAGTTTATCGATACAAGATCAAATGTAAGCGTAAAAAGAGTTCAGTGGAGATCGCCGATATTGGACATTTCAAAATTGCAAACCATTGATAGAAAATACAAATAGGTATAGAGATTTTGACCCATTGGAGTAACTCACTTTTTTCGATGATTACGATTTAGGTTATCAGTTGAGTTAGCGAATAGGCTTGCTAACGTGCTACCGAGGGTTTACTTTTCGGAATAAGAAACAATAAATATCTAAAAATATAAAAAGAATACAAGTTTTATTGGACCACCCTGACGCGACAATGCATTCTAAGTTAATATATTAAAATAACTATTTACATCGATAAAAAATAATTATTTATATCGATATGTTACAAGTATTAATCGATATACCTGTAACATATCGATATCCTAACAACTGAGCGCAAACGATACAAAACTTCTACATCTCAGAACGTGATAGCTTGATGATATTAGCTGTTTCTAATGCAAGCAAATACATTATATTCCTTTTATTATAGGTAAGCACTCGAATCTTTCAAAATGACCGCTATTCTTATCATAGATCTATTTTATATCTAATGCGAAAACGACATTTTCGGGACTATTATCATGTACGTATAAACGTACCACTATAAACAGAATTATTAATTAAAAAATAATTAATTTGTGACTTAAATATTACTAAAATGTCTACAATTACTATTTAAATACCAAACTGATTTGAATATGAAACGGTTCGATTTCGCACTGAGCAAAGTGCATTTGAAATAACTCAACATACCTACTTTAAGCTGAAGAAAAAATACTTATTGTTTTTTACATACCACTCTTCAAATTACCTACTGCCCAAAAAGTTTTTAGCAATGTTTTTGGAGAACCTAAAAGCCACGCCATTTAGAAAAAAATAAGAGTTCACAGAAAAATTAATAATATACAAGTTCGGACAGCGACAATACCACGCCTATTCAGTAACCCTATAGGTGAGGGCTACCGTTTTTATCAAAGTTCATTTACGAGCGTGAACATAAATAATGTGAATAAATAATTTTATTAAAAATATCAAGCATAGTCACAAACACTAACCTCAGAATTTGCTATTTTTTCAACCCGCTTCATTTTGCAACTCCGTTTTTAAACCCTGATATTCATTGACACGCAATTTTAATTCCCTAAATAATTCTCAGGTACCTATTTATTGAAAATTTGTTTATTTGAAAAGGAGTGTGCGTAGCTCACCGATAGGTATTTGTCATTTTGAAGACCTCGCTTTACACTTGCGTCTCTATTGCAAATTCAAACTCTTAAGCCTCATTGATCAATAGATCGAAAAATCATTCAGTATAAGGTACATTGTACCTAAACAACAACGGACGAAAATAATGTCAACGTACCTTTATAAGGAATATATACGTATATTCATCGTCTTTTTCTTTGAATAAGAAAAAAGACACATTCTTAAATCACCATAAAATCATAAACACCAAATAAAATGTAACCATCCATCCATGTACCGTCAACTGTGGCATCTTTACTTTCCTTAAGCAACTTTACCACATCATACACTACGCTGCATATTAGGGAATATCTTGTTATCAGATGCAGTCAGTGCAAATTTTGCCGTATTGGTAGATTTTCTGATAAATTGTGGTATCACAAAAAGTATTTCAAGCTGGCAACTTGGTTAACTGTCAAGTAGTGTGACTTTTAATTTTATGTGGTCAATTGTGCTCGTTGCGACAACGAGAAAACTTTTGTGTTTTCTTACAGAAAATCAGCGTGTAGGTAAGTAATTTATGTTGAATTGTATTGGGTGTATACTTTTTTAAGTCTATTTCAATTATTTGATTCTTTAAACTTCCTTTTTTCTGAGTTACGAGAGGCGGTAATTTTGCTACAGGCTAGGTCAAGTTACCTCGCCTAGCTCGGTGGCAACTTTACCTACGACTAGGGTTGTCAACTATGAAATAATAATGAGTTCGGCTTATTTATTTCTTTTTATGATTACCTTTCGTATGTTATATATAATAAAGTTGTCAAATTTAATGCAATCATAATATTATAATTCGTATATTTTGTAGGTAGTAACTAATTACCTTTTTAGATATTTATCATTAGTTTTCAATTAATTTATTTAAACATAGTATAATATATTGATTATATCTTACCTGCTTATAAATACACCGTGATTTTTAAGTCACTGCTTTCCCGAAATACATGAACATATTTAGTCGAAGACCATTTATGAGCATTAAACAAAAAAAAATGTGTACACAAGGTACCTACCTAGACTAGTACTATTATAAAGAAGAAGGATTTGAAAATTACTGGCTCGATATAAAAATTCTTTCACCGTTTGAATGCTACATTATCCATGATTAATATAGGAATAAATATATATAAATTACAGGAAAAATTAATACTTATCGTGAAAACAGTGACTTAAAAACGTGTATGATCAAAGTATAATAAATAACTATATAATAGGCAGGTACCTAAGTAATCTACTTACTTCTTGCGCTAAATATTTCATTGGTACTATTACAGATCTTTTCAAGATGCCCCCAAGAAAATGCATTACTATAAAAAAAAGAGATAGAAGACGTTTAGGAGCTCGTAATTACAAAAATTATTCTGAAGAAATGCTGTTATTAGCTGTGGACCTAGTAAATAACAAAAATACAACCTCTTATGAAGCTGAGAAGCAATTTGGAATACCCAGACGGACAATTGAAAAGAGAGTGAAGAATCTTCATTCCGATAAACCTGGCCCCCGTTTCCGCTTAAATCAAGAAGAAGAGAAAAAAATGGTCAAAGTTCTCATCACGGCGGGTGATTTCGGATGTCCACTATCACGTTTGGATTTAAAGTTGGCAGTGTACGATTACCTGAAAAAAAACAATAAAACATATGTATTTGATGATAAGGTTCCCGGGGATTGGTGGGTCAAAAACTTTTTAGAACGTCATAAAGACGAATTGACATTGAGGTCTGTGCAAAATATTACGAAGGCCCGAGCGGGAAAAACCTTAGAAGAATTTAAAGATTATTTCAGTAATCTAGAAATTTTAGTTCAGGATCTGCCTCCTAAAAACATTTTGAATTATGATGAGACCAACGTGTCTGATGACCCAGGCTCTATGAAGTGTATTTTTCGCCGGGGCGTTAAATATCCCGAGAGGATATTAAATCACACTAAAGGCAGTATCTCCGTCATGTTCGCGGGTACTGCCGATGGAGATCTTCTTCCACCATACGTGGTGTACAAATCTGAAAATTTATGGTCGGAGTGGTGTAAGGATGGACCGGAAGGAGCACGTTATAATCGCACCAAAAGCGGTTGGTTCGATTCTGTCGTATTCTTGGACTGGTTCACGAATATAGTAATTTCCTGGGCTAAACAATTGAAAGGACCGAAATTGGTTATAGGTGATAACTTATCCAGCCATCTAAATCCAGATGTAGTTGAATTGTGTGAGGCTTATCAAATTCGTTTCGTGTTTTTGCCTTCAAGGTCAACACAACTTACTCAACCACTAGATGTTGCCTTTTTCGGGCCATTGAAAAAGTCTTGGAGGAAAATTCTTCTGCAATATAAAACAGAAAATCCTAAGCAGGCATCGCTAAACAAAAGCCACTTTCCACTTTTATTGAAGCAGTTGATGGATGCTGCTAATATAAAAAAGCAAAATTTGGTAAGCGGCTTTAAGACAACAGGTATATACCCATTCAATCCTTACGAGGTATATAAAAGATTGCCCGAATACGAAGATGAAACAAAATATGATGTTGACCAATCACTACTCGATTATCTCAAAGAGAACAAATATCCCAATCCAATAAAAAGAGGTAAGAACACCAAATTAACTGTACCAAGTGGTAAATCAGTAAGCAGCGTTGATATATCTAGTACCATCAAGCAGAAAGCCACCATAAAGAAGAACACAATTGTAAAAAAAACTCTAGCAACTGTAACTGAACGAATACAAGATCAAAACTCTAAAATGTCTGCAATAAAACAAAGTAAAACAGAACGACATCCAAACAAAACTTTGAGCAAGAAAGTAGACAGTAAACAGAAGCCACTTCAGAAAAAAAAACGTGTTGTAAGTACTTCAGACTCAGAATCAAGTTTCGTAATACCTTCTAGTGATACTTCAGACTATGATCTTAAATGTGATGAAGATGAAGACATAGAAAATGAAAAAAATGGAAATGAAAATGAAATAAGTGTAAAGAGTAGCGAAAGCTTAACAACTAAAGTGACCATATTATCTGATATAAAAAATACAGCTGACAATCAGGCATATTTTGATTTGAGCAAATATGGTCCATTTGAACTTAAACCTATAAACACTAATTCTAAAGTGAAAACAAAAGTTGATAGGGTTGGAGGAATAAAAAAGGAAAGAACAAAAATGCCAAAATTGACATCTCATAAAATGACCACCAACAATGAAACAGGTGCAGGTTGTAGTAAGGAGCCTGAGAAAAATACTTTGATGTCATATAATATTAATGATTATATATTAGTGCGATACATACTTGAAAAGAAAGTTCAATATTTTGTTGGCAAAATTTATGCAAAACTAGAAAATAGATACCAAGTTTCTTATTTAAAGAAATTAGGAAAAAGCGATAATACAAAATTTATTCAACCAAAGAAAGAAGACATTGATACTATAAATGAAGAAATGATTGTGAAAGAAGTGCAGCTGATGAGTATAAATGAACAAGAGACTGAATTTGTATTTTTAGAGGATGATGATTATGTGTATTTTGATTACTGATTCTGGTAGGTAGGTTGTTTGTAAGTCATTAAAGTGTTTTATTTCCTTTACACTAATTAACTTGTGCCATTCCAAAGAATTCAGTTTAGTTATATAAGTTAGTTTTTTCTTAGTGTTTTCTTTTATAATAATTAACTTGTGCCATTTCAAAGAATTAAGTTCCGTTAAAAACGTTAGTAACTATCGTGCTATATTAGATATTACTGTAATGTTAATATTTCAGAATTTTTTATGCTTAACTTTTATTTTGTTTCACGTTTTGGAACAATTTTATGATTTACAGAGTTTATATAATTTTTGTTACTTAAATACTATTTTGATTGATCTCTAATGAATAACATTGTACTTGCCTAATAAATAAATATCCATTAATTATATTTCTTTGATTTTATAACTTACTTTGAAAATTGACATCCCTGGCGACATCTACTTGCTTCTATGAAAAATTCAAAAATCTAAGGGCAACTTTACCGTAGTGTTACTAGATACAAAAATAAACAGTAAAAAGCTTCTATGACAGCAATATCGTTATTTTTGCTCAAGAAATAATAGTAACATTACGTTGCCTAACCTCTTGTATGGATTATTCTATGTAAACTCTTGATAAGGTAAAGTTGCCAAAAACGAGTCAATTTTACCTAGACAACAAAAAATGATATTGTAATGAGTTTATTTCCTATTTAGATGAGTTCAACGGGTTAACTAATATGGACGCGTTTGCTTTACAGACTGAATCATTAAAAATCAAAGTAACATGCTCTATGTATCCATAGTTTGCTAAAATGTCTAAAAATATGGTAATGTTGCCAGAGTTGACGGTATCCTTCTTCAACTAACATCACTTATCCCCTACCTATGACATCAAATTATTTGGCGCTAAGTAACAAAAAAAACTTAACATTGCACATTATAAAATAATAATAATAACTAATATGTATAATTCTCGCATAAAATTACTTTAACACAAAGTGAGTAAACTGCCTTTTACGCGAAATAGTCAATAGAATAAATTATAGAATACAATACGAATTGACCTACCTTATCACTTATTTTAAAAATATCAAATTCACAACCAAAATATAAATAGGTAACTTATTTATAATAATGTTATTAATTATTTGCGTTAATAACATGTGCACTTTCGTCGTGTTTTTTTATAATAGACGTCTCGTCCTCTTCAAGTCAGTCTTCCGAATGGATAACAAAATGGCGGACAGTGGCGCGCTATGCAACGTACTTACAGAAAGGGCAATACACGAGCACGGCTAACTTGCCGCGGTCGGTAAGGCAGTTCTACCAACATATGCCACATTTCAAAATTATAAAATTAGATCCTCAAATGCAAATTTTCACTATTAACAGATGTCACTGGTGTTTAAAATAATTCCATGATTTTATGCTTATTTTTATCATTTTGTATATTCTTTTTCGAAAAAATCAATAAACAGTTCCTAAATCGACGAACAAGTTTAGACGAACAAAGATAACGCGTTGACTCGTTCGTCGTGAGTTTTAAGTCTAGTAAAAACTATAGTAATTCTTTTATATTTATCAAGTTTTTGCGTAATTCTACTACCTATCCTATCCTATTATATCCAAAAAAATATATAAAACGTACCTTATCAAAATCATGTTTTAATAATCTATTACGTATTCGATCGTAAGACGAACTTCCAAATCCGCTTGAGCAGCTATCAAATTAAAAGAAAAAAGTGACGTTAAATTATTATCACCAAATGATCTTATTTGATTATCATTATCATTAGTTCTTTGTCAGTGCACCCAGCTAGCTAGCTAGATTATGGTAAATCAGCACAATGAACGAGCGTTTTGCCTAAACAGGTAAGCTAATTTATTAAGTAATAGACTCACGAAATATCCACATCTTGTTGCAACTTACTTTGAACAGTGTCTAAAATACTAATTCAATCACGTCATGTTCTTAGGACAGCTAGTCTTAGCAGCGATAATACAACTGCGCCAATGTGCACAAAATTCTTTGTCGACCGCCGCCATTATGTCAGCAGCGTTGTATAAAATCGTTTTGTAGAATATGCATATTGCCGTGTCTACTTTAAACATCTACTAACCTGTGTGATTAGATCGAAACGCAAAAATAATGTCAATATCACTAGAACACGAATGGTTAATGTGGCACGCACATCTTTCTTGGAGTCCGCAATATGTTTTATGGTGATTATTAGCGGCGCCGTTCGTCGGGCTCTTTATTAATTTCTTTCTCTCGGGAACGGACGAGCGACGACTGTGCCAGCAAACTAGCTACATACACTTCGAAACAAGGACGCGATACCGCCCTGCCTCCGCACCCGGTTCCTCAGCTCGCTCGTACACTCGATGCGCCAATCGACGACCATTCGGCCGTCGGGCTTCGCTGCAGTCGTAGTGTCTTTGTGTCACGTTAAAAATTATCAACCATAAATACCCGTTTCAATAGACGTGTATAGGGTGACGTTCCGCACAAAACTCAATAACGTTCTTCTTGTCTGTGTTATTTAATTCTGGAAACTTCGCGTGTTTTTTTTTCTTTATGTTCGATATTTTGCAACCAGTACGAATGTCGAGTTGTTAAACCTCATTAGTTGCATAGTGGCCAAGAAATTAGTGATCAATATTGTCGATGATGTCATCTTTATGTTGCGTAAATGTCAATTAATATATCAATCAAGAGCTAAGAGAAATACCTGAAATGTTCGTAAAATTAGTGCAGTGATAATTAAAATCACGAAATTCTAATTTCGTACCCTTTACGGACAGATATTATCGTTCGTCGTCATAGGTACAAAGGTTATCCTCAAGTTTTACTTCGCATAAAATAATTCCTGTTACTAACTTGAATAGATAAATTACTTATATATTTTACCTATCTTATTTTTTCCATGATGGATCCCATGAATAAACTAATATAAATATCTTATTCAGTTAATGTAGTTTCTTATATATACTAGTACCTAAATTCATTTTAGTTGTTATTGATTCGTTTTACAACTCAAAATATAAGAAAAATGTACGAACAAGATAAAAAATAATGCTTAACAATTGATTGGCATACAAAATAATAATAAATGATCCTTCTGCCGAGAAGCAAGGTGACTTATATTTTTATCTTAGAATCTTCAAGTGCCAACCACTGAAATCTTCTGCTTTTGTAAATGACTGGTTTGGATAAATCCATAGAGACATAGGATAAATTAAGTTATGCCAGAGTTGTTTAGAGAGTGGTTTATAAATAACTTCCTTTCTACGCTTGGAGAAAAGTGTGCCTTTCCTATTGTTGAAGAAACAGTACATAGGTACATAACCATTTCTTTTTTGTTAATTTTTAACAAAACCTACTGGTTTCTTAATACAAAGCTTTCGGTGCGGTCGTGAAATTTCTAATTAAGAACAAAACTTTAAATGGATTTTCTCACAATTGGATAGTTTATTCTCATATCATAAAAATATTAAGCAAACTATATTTACGATATATACATAAATATAAATAAAAAACCCGCCTACGTGAAAAACAACTAACTGAAAAGGTAAAAATAGGTAATTATCCAACATCATATCTTGTTACAGCCTTTTCAGTTAGGTAGTTGTTTTCACGCAGGAGGATTTTTTGTTTTTCATTATAATTTTATTTATGTTTCATAGTCTCTAGTCAGACTAATAATGATTCAGAAAGTGAAAGAACAAAGTCCATATTTTTAAACTTTATCATTGTATTATTGTCATAAGTATTATGGTAATAATATTTTTTTGGAATCCTTGTATTATAACCCATTAATTTATAGGTACCCATATTGTAGTATTTAAAACAAACAAAAAAATATGATTATATCAAACATTGTTAAATTCATAAAATTTTATTGAAATTACCCGTAAAAATAAATGTTTATTTCCTAATAATTTTTCTAATTTATTCAATTATAGTGATTATTTGCGACAGTAAACACTAAAAAGGGTCAATCTCACGAGATCTCGTAATTGGCGAGATCTCGTGGTATTTATGATCATAAACTTGCGAGATCTCGCCTGAGCCCCGATCTCGCGAGATTGCATTCCCTAGCTGTGGAAGTTGTAGAGTATTAAATCGTTACCATAATAACGATTGTTAACAATTCAATTTGTCATTTTAATTATATTCCATGTCATCCTTCTCTAAATCCATTATTAAATAATTTAATCTGTTTACAAAGGATTAAAAAATGTTTTGAATAATTGTAATCGGTACAATCTTTGTCGCTAATATTAAGAGCCCTCTTACAATTTGCACTCTGTGAGATTAGATATTTGAAGCTTCCCGGCGACTTGTATATAAGGTCAGGAGTTCACAATCCTGTATTGAAACTACGACCAAGCTATTTTGATACTATTTCCCAATTTTTGTATATTTTTTAGTATTCGTATGGGGTGATTAATTATCGCTGCTCAAAGCCCAAGAAAAAGAATGTATTGTGTTTAGGATTAATGTATGTACTTATATATATTATATTATATGCGAGTTTTTTTTATTCCACCATAACTTTTGAAAGACTCAACGGATATGCATGTATAGGGTACTTCGATCAACAATAGGGTATTATGAGAAACGTTACGTCATCACGAGTGACACTCGTTTTTTTGTTTAATATTCAACACGAAGTCAGGGGACTGTTTTGTGGAACATCCAAGAGACTGACTACGTAGAAAATTTTGATTAGCCAAGCCATTGTTAATTAGAATATATAATGTCCACATACCCCGTCCTATACAAAATGCAAAGACAATAGTGAAGCCGTGTGAGCAAAGAGCGTGTATTAATTGATTGCCAAGAAGTGATAACAGTATACAATGATTACACCAAAATGTTGGAGATTTTAATTGATCAGTTTCTTATCTATGCAAAATTATTAATATAATTACAATTTGCCATTCATAACTGTTCGGTTCATAAAGATGATATATGAAAATCATCAAATCAAAAATAAATGAAGTAAATAATTAAAATAAATAAACTATTTTTGACTCTGAATTCGCCTTCTCTATATCATGCATACGCAATAATATAGACATTTGGATTTACGCATCTTAAATGGCAAATAAACTACCCATTTGGGTAACAAAGATACAGTGGTCTGCGGCGTGTCTTCATTGATATACATACCTACTGAATCTTTATATAAATTTAAACATTTCAATCAGTTTTAGTAATTGATCGTGACTAAACAAAGTTCATACGTCAAGCAAAATCTCAGACACTGATCTTAAGTATTAACTACCTAAACGTACCGTACGTTTAGATTAACGGTAACAGTAAGTTAAACTGCATGCCAATTCTGCTGTTTTTGTAAAGTCCAATATTATTAGTGCAATGTCGTCCTCAGGGGTGGCAAAGTGCAGGGTGTGCAATGCACACGGGCGCGCGCGTTGGAGGTCGCCTTGCCCACAGTGTACTGTGCCGTGCCAATGATGGTCTAATATAAATATGTATAAAAAGAAGGCTCGGGGACGCCAGAGCCCTACCTGCGCCCGGGCGCCTGTTGTGCTTAAGACGGGCCTGGTCTTCCTCACACATTAATAGTGACAGATATACCTATAATAATATTGTACTTCAGGTAGATATTACAATGGCAAATTGCGAGTAGTTGTGATTCTATTGAGATGCGATAATTACGTAAACATTAGCATAATAGGGTTGACGACTGGGTAAAGAAATCCGTCAGTCAGATAATAGAACAATATTAGATACGTATTTTTTTACTTCAATTTAACAAGAAATAGCTTAGATAACAGGCATTTAAGTTGAGGAGTGGAGCTTGCTACGTCACAATTTAGTAGAAACGTCGTACCATAACGTGACTTCATGCGAAATTTCAACTCCATGTAACGTCGTAATTTTATGATTACGAATAAAATAAAAAAAAAGAACCTGTTTAATATTTTTTAACACTACCTAAAGGACAAACAAACAAAAATTAGTCGTCATCCCTATTAACATGCTGGGTTATTCCCAGTCCTTTGATCGGTATGAGCAGCGGGTTTTTTTTCCTAATCCTCCGATCGGTAAGGTAAGAGTGGGAATACTTTTTCCCACAGGTACCTCAGTTTGAATAGACCTGTCCATTCAATCTGAGGTAATTAATAATGATATTAAGATACGCTTCCTTCTACCGAGGACCTAGCATCCAGATATCTTTGCGTATTCATTGATTACAAAATGTACCTAAACTATCTATACTACGATTGCAATGGATACTACTATACCTACGAAATGTATGATACAACAGGTACCTAAGTAGTGTGTTTCGCTTGAAGTAAACTAGTGAAATCAAATTACAACAACTCAAATTTGAGTGTAACAATTTATGCGCGGTAGTGCTATTACTACTTATTTCTAAAATCGTTGATACCTAGTCAATGAAATTTGTATGAACTTCATTTAGTTACACGGTAAATATGTGCATTGATTTTACTTTTACCTTGTATTCATTAGTAGATTAAAAAAATACCTAGCTAAAAATATACATTCAACAACGATGGCTTTAGTTTTCTATCAAATATTTTGATAGAAAACTGCCAGCCAGAAGTATAGATTACGAGCTGTAATACTGCGTAACACAAAGCACTAGTTATTGACCACGTGATGCAAAATAATGTATCGACCCATCAACTTTTCTGCGCAATCTCCGTAGGTTCTGTAGAAATAGAAAGTGGAAGCCGAACATACATACGATACCGCTCAAAATATCAGTTCAATTCCGTACGCTGCGTGTCGCGGTCGCCGCCAGTCGCTTAAAATTAACGGTGGCATATTCCAGAATCATCAACGTTATCGGCACGATAACAGCAAGCGTAGATTATTGAGACACGTCATCGTAAACCTATGTTATCTGCATTTAGCTGACTATAGTGTTTCTCGTAATATTTTTAGAATAAGTTTTCTTTCAGGTATACCTACTATCAGCAGTGTAAAAAGATAATTATTATTGTTTTTATGGAATAAATAGTAACACTTATTATTTGTTGTTCATATTAACTTGTCCTATATGATCATAAAAATAGATACCATAGAAACAGGATTCTAATAATTCTATGTAAAGGCTGCATAAAAACTCATTTAATAGATACTTTTGACATTAAAACAAAATAACGATATACTTAACAGAAGACGCCTAATTACTTGTGCCGTTCTCCAGGTTCCGTTATAATCTCGAAGCGTTGGCCTCAGTGAGCAACAGCGAGCACTGGCCCTAGTGTCCGTGAATAGAGTTGTCATCTTTCTATGGCAATATTTGGCTTTTGGAGGGCATGTCCGGCCCTTAAATACATACTGCTTACATAAGGCTTTTGCGTAAATGGTAAACGATGACGGAAGTAATACTGATAATGATTATTGTTATTATGATTAATAATTTATACCTACACACTGTTCATATTTGGCATCAAGCTTTTTATTTTAGAAGACAACCACTACCCGCTCACACGCAATAAACAGTTTCATTTTTATACCTACTCATAGAAATATCGGTTTCTTAACAACTATTATGTGGCTACCGTAATCTGAAATGTACACATCTAAAGTCTCGTATTTCGAGGCTGTGCGAAGATTGCCAACCTTACTTTAAATTAGGATATTGCACTTACTGTATTAGATCAATTTTGCATTGACAATGCTATACTGAAAAATGATCCTAATGAGAAATGCTTAATAAATCCACTTTGTCTCTGGCACTCGAAACCATGACCATAGAGAAGATTGAATAAAGACCATGACCTTCGCAATCCAGGCGACTGCTCTAACCACTGAGCTACCCAGGATCTAACAGGACTGACGAATTTTTCAAGCATTTGTTATTTTTTGAAACTACAGAACGTAAGTGATTTAAAAAATTCGTTAAGTCTTGTTAGGTCATGAATTTTTAAGCATTTTCCATTAAGGATGTCGCACACTTTAATATCATGTAGGTGTACTACATAACCTATAACACTAATAGAAGACGCTAAAATACTCATTTTTTTCACACTATATTTATGATGCTAGTGCCATTCACGCATATATGATACATACATATCTACGATTGTAATCAGAAAGTACAAAGTTCCTTTGAAATCAAATAAACTGTATCTGTTCTAATAAAAATTGGCAGCCGACAGTTTGTGCAACTGGTTGTAAATTACTGCGCCAGTTAAAGAAATAGATAAGGACAGAGAGATTGGATTTTTGTTAATTACTTGCAAACGATTAAGATTATTGAGTGCTTCGTGAAAGCCTCTGCTACAAAACCAACATTTTGATCAATTTCCCTTTAAAAATGCTAGCTAAAATGGTATTTTTATTTTTTCTGTCGAGAAAATCTTATAAATTCATTTTTGACTATGACAAATCTTCAAGAAATATGATGTAGTTTTCAATTAAAACTTATTTTAATGTTATTTCTTTATACAAGACCAATTGAAAAGAACATTCCTTATTTGATCAAATTAACTCTGCTTAGGTGGAGACTGACTGGCCTTCAACTAATTCGAAACGCGAAGAAAAAAAGAATGTCCAAATATGACAAGCGTAGTTTGAAATCCCTAACGCCATCTTTCGTTTCACGTGTTCATTACAACGTTAATACATTCCTTGGGCCATATGGTTTACGTTGGCGCAAACTTACGCATAGATGGCCCGACTAGCGTATTCTTGGCACGTTTCTTAACTTTGTTCATAAAAAGCAAACGCTACGTTTTTTCAGTGTCAAAACTTCATAATAAAAATCACAGTAAGGACTTAAGGCAAAGTTAAAACTTAAAATAAATAAAAAGCAATAAACTTTCAATTTATTCTTTATTCAATAATTTAAAGCTTACAGAGACCTTTCCTCATGGTTTTGTGTTTACGTAAAGCGCCAGAGAGGACCTTCCTTCTAGCGCGCTCTCGCAGTACAACAATACCGTATAACTGAAATTTCGCCACTATTACCACTACATAAGAACTGACGGGCGCATCTAATGCCCCGCCCTATGATATCGGACGAAAGAGAACTCCTCAACTTCATGAAACATGATTAAATCCTCCATTTGAGTCATTTAAAATCACATCTAAATCCTGCGCAGGACCTCTCCAATATCGGCTCTGAAAGATTTGATCAAGTCATATCAGTGTGTATATTATAATGTATTGCTTGTTGGATTAGTTGAGCCAATCTTCATTGGACGGTTATAAACCTACACGCTTTAATCCGATGGCATCAAATTATAATTGACTGAATCGTTCGTCAATTGTACATAATTATATTAGTTAATAGGAAAACTGATAATAAAATACATCTTTCACAAACATTACAACACAACCGGGATAAGAAAAACACAGGTTTATCGTGAAGACTGATGTCTAATAATGCGCATGTACGAATCTAGAATGAGAAATCGCTCTTCAATGAACGATGCAACAGCGACTCCGATCCTTCCTTAGATAGTACAGTCAGCATAATCATCGAAGAGCACAAGGAGATCAAAAAGATATCAAGTACAAAAGTTCAATTATATCTAAGCAACCAAAGATGCATATTGATCTAACTACGCAGTATTCAGAATATTTTCCAACCTTTCGTCAATTATGTACCAAAACTTAAATTGGACTATACACTAGAGTTTGGCAAGCGAAACGTGACACCACCTATTTTTCCGTTTTCATATGGCAACAACATAGAACTGTCAGTTTGACACTACGTTAGACAATTCAAGAATATTGAATTTTGTTGTTTTTGCGAATTTGAACTTGTGTTTTTGGTTAAAAATTATGTCGAAGCCGATAAAAAGTTCATCGAGGAAACTTCTTTCCATCATGATTGACAAGTTTACTGAAGTGAAAACTGAATTAAATAAAAATTTCATGGAGAAATTACAACGATTAGATAAAGTTGTATCTTTTTTAGGTTAGTTTTGTATTATAATTTTGATACTTTCGTTTTAATTTTCTGTAATTAACTAAACAGATATTTTTTATAAAATATTGCTCTATTTCAGATAACTGTGATGGTGATATTCAACCAATAATGGAGGAGATAAATGCAATAAAAACTTTAGAAAAACAAGAAATGCTGAATTCGGAAACGCAGTACTTACAAAAAATTTCTTCAATGACAGGTCTCTTTTCTTGTTTTGATTTAAGATAGATTGATAGTATTCCTATAATATTTACATAGGTTTTTTATGATGTATTGGTTTTTATTGTTGACATCCAATGATGTCATAAGAATGTTTTGTTTAACAAGGAAATTCACAGAATTCATGAAACTAATCAAACCATGTAATTGTTATACATGCTAAATATGCACATAAACTTAACTAAATTAAACATAAATTGCATTCATAGTTGAATAGGTATTTAAATTATTTTGATGTATGTGTCTATCATTATTTGCTTTTAAATACATTTAACATATCTTTGTTTCAAAGTGTTTAATCTTTTATAGATGTAAGTATAAGGACACTAAGAAGGATAAAAAATGAAGCATTAATTAATAAAGGAAAATGGGACACTCCTGGGAAAAAACGACCTCATCAACCAACAGTGTCTGCTTTAGATAATTTTGATTTAAGTGCAATTCGGAATAAAGTAAATGAATTTTACTGTGTGAAAAAAATTGTTCCAACATTAAGAAGCCTTCACAATGAATTAAAAGATGCAATAGGATTCAGTGGTAGCCGTGAGACTTTACGAAAAATTATTCTTAAGAATGGATTTTCTTTTAAAAGCAATGAAAATGAACGTTCTATGCTTATAGAAAAATACCAGATTTCTGCATGGAGGCACAAGTATTTGAGAGAAATAAATATAAAACGAAACGAAGGAAAGCAAATTGTGTACCTTGATGAAACTTATGTACATCAGAATTATAAAGTTAAAAAGTCTTGGCAAGGACCTTCAACAACTGGTGTCACTACAAAGATATCCTCTGGAAAACGGCATATTGTTGTGCATGCTGGATCTGAGGAAGGTTTTGTGCCTGGTGCATTATTAGTGTTCAGTAGTAAATCCAAATCTGCTGATTATCATGATGATATGAACTCATCGAACTTTATGAAATGGGTCAGAGAAAAATTAATACCAAATTTAAGTAAGCCCAGTGTAATTGTTATGGATAATGCCAGCTACCATATAAAACAAATCAATAAACCGCCTATAATGTCTAATACCAAAGCAGATATCCGTAAATGGCTTGTAAATAATGGAATACATTTTGAGGAATATCAGACAAAGGCAGAGTTAATGTGTTTGGTTAATGATAAGAAAACATTGCCTGTATATGAAGCTGAAGAGATTTTAAAAGAACATAATCATGAACTTTTATTGCTGCCACCGTATCATTGTGACTTAAACCCAATAGAGATGGTTTGGAGTCAAGCAAAAAGAAAAATTGCAAGCAGAAACATTGGAATACCAGGAAAGGAAATGGAAAACTTAATAATAGAGTGTTTTAACTTAATTACCCCTAGTGACTGGAAGAAATACACTGATCATGTTTTAAATGTCGAAAATGATTACAAATTAAAAGATGGCATTGTTGAAAACGAACTTGAAAAATTTATTATATCTGTTGGTGCAGACAGTAGTGAAGAGAGTGACTCTGATGATTCCTTGTCATTGTTATCAGGTGTAGAATATTTAGAAACAGATTTTGACTATGAATCAGACTAAAGTATTTTTAGTCTGATTCATAGTCAAAATCTTATCTTAAATTTTCTATTGTGATTAACATGATGATTTTGTGACACCTGTATTATGTAATTTATCCATGGCACTTAATTGTAACAAAAATAAATGTTTTTTTTATTGTAATCTGGTGTTTATATTGACTAATTTAATTTGATAGATAGTGGTTCTGGATCAGAGCAAAAGGTTGTGATGAAAATCCCTTAGGAGACATGTATGTGTTATGAACACATTATAAATATAAGGGCCAGAAATCAAAATTGGCTAACATCACATTTATTAAAAAAATGTGGCCAGAGTCGCCCATATTCATTACAAAAAAACAAAGAAGTCGTTGCAAAAAACACCCTTTTAATTAATGACAAATATGAATTTTTAATATTATAAGTGCTGTTAGCCAATAGGTATAACGAATGGGTTAAAAAAAAGATTCGATTTAGTCCGTCAGTCAGATAATAGAAAAATATTGGATACGTATTTTTTTTCGCTTTAATTTAACAACAAATGGCTTAAGAGGTACTATGCGACGACTTCAAATATGCTTTGCAACAATGTTACTTTAATACAGTTTATCGATACGAAATCAAGTGTCAAAATGGAGTCCAGTGGAGAATGCCGATATTGACATTTCGAAATTGCTCATCATTGATAGAGAATACGAAATAGTGATTTTGACACAATCAAAGTGTCTATTTTTTACGGTGATGACGATTCTTGGTTGTCAGTTGAGTTAGTGAATAGGCCTACTGATATGCTGTTAACTGTACAATTAAGAACAGTCACGCTTTAGTCAAATGTTCCAAAACAAATAATTTTAATTGATATCTAAATGTTAAGATTAAATATAATTAATAAAAGTATCAAAATTATTTTGCAGTACTACATTCAGTGTTTACTGCTTAAGAATTTTTGAAATTGCCGCCCTTTTCTTGTGACACGTTTCGCTTGCCAGACTCTATACACTCGACTCAAATCAAGTTAATGTATTCTAAATAAGTTGTTAGTAGGTAAAACGGATAAAATGATTCCAAGATATTTTGATCACTGCGAACTTAGATCGCGATATATGCAAGTTTGATTGTTTAGTTATAATAAGCTAATTGTCAACTTTTTAAAAGATAAATAATCCATTAATATTTAATGTAGAAGAAACAGGATTTCTGCGATTAATAGTTTCGGAGATATGGTGCTATGTTTGTGAAACTGCTGCTAGTCGGCTGAAATCACTCCCTACATATTCAAGGCACTAAGTGAAATACACGGTTAGAGAAAAACGTAAGAGCATCTTGGTAATTTCTGGATTTATCTTTAATTGTTATAATGAAATTTGTAACGTTTTATGTAACTTATTTAATGTCATACGTATTTTAGCAAATTTTCGAAGTATATTTTCCCTCCTTGTTTTCAACTTTCCAAAGCGTAATATGATCCAAATTAATGGCATAAAATTTATTTATATAAAATATTTATGAGTCAAAATATTTAATATTTTCCGAAGACATAACGGAAACCCATATTTTTACTTGTAGGGCGCATGCCTATTGAACTTCTGTAATTGATATTTTTTATCATCTTGGGCGTTTCGATGATTATGACGCTGACTATACATAGCTTGATTTTCGCGAATGTCACATAAATTAATAATACTACCATAGTTACTCACACATGCAACAATGACATTTATGTTCTCCCAAACTGCTTTGGTATACATACCAGATTACTAAAACGGAGCCATATTTTTCCAATCAATTTGAATTTAACCATCACATCACAAGTTTTAATATTGATTGAAGAAATTTGGTGTGTCTTATTATCGGCTGTACATAAGATTTCTCATTCCATTGATTGCCCGTGTTTCTAAATCTTTACGAGCTTACTAAAAGTAGTTTAAAAAAAATCTAGACGCTACAAATATGACTACAAAGGAACACATCAAAAATTTCTCACTGCCATCAGCTGCTATCTTACTAAGAATAATTCCCTAGATATCTCCATGAAAACTTTTACAATTTCTTTATTAAAATTTTATCAATTCGTTTCATTCACTCAAGTATTTTTTTTTTTTCAATTAATGTGTAGTTAAATTGATGAATAGAATTTGCGATTATTATCTTTGCAGACTAATCATTGTGCGACCAAAGCGCACGCGCAAACAACGCTACACAAAATTTTACGTTACACTCAATACACGCCACTTCGCCACGTTTGATAGACATTATGTACAGATATTTTTTTACACAAATGGCATTAAAATATCTATAATGACTTATTGCACGCCAATCAGCGTCCGACCGTTGATAAACCGAATACACAAATATCATGTGAAAATTAATATGGAAAGAAAAGTTTCACTTTCAAAATTGTTATTCCTGGAAGTTATTTATGTATCAAATGAAGAGATCATCGTTTTATTTTCAGAAATACTAATTAATTGCATTTAAAATGCTGCGCACCCGAACTTCATTGAATATATATTTTAATCAGCAAAAGTACATCACATAATTCAAATTAAAACTAGAATTTGTTAAATAAATCCATAATGGGTATATTTGTATTTTTAAAAGGTGCCGTTAAATTGGCAAATTCTGACGAATAATTCCAACAAACTATCGGAATCAAGTCTTCATATTTTAGACAAATTTCTGAGTGATAATAATTTAAAACCATGGAACATACACTGAACAGCATATATTTTTACTGTATGCCTTTCCAAATTGCACTCAAGCATATTCCCTAATGATACTTTCCTTAAATTAAACAAAATTCATTAAAGAATATGATTGTATCTTAATTTGATAAAATTTTGGAAAAAAAATCATAAAACGGGGATAAGGAGAACATAAAACTATAATTTTATCAACGAAAACGGTATAATTTTCGACCATACTTTTAGATTTTCAGAGAAACACTGGGCATTTTCGAGATTGTTCAATTACATAAAGGTATTCCTGATATGGACACTTAAAAACTTCGATTTTTACAGTACGCATACTGTCTTTTTTTATGGCTACAACAAATGGATTACGATTTCGACCACAATTTGTTTTAATTTGAAAGTAGCTTTTATTCGAAATAATCATTTTTTAAGTGTACACACCAGAAGTGTTTTGGTACAAAAGAAAACAAGACAACGGTAAGTCTAGTTTTATAACAACGTACAAATTAATATAGTAAGCGCCATCTGTTGACATTCTTTAGCGGCTTCTGTCAATATCGTAGCAACGTCATCATGCTACGACGAGAACAACTCGTCAAGCATTCAAAATAGCACTGAATCAGTGACGTCACTACTTTATTTTATAACACCAAACAGAAAATTTCATAATTAGAATCGTCCAAACTTTTATATGGGAATTCCGCGACGCTGTTCCTTGTCTGTTATTCTATTCACATTTCAAATTTCTACGTACGCGTGACGTCGTTCGCTTCTGCGTATGCACATATAAATATCGCAATTATTTGTTTATCGTAACATAACCCCACGTTTCTCAACATTTAATCTATACTAATGTGATAACAAGAGAATTGTTATGATATGATTTTGATTTTAGCCTGAGAGACTTGCTGTTGCGAATAAACTTAATCTTGCCTTTACCCACATGAGCGAAGCCGAGAGTAACTGACAATTAAATTGAACCTAATCATCTACATAATAAAGATCAGTACATCTAGCCCTAGATTTTTTGCGTTATTTGTATTTTACAAATGCGTAATCCCCTAGATTTTCTTGACATATCATAAAGGTAAAATCGATATTACATGCAAAATCAACACATCTATTTTCAATTCAATATTCACACGCATTTACCCATATATTGATTTGTCAAAAAAAATTGACAAATCCCTTCAATTGATTTAGTATCATGACAGTTCAAGTTCATCATCTCAATATTTTGTTGAATAAAATAATTATACAGTGTCACGTGAGCAACGCAGGGTTATTATAACACTTCGATGATTCAAAGCTGAACGACATCACCGTAAATACACAATAATATATACGCATCGATAGTAAAGAATAACCTCGTCCAATAAAGCGCTCTACGCAAAAAAAAAATCAGTCGCGATTCAAAATTAATACATGTTTTCTATAAAACACCAATATTGCACAGATCTACACAGCGCCTCCCACTCAATCTTTTCACAGTCAATTCATCTTCCAATATCTCTTCCACTTTTCTCAGATTTTATAACCTCACGTCTATATGTCACAAGTGTTTTTTAACATTAACGTGTTATTATTTAGATACTCATCACTAAGCAAAGTCCTTACAACTATCAATTTTAATATTTCCAATGAAAGCTGAAATTTCTAATTCCATAACTTTATTAGCTCAGTGAATTAATTTTAAACAGACTAGATTAGAAAACTTCATGAACATACTAAAATTATCAGCTGTAACTACTCCAAATGGATTTTTTAAACAAAAACGTTAAGGTAAATAAATATTTATTAATTGTGACCACTGGTTATAAGCTTACACTGCAAAAGGATCTGGCGTGATGATAAGATTTTTATCCCCTAAAACTTTTGTAGTAAGTTATCTAAACAATTTTTTACATATCCAAACGTTTTAAAAGTTATAACGTTTGCAACGAAGGTGGACAACACAAGATATATAAATATTATATTTATCAGATTAGTCTGGTACTAGCGAAAATTGGTTTTTGAAATTATATTCTATCTCCACTAATATTATAAACAGGGGTTGATATTTTTTTGATACTACAAGACCAATTAAAATAAAACATTACACTAGTTTCAAAGAATCGCGATTCGTAACAAAACCAGTTGGACGACGATTATTCCCTCACTAACAATGAAACGTATAAAAATGTTCATTCCGTCTCACGTCATCAGCAGCACTAGTGTATATAAGTTGTGGCGGCGGGGCAGGGCGGTCAGTTGCGCACGGGCGGCGCAGGCGAGTGGTGGTGCCGCTCGAGATCCTCCAGCGAGAGCGCGTTGGGCACGTGATGCACGGAGGGTAGTTTGCCGGCTGACGCGCGCGCCAACAGCTCCGGCGAGAACCACCTGGCCAACTGGTTATCGCCACCCCCGCCGCCTATACCACCGCCCACGCCCATGTCTACATCGATATACGTTGTTCAGATCACAAATTAACACCGTTAGTACACCGACAACTGCCGAAACTAACGGTCAGTTGCACAAACGTCCATTACGGTTTAATGACGCCTTTAAGCTCTATTGAATGTCAAATTTGTATGGGTAATGTCGCTTTAAACTAATGAAAATTTTAATGGTCGTTTGTGCAACTAGCTGTAAGGGTTTCAAACAAAATTCGTATGGGAAACATGTGCGTCTGTGTAACGATGTTTTTTGCAGTTGACTGCGAAACCGTAGTGACAAAGATACAGCAATTTCATCGAGCTAATAATAGAGCGAAATATTGCCATACAACTGACAAGATTTCGTATTCGTATGCGATTGCGTCGGTGTACTAACGGCATAAATACAAAATCGGATGAATTAATACGCCAAATAGCTAGAATGATGTGTGTTTAGTACAGCATGCAAAAAAAGTAGTCATTACGAACTTGTAAACAGAAACTAAGGTTTGGCAATAAATATTATCTTTATAAAAACTCAAAATAACGTCCAAACCTCCTCCTCCCTCTTTAACCATTGTTAAGGAAGGCCTCAGCCATTGCAATGGGGACGTAAAAGGGCTGATGATGAACTTCCAAACGTAACAAAAATCCGATAACTAACAGTGAGAGGAAATATATCTCGAAATTTTGAATAATCTAACCCAAAGTCATAAAATGGCGATAGGTTTATAAAATATA
This sequence comes from Diatraea saccharalis, assembly GCA_918026875.4. Taxonomy (NCBI): domain Eukaryota; kingdom Metazoa; phylum Arthropoda; class Insecta; order Lepidoptera; family Crambidae; genus Diatraea; species Diatraea saccharalis. The sequence goes on along the minus strand of OU893334.1, from coordinate 19,187,414 downwards.
TTATGAAACATATTTTCTTTGCTGCCAGTACTAAAATGATATCTAAGCCGTGAAGTTGATAGCTAACCCGATTTCATTCGTATTTGGCTCGCACAGAAATTGCAAAAATTATAATATTTACCGTTGAGTCGGTTCTGGTGTGAGTGGACGAGCAGTTGCTGCAGTGTGGCGCCGCCGACGCCGCCGCGCGACATGTTGCTCATGTTGTTATACTAATATACGGATATGTACAATATTTATATTAGACGTATTATCGCTGGAACCTTGTCTAAATTACACCCGCGTGACGTCATATTAAAATAAAAAGTATAAATAGCATAAAAAGGCAATAGATAAATTATTTATTGAAGTATTTATGAATAAATACCCTGAATATTGTTTCAATAATTTTATAATTTTGAGTTTGTTAATTTATTGCATGAATTTTTAGAAAATAATCAATTTATATGTTAATATTGAGGTATATAAAAAAATTACATTTACTTTACTTTTAATAATGCGATAACAAACGGAAAGGACAGTTTTTTTTTAAACAACCGAAAATAATAATAAAATGAGACATTAGATATATCTATTATTATTATTAAAATTATGTTTACTAATTGTGAAAATCATAATAGCAGTTGCTATTATATAGTTTGAAAACTAACAAAAATGGTGTGTGATCTCGACACAACTCAATAAGTGCACTCATCAACCAGCGATTATTTGTAATCGGTACTAATTTTTGAACGCAATTACGTCATCAAGATGGTGGCTAGGCACATTAGCAATATGTGGAGATTTTATCAATGGTTGACAATCTGAGACACATGAATAATAACAATATATCAAAATAAATAACCATTAAAACACTTAAAGTGTCATAGCATATAGAATATATTGTAAATTGATTAAAACTCACAGAATTTGGTATTTGTTGCTGCCTTTGCTGAGGATGTGTAAACGAACGTACACCACCAACCATTTGCTGAAACAAAAATGATGAATTTATGTTTAATACAAATAAAAAACACAAACTGCTGGCAACATAATATGGAAACACAGTAGCGCGCTTATCAACATGACTAATTTCACGTTTATATTTTAAATGGGTTTACTATCACAGAAGCTCCAATTTCAAAACGAAATACTATATTTACCGATTAATGGATAACTATTTTAAAATTGTCATATAAATATTGTACGTTTACTTTTAAGTATACATCTGTAAATTCTGTAGAGTCAACAATAAAGAATTATCTATCTATTAATTAATTAAATAAATATGAGACAACATCACATACAATGATCAGATCCCAAATTAAGTAGCTAAAATACCTACTTGAATTACCAAAATCTGATACAACGAAGATCACCAACCATATCACCCAAACTCAAGACAATATGGAAAAGTTCACTTGTTACCAAGAACAATTGTTACCTGTTGTTGTTGATTGAGATAGTGTTGCTGATATTCTGACGGTGATTGTACATAGCCCATAGGTGGGGCGGCACCGCTCTGGTTGCCCTACAACAAACGGTACTGCGTATTTACTCTGAAGTTATCACGCATCCAAGCGTTGGATTATTTGACAGTGGTATTTGTAAAACACCAGAACCTCTAGCAACTAGATATCTATTAAAATCATATCTGATATAACAGTCTTTAAAGAAGGAGGTTGACGTATATACATGCACTGTTGTATACGATTACCACGCGTTTGGATGAACCAAATTGCGGTTTTCAAAAAAGTATCGGGTTGGCACAAAAGTAATGAGACACTTGGTTTAAGTTTTTACTTTTTTATTATTATTACAATAAAAAAAGTTTAGTCAATGATGTAATTACCATTAGTATCTAAGACTTCTTGCCAACGATCCGGCAAAGTTTGGATGCCTTTTGCCCAGAACTCTCGATGGCTGTGCCTCGAAAAAGTTGTTCAACTCCGCCTCTACGTCAGAGAAATCATTAAATTGTTTACCCCGCAAATGCTGTTTCAGGGCTCTAAACAAATGATAGTCTGATGGGGCGACGTCTGGGGAATGAGGTGGATGGGGTATCGTCTCCCAGCCCAAGTTCTCCAACTGCCGGCGAACCACAGATGCGACGTGAGGTCGAGCGTTATCGTGCAGTAAAACTACATTGACTCGTCTTCGTCGTTTTTTCTTGATAGCGGCAGATAATTTGGTAAGCTGGGTTGAATATTTGTCAGCGTTTATAGTTTCATTGTGTAATAGCTCATAAAACAGTATGCCTTGCGCACCCCAGAAACAGCAAAGCAGAATTTTTCGGCGGTTCTTTTGACTCGGCTTCGGTTGAGTTGGTGGCGTTTCTTCTCGAGGCAGCCAAAAAGCACGACGTGTATCGTTCTCGTAATAAATCCATGATTCATCTCCAGTAACCAGATCTGACAAAAACTCTTTACGTCGGGGTCGCAGCAAAAGTGACTGACAGATAGCGACACGGACTGCACGACTGGCGTCTGTAAGGATGTGCGGTACCCACCGAGCCAAAACTTTTCGATAACCAAGCTCATGCAGATGGTGTTCCACGGCGTGGTGACTGCATTTAAGTGCTTCTGCTAATTCACGAGTGGTAGCATCCGGATTCAACTGCAGTTCGCGGCGCAAATCGTCATCATTCACTGCTGGTGGTCGCCCTGAGCGTGGCTGACTTTCAAGGCTCCTGTCTCCTGATTTAAAACGGTCAAACCATCGGGACACCGTCGCATGGCTTGTACTTCCAGCGCCTAATGGATTGTTGATATTGTCAGCCGCAGCCCGCGCACTGTGGCCTAACAAGTACTCGTATAAGTATAGTGTTCGAACTTGTCGCTCGTCCATTTTTCTTCAAACTGACTAAACAAATCGCGAGCGCGGCTTTATATACCCTACACCAGAAGTACCTAGAATGTTCTACAACATTCTATAATATTATCGAAAAAATTGATTTTAAAAAGGAAATGTTATAGATTTTTCTAGTGTGTCTCATTACTTTTGTGCCAACCCAATATTTATTACGCTTACGATTTAATTTTGGTATTTTAACAGACTTCAAAAAGGAGGTTCTCGGTTTGATCATATAAAAAGAAGGTAGAAAATTGTTTCAGCTAAAATTGTTTCGTGTCCGACTTGATAAATACGAATCACACACCAGACAACAAGAGGGATGAAGATTGTCAGTCTGGAAGATTATTGAAGATGAAGATTAGTGAACAGTCGTATAGTGCTGCATTGCGGTTTGTATAAGAAATATACACATAAACATAATATATAATACAAACGCACATAAACAGATACAAACTCACACTCATACTCTCATATACATTAATATTCTACACATACAGTAGTAATGACAAGAATGCATACTATTTAATTCTAAATTTGAATTATCTAACTTTCTGAAGTGGAACGTTGTTCTTTATACAATGGCGTTTGTGCAGTCACAAACGCACACCTAATACTAAAACGGCAGCTTTCGTACACGATGTTACATGTAAAGTTCCAATAAAAAATATTATATTATTACTGCTGAGCATATGCCTGCCCCATAGATCTCCACGACAATCGGCCCTGCGCTGTACGCATCCAGCGGCTTCCCGCAACCTTTACAAGACCGTCGGTCCACCTGGTGGGAGGCCTACCCACTGAGCGTCGTCCGGTACGTGGACGCCATTCAAGAACTTCTCCGCCCCAACGGCCATCAGTTCTCGCTGTGTCCCGCCCACTGCCACTTGAGCTGAGCAATTCTTTGAGGAATGTCAGTAACGTTAGTTCTCCTACGGATCACTCTTAATTCGATCACGTAGAGAAGTACCAAGCATCGCTCTCTCCGTTGCCCGTTGGGTGACCTTGAGCCTTCCAATGAGACCCATAATGAACGACCAAGTTTCGCTTCCGTAAGTCATCGTGTATCTAATATTTTTCTATTTTATCTGACTAATGGACTAAATAGATTTATTTACCTAGGCATCATCACTATTTTAGAATATAATAATATAGAAGAAACACTTTTAGAAATAGTTGAAAGTTTAAGTACAAGTATTGTTATTTGGTATACAGCGAATCGGTAATGTCGTTACGCTATGTATTATTACCTTGACTATGGGTCGTCCCTGGGGCAGCTTGGGGGGCTGTGCCCACTGTTGCTTCGGGCTCGGCGCCTCCGCCTCCTTCTCCGCTGTCATCTTGCGGAGAACCTAAACAACAATATCAAATCAAATGTGCTATAATCATCATATTAAATATTAGTATGCCTAAATTATCGAAGTATTATATTTCTGATCCGATTTTGACATAGGTGTGATAGCAGTGGAATCTTTGGAAAGCTAAGTGGGTTCAGAATCGCACCGCCCCACCCTGGTCTTGGCACGTCGATTTGTCGCCCTTCCCAAAGTTTTGCGGAAGCAGGGGTAGAAATTAGAAAATAGGAAAGCAAAGTAAGCGCTAGAGTTATATTATAAAGTAGCGTAAGTGGTTGTTTCAAAGAGTAAGTTTCGACGGCGCTCGCCCGCCCGGCAAGCCGGCAAAAGAAGAACTGGCTGAAAATGTGTTTGAAACATTAAGGCCTCAGTTCAATGCGACGCGGTTCGTCCGCACGCGGATTAACGGATGCGTCCGTCGCGGGTAAATTTATGAGAACTTCTTTCAGCTCCAGCTCGGCATCCCATTGAAGGGACTATATAGAAAGCATACATTCTACCGTCCGCCACGGACATCCGCATAGGTTATGCGCGTCTCACTGAACAGAGGATAGATATTTTTATAACTTATTTTGTTGGTTAATTTTAAGGTCATGTTCCGTTGAGTATTAGTAGTAGTTAGCCTAACACAACCATAACACTCAACCTAACATAAAATGTTCAGTGTTATGATTGTGTTAAGATACATGGGCGGAGTGGTTGGAGAGCCGTGATTTGACGCTTGAGCTGGATATCCCCTGATTAAAAAAAAAAAGAAAATAGTGTAGTGATACTGACGGAGGTGGGCGTGAATGAGATGGGCGTGGGCTGCTTGGGCTGGTGCATCTCGTGCCGGCGGCGGTAGTTCTCGCGCTGCTCCTCGAGCTTCTTCTTGATGAGCGCTCCCTGCATAATAGACTGCGTGTGCGCCGCCAGCTCGCGCGGTGACGGTATACGGGTCGGCACACCTGCTCGATACAACCACCGAAAAAATCAATATCTATAAGTTTTTTTCACATAGCATGGGTATGGTAACGTTTGGGATTTTGAGTTTTAAGTGATGTAGTATATATACACAAAAACTCGATATTGTTGAATTAATTTCTAATGGAGATAATCTATTTTGTAGTCAATGCTAAAAATAAGATTTTAGAATAACATTCATCGACGAGATGTACTCCTATCAGAAAAATACACAATTTTATTATAGTTAAGTTTTACATTATTAATATATTTATAGTTAAGTTATAGTTAAGTACAACAATAATTATAAGAAATGTCAAATGATTACCTAATACATATTTTGAGCAAAACGATTTCATTGATTTGATCCTTATTAAAAAAAAATCCAAATTTTCGTAACAAGTAAGCATTTTAAACTTTAGAGGGTCAGATTTCAGTAATAATGGCTATTAAAAATTTATGCAAATTTAAATATACACGGTCAAAGTATTTTTTATAACGATGGTTTTTAATTATTTGGAAAGAGAAATTGCGTAATATGGATTGTTAACAAATGTCACCGCTATGGACATGATATGTAACCATGCTATGTGAATTAGATAGATGGGCTTGTTAAAAAATGTTTTAAAATACTTGGATTCGTCATAAGAAATACAAAAGACTTTAAGCTTCCTAATAACAAGATTCTTATATTTAACGCATTAATTAGATCTTCCTTGGAATACGGTAGTGTGGTATGGTCTCCTCGTTACGAAGTATTTGTCTTTTCAACATAATATGGCTAAAGAGTTACCTTCCTATAAAGAACGATTATCATATTTTAATGTATATAGTCTACAAGACCGAAGACGATTATTGGATCAGTTATTTCTATATAAAATTGTTAACGGTGCATTGGATTGCTCAGCTCTTTTACAACAAATTAATTTTAATATTCCACGTAAGCATGTTAGACCCTCGCATTTTAAAATTGTTTTCTCCTAAATCTTTTAAGAGGAATCTAGGACACTATTCGGCATTAAATAAAAGCCAGAATCAATATAATGTCACTGCGAAAAGAAATAACGAATTAGATATTTTTTCCAAATTTAACTTGTTTAAATCTAACATGATTGCTGCTATAACAGATAAGTAATTGTTATCATAATGATAGAATAACTAAGTATAATCTTATTAAAGATCTCTCACGTATTTCCTCCTGTGTAACTGTACATGCCGTGGCAGCTTGTAATTGAGGCAACACTTATTTGCATGCTATTTTATTATTGTAATAATGCTATTATCAGTGTATTGTCACGTAAGCTGTCCTTAAATAAATAAATAGACTATATACAGGCAGTCCTCCTACTTACGGCATGTCCGATTATAAATCGAATCAAGAGATCAATGTAGCGCACTCGTTCGTCGATACGGTTGTTAAGCAAATTTCGCAATGTTCAGTCTTAGAATGGGTGACCAAGAATTTATTATCTCCGTGCTTCGAAAGGCGCGCTAAACCATTGGTCCCGGCCGCATCTGCAGTCATTAATACCCACCAATACTGGGCCCATGGTGCGTCACAGTTCATTCTACCTATTTGATTGGATTTGATTCCATCCATAAGGACAGCCTGAACCCCAGCAGTGAGGACATTAGTAGGCTGGTGATGATGAAGTCTCGAAATACGCGATGTTAAACGGAACGACGTAAATCGAGTTTTTTTCATACGTAGGTTTAGGTTTTAAGACATTTATTCCCATACAAACATAATTATGTTCATTTACAATGAGATTCATAATATTACTAAAGGCAACACTTCTCTCTGACGTTTGTCGGTATAAAATAATAATAAAGCATTATAAGCGTTATAATGTGCACACAACATGTCTTAATTGAGATTTGAATGAGTTTATATGAATGCATTCTTTTATGTTGTTAGGTAGTTTAATGTAATGTTGAACGCCCAAAAAAAAATAGTTTTCTTGTTTTATATGCTGATAATGTTGAGGTATATTACCAGCCAATTCTCATAAAAAATATTACATATAACATTGCCTTCTGTAATGATCCCCATGTTGGACACTAATTTTGGAGGTATTGTATTAACCCTTAAATTGGCAAGATCTTTTTTTTCCAAATTATGCTTAATTAAGTGATATATCTGATTTATTGTGACCTAAAAAGCATAAAAAAAATATTTAAAAAAATCCATCATTTTCAGTTTTTGCGAAAAACAGTGTACTTCACGAATTACGTTGCCAACTAGTATGAAAGCTATATGTTCCTATAAATATACTAGGTGGAGTACGTCGCCAAGAATAAAATAAACCATATTTGTGAATAAATTCTTTATTTTAATTTATTATAATTATTTTGTGTGAAAATGAAGAAAGCAGTTCCTTTTATTATTTTCTCCGACAACAAAACACAAGTGCATATTGCATTTTATGCAAAACACTTTGGTTCTGCCAACTTTACAGAATCTACACCGCGACTGCTTGTTACGAGACTCAGGAAAATGTCCAACTGCATCATACCGGACACAATCAGCAGGTCTTTGAACAGCTGGTTTCTGAATTTTTTTGTGATCATCAATCTTTTCTACACCTATGAAGTTAGTGCTTTTGCCTGCTCGACACAATCCCTCAAACAACTCTAGGCGAAACTCTTTGAGAGATTTCTTAGCTTTAGTATCTCGCCTATATAAAAGCCATGCGTTACTGATGCACATATCTAGTAGTTGCGCAAATATACGTAGATACCATCTTCGGCTTTTAAATGGTGTGCGATACAGAGAGATCAGCATATCGGCAAGGTCGACACCACCCATGTGTTTGTTATAAGCGCGAACCAACTGAGGGCAGTCGATATCTATTTTGGCCTTCGCATCCTTTGTATATCTTCTGATCTTGTCTATGGGATACGAATCCATAAAGGAACTTATTAACGTTACCACCTTGTTATCGTTCCACTTAACAACTGCTAATTTGTTACGATTGCATACTACTTGAGAGCTGTAGCCTCTTTTCTTCTTTTTCATTTCCTTATCTGAAGGTAGAAGCTGTTCACAACCTCTTAGTCGGTTTGCCCTTAAAGTGCCAAGGCTAAACACCCCATACTCTTCTCGCAACAAATAAACCAGTTCGGGAGAAGTAAAGAAATTGTCAGCATATATGATAGATGGCTTTTGTTTTATTGTTTTACATAAAGTTATCACTACCATACCCCCAACACCAAGTGATGCCTCTTGTGACGTGAAGGTTTGTTCACGAAATGTGTCTTCACCACCGTACATCATAAAGTCATAGATCAGACCTGAAATGCCAGTTCGTACAAAATTTTTGTAACCCCATTTCTTGGGTTTGTTCTTGATATATTGCCTTCTTTTACCGGCTTTCGTGCCCTTGTATGGGATCATCATCTCATCTATGGAATACTGACCTTCTTCTTCAATTTTCAAAAAATTTTGTCGAATCTTTTCCATAACTGGACGAATTTTGAAATATCGGTCCGAGTTCTCTAAGGTGTTGTCGACAAAGTGAATATTTCGAAGTATTTGTTGATAACGCTTAAGAGACATTTCGTTCGCTATTAGTGAATATCTAGTTCTTCTGGCCCAATAATCAGTGTATGCTGGCATTCGAATTATACCCATCAGGATTTTGATTGCGAGAAAACTCTTAAGTTCATTGGTATTTAACTGGATTGATTTACCATATTGTTGAACCGAGTACAAATTAGTATTGTGAACGATATCTTCGATAATTTCGGATGAAAAAAACGAGTAAAAGTAATCTAATACTGTATCATATGGCGATTTATGGAGTTCGTGCACGTTGTCGTCTATAAATGCTCTGCAACGCAAAGAAGTTTTCTTCCAGTTGAAATTTAGTGCAAGCTTAGGCTTTTTTACTGTTTTTGCTGTAACAGATGTTTTTTTGCGTTTAGATCTAGTGATTGGTATATTAGTGGCTGTCGTCGTGCTGGGTACCGGTGACTGAAGGGCTTCTAGTGATGGTGTGTGTAACGTGGCTTTTGATGTGCTGGGAATCGGGGATTCAAGAACTTCTACTGATGGTGAAGGCAGGGATTGAATAGAATCTAATGTGGGGATGGCGTTGTAATTATCCACTGAAGGGGATGGAAAGATCTCTTGAAATGTAGGTGTTAACGGTATGTGTTCGAGGTTATGATTAGATGCGTTATCAGAATCGTCAGCTAAAATATTTAGTCGTTCGAATGAGGAGTCTAATGAAGGTGGATCAGAACTAACGTTTGAGAGTGGTAATGTAATATGATTTGCCTCATCGTCGGAACTGGAACTATCTTCTGAACAAGCATTTTCCACAGGAACCAAAGCCAGAATCTTGTGCGATCGTGTTAAAGTCAAGCACTGCAGGCAAAGAAAAAAAGGGCATGCCATATAAACAAAAAAACCACACCCAGTAGCTGGAACGCAGTATGAAAAAAGGAAAAACATTTGTATAGGTACTTGGCAATGTACTTCGTGTATACCATAGTCAATTTAGTATTCTTTACACCTTATTTGGCAACGGCATTCACGTAGTACGTTCACGCGCACAAGCCCATAAGGTCAAATGTATGTAATATAAACATCTAAAACTGAAGTTAGAATATATTTATACTATTCCCATGCAATGTAAAGCAGAATAACCACAGTTTCCATACAAAAACATAAAAAAATACGAAAATAACTTACCCGCTTCACAGACACACCCGGCCGCTTCGAAATCATTTTGATTTTGACAGTTGGTCGTAAATGTTGCTACAGTATAAATTACTTTCTACCAAAATTTATAGTTTTTAGAAGCTAATAAATTAATAAATTTTAAAATAGTTCGAATAAATTAAGCTGTAGATTTTTACGAATTCAGTGTACTCTGTGTAGTACGCTATCAATTTAAGGGTTAATTATTGCTTTATTTTGAGCTAAACTATTTATTACTTCCCAATTTTTTTTAGGGTTGTCATGATGGTCTGAAAATAATTTATAATAAGTTTTTATCATGGTTTTAACTTTGACCTGTTCAGTTAGAAATTTACTTTTTAAAACATTATCCTCTGGATTAGCTTTGGTTTGTTCCCTTAATTTGTTTCGGAAGTTAATTGAATTTATTATATCTTTATTTATCCAGTCAATTTTGGCGGATTTACATATTTTATTTTTATGTTCCTGTATGTTTCAGATTCCAACGCTTAACCTTGTTTATTAATAATACTGTTAAACTACGGATTGTGTGAACTGATTTGACTATTTTGGTATATTGGGGGTATGAAATTCATATGACGTAATTAATGGATAACCCCAAGACATCAGTTAAAAAAAAACATTCTTAGGGTCGGTGCATATCCGACGGAAGATACGACGCGTCCCATCGGTAGCAGAAATTCTAAACTGACAAATTTTATGATTATGATATACGATCTTGCACATTCGACCGAAATTCCGTCCCGTCAGATCGGCACCGGCCCTTATTACCCTTCGAACATATGGGTAACGCCACGAGAAACCACTAGTATACAATATCGCTGTATGTATACTGTACCTGGATGGTGTACTGCTAGAGTATTAGGGCTCGTGGCCATGATGGGAGACACGCAGAACGCTGCGTCCATTGTACAATGTTAATGTTAGTAGCCGAAGATGATAGTAAATACACAATACACATAATTATATAAGTTTATGAAATTATAGTGGGATGACTCCTCTAATTTTCAAAACAATTCTAAAGTAAAAAAATATTCTTACTATTGAGTGCCCCCCGTTTCTGACCAGTCTTTGTCATGACAATTTATTATAGTATAGATGTTATTATTTGCAGAAAGTTGGTCATGCAAACATTTGACACCAATCGTTAGTCACGTTTAACAATTTGTATACCTTGAGTATTATAGGGTCAGTAGCCAAACGTCCAATAAGTTTTAATGACGTCTTTAAACACTAATGAATGTCAAATTTGTATGGGTAATGGTCGCTTTAAACTAATGACAAATTTAATGGACGTTTGTCTAATTGGATATCTGTCAGGAAGGAACTGATAATAAAATCAACAACGGATTCTTACTGTTATACATCAAGCTATGTATAACTACATACAATACAGTATAGTGTGACAGATAACAGGTTATAGAAAATAGAACTCACCAGGATGAGGTAACGGAGACAATCTCAGGGGCTGATGATGTGGAACTACTAGATGCGGGCCCCCCACTCCACTCGGCAGAGGAGATCCTCCCATCTAACATACAAAATAAAAATCACAAGTTAATTACTGTCACATTTAGCATCTTTCACCCTCACACTCGTATCTATAGAAGAGTAGAAGTAATTACTTGAGTCGAAAGTAATAAATAACATACATAATCAAATATTTTTGACAAATAAATAAGAATTTTAATGAAGTACGAACTCTCAAAAGTTAGATACTATCATTATTAACTAGGTATTGACATTCTATTAGTTAAAATATTTACTTAAGTTATTACTTTTACTCAAGTAATTACTTCTACTCAATTATAGACATGAATGTGAATGCCTGCAAGATATAAATAAACATTAGTTAGTGGTTTAACCGGGGTTGTCTATGTGTATTATTGCTGTTTACATGTAGACAAATAATAAGTGATTTTAACTTAATTTTAAGGGATTATATATGTGCAAACATACAAATAACTAGGGGAAGATTGGGACCATTTGTACACTTTTAGTCTATGATTTTTTTTTATTGATAAATAATGATAAATTACTCATTCAACTTATTAAAACATAAAGCATACTTTCTACCCCTTAATCAAAAATTTAAGCAACTATTTATGAATTAATTATATGTATACTTGAATTAAAAATTAGAATCTATACATAAGTATACTTAATTACGTGTAAACCAGTCATTAGTGGTATAGTGTATGTGTAACCTGTCTCTGGTGGTGATGCAGTCGCAGTATAGTGAGCAGCACCTCTCGGTGTCGGCTCTGCAGCCCGGGGTTGCTGAGCTGCTGCATCAAGTGCTGCACTGTTATCTCGCCAGCTTTCAGACCTAGTCGACGAAAATATAACTTAACTAGTGAAAAATAATCATTCAAAACTGAGGATTAACATACCATAAAAAATGGAAATCATTTTTGTTATTTTATCGAAATTATGTCATTTAAAAAAGGTAAAATTTACTTGCGTATAAAATAAAACCGAAGTAGTACTAGTACCATAAACATTAAAAATAAAGATTTTTATGCTTTACGGTAACAATGAAATTTGTAGAGTGAGTAATAACTCATAAGGCGTATTTTTATCTATCTTAAAAGGGAATTAACACTTAAATTCACTCAAAATTAGCTCTTGATTGCAAGGGTTCTTTTACTGAATATTAAAATAAATCTTTATAAATAAGTTGCATTAACGATACTAATAAAATTATAAACTGATTTTAAAGTGACCTAATCAAAATGTTTTATTAACTCACCATGTACAAGCGCCTGCGCTTCAGGTCGCTGCAGCAGCTCCCTGTCGGACGCGTGCACACCCATCTCACCCTGCTGCTGTTGCTGCTGACGCTGTACGTTCACAGTACATTACTGAGACTACTAATCCGCACTGAGTTAAGGCCTATTCTCACTATTTAATTAACAGTATACCGCACTTCTTTTTAAAAGGTTTATTTTTGTTTTCGATTACTTTTAATCTAGAGATATCCACTTATATCGTGAGAGCGACAAGGACAAGGTAAACGTCCCTACTTTGCTATTACTTAAAGAGTAAATAATAACTAATTAAAGAAAATCTTCACTCTTCTAGTAATTATTTTAAATATCTAGATATTATAATATCAGTACGGAATATCCTTTTGTCACCTGCAAGTGCAGGAGCTTGTAAAGGAGCTCCTGCGGGATTTGCGTCTGCTGTGGCTGTTGTTTCTGTTGTTGTTGTTGTTGTTGCTGCTGCTGCTGCTGTTGCTGTTGTTGTTGTTCCATGCTCTTGTTCAACATCTGCAAGTTAATATTCAAAATTAAAAATGTTCACTTTAGTTTCAGTTTTTTATCTGGACCTAAGGGGGCCGTCCATTAATCATGCGATATTTTTTTTCAGCACTTTTTACCCTCCCTTCCCGTTCGTGATACATGGTGAAGTTTAAGACTACCGCCCCCCCCCCCCCCCCTTCCACTCGAATCACGTGTATTATTTTGTACCTACAATATACATGATTATTATTTTTGACACCACTTTTCGATAATAATATTAATAATATTTTTCTTAATCGCATGGATACGAAAAAATAAATACACGTGATATTATACTACATCCACCTCCCCCTTGTGATTTTTCGCGATTTTAAACGAACAGTAAAAAGCTGTTTACGAACAGCGGCTCGAAACTTATTTTTTTATAGTTTTCAGAGCGTAATATTTTTCAAATTAGTATAATAAACTTTATTTCGTTAAATATTTCTACGTTAAAATGGTTCATATTTTCCGAACATATAAGGGAAACCTGTATTTTCTTGTAGGACACAACCCTATCGTCAGAAATATGTCGAACATAACCACAAACGAAGTAACATAAATATATTTAATTCAGTATTTTTTTTATTTTCAATAAATATTATTATATAGTAGTACGTACTTGCAGTAGACTCATAGGCTGTGGTTGTGGCGGTGGGCGCGGCTGCTCCGCTGCCGGTACCGCGTGGCCGCCAGACACTTGCGCCAACTGTACCCATCACAATACTATGTATCATTATTTCCAATATAAAATCTATCGTTATGTTTATTCTACACACAATTTTGAACTTTATTTATAACATTTGAAATTATATTCAAAATATGTGAAAGAGAAAATATTTATTTATTATAGTATATGCGATAGGGTCATTCCACGGTAAGTGACACCACATAAGATTTAATCTTTGTCGAAAGAACCCTATAGAAAGTTGAACCTTACAGTATAGACACATAATTATTTGCACTAATAAAATTGATTGTTTCTTACCAACTCCCAAAAATGGATGTGACTCTGGAGTTCAGTAAAACGTAATAGTCCCGACCGTCACAATTTTTAACACTTATTTTTCATCAATGTTTATATCTGTTGTGTACTATTTAATGTAACTAAAAATAAGTTGAGGAACATAAAAAATGTCCTGACAATCATCATGGTATGACCCAATAGGTTTCGTGCGCCATTTCGGATCCATCCGAAGATTGCGGCAATTTATCTCTCTGAATATATAATTCTGTCTTTTACAACTTTCTTAACTTTTTTTTTCTTTTTTTATTTGACGAAGAAGCTTTCGATTCAGTTGCAACTGCACAAAACGTCTAAGACAGTTAAGTTTCTCATGAAAATATCTTATCAATCGTTTATTTGGGCGCAGCAGAGCAATTCCATAAAATCCGAACTCGAATTCAAATACGCTCCACCTGAGTGTAATCATTCATCCAGATTCACTTCAAAAGCTACCTCCGCTTAACCTTGAATTAGTATTAACATTTCGTGACATTCAAAATTACATAGCAATAGAATATCTGCGACCACATATAATTCAAATAATCTTGTTTTGTATTTTTATACCAAAAAAAATGGAATCGATACAATTTCTACACTAATACAAGTTGAGCGAATTCGCTTTCGAAGTGAATTCCGACACATTCGGATTTTTGCGGAATCGCTATGCATGTGTGGTGTAACTCACGAGTCTTTTGAAGGCGGCGAGATCGTGTTCGGTCTGGTGCTGGTGGGGCTGGTGGTGCTGGTGGTGCGGGGCGGCGTGCACACGCAGGCGCGCCTCCAATTCCTCCAAGCTCTGCATCTTACCGCCCCCGCCAACACCCCCGCCCCCACTCCCGCCTGCACATATGCATCAATAACACTCGTTTACATCACTCATGTTCCATAAGTAGATCCTTATTACCCCCAAATTGGGATTGTAGGTGACCCATGAGCGCTCTAGGATAATAATGTAGATAGAACGGCCCTAGTGCGGTATGAAATTAAAAAAAAAATACTTCACTCTTTCAAAAAGTTCGCGTGTCATAATGCCGTCATAATGGTAATAGTTTTTAATAACAAAAATACAAACACTAAAATTAAACTCATTACCTAAATTGAATTTACTATTAAACTGAGATTATAATCAATGAAAGAAATCTATGTGTACCCAGAGCTCTATTAGAAATTAGAGAATGAATTAACAAAATATACCAACCAATCAATTTAAAGACTTATTCGATTCACATCACGCGTCATTATTACGAATAATTTTGAAAGTAGTTTCTTGAGAAGCACATAATGTCCAAAGAATCTTTGCTATTCGTCTTATTGTCGTGCTGGCCAGAGAACCATCCACTGAGAAGACCTTTCGAAAACACAAGTACTGAAAAAGTGTAAAACTTCGCCTTTTAATTCCTAGGACTCGCATAAATTCACGCTGCCGTACTTAGAATAAATCATTTTTATGCTCAAGTGCAATCTCGTTAAACTCGCGAGATCTCGCTCATTTTTCGACCAAGATCAATCAGGATTTTTTGAGTAAGCCGCGGGCGAAATGCTTAAAGGCTAGCGATAGGTTATGAATCAGTGTAGTAAAATAAAGTAAATAAATGTATATCCTGACCTGATTGTTGCGTCGGCGGCTGGGCATTAGCCTGTCGCAACAAGTCGAGGAGTGAAGGCGGCGCCGCCGGCGATATCGGCGCGAACACTTTACTAGACTCCCCACCCACTTCAGACACACTGTCCAGATCTAACATGCAATAATACACAACATTGTATCATTTTGTTAGAGTATGGGCGCAAAAATAAGGGTATGTTCCGATATACACTGCGAGCACTGCGCAGTGGTCTTACTGCTGAAAAATCCGTTCCGTTATGGACTGCCAGTACACTGCTACAGTACCCTAGGGAAATTTATGACGTCATAAATTGCCGCCATATTTGTACTGTGAGCACTGGAGATTTCGAGGTAAGGTGCTCGCAGTGCTTTTGATCACGTGATCAGTCGAAACAGAATCAGAAAATGATAAGTTTCTAAATAAACAAAAAAAAAAATACTTACGTTTATTTATAAGATGGATTTAATTGATAAATAATTTTTTATACAATTTTCCAATTTTCTTTTGAAAAGAGGGAATCTTTATATTTATATTCACCTTGCATTAACAAATTTGAAAATGGCGCCAAAAAATAGGATTAACAGTATACTGGACTGCGTTCCGTTTTAAAAAGTCACCAATATAACTAGCTATAAAGAAACGGGCTTCCAGTATACTAAATTGACGTCATACTGTTCAGTGGTCGCAGTGTATATCGGAACATACCCTAAGAAAAGATAATGAACAATCATATAAAAAGGACAGATTCGAAATTCAAAAGTAATATTTTTTTTTTTTTTTAATTGTAATAGTATTTATGGCCAGACTAAGTATATTACCGTCTAGCATGTTGCTCAGCATCCTGTCGTAATGTCTCGCGTCCGCGGGCGGCGTTTCGCGACGGAACCATCGACTGAACCTGCTGCCGCCCTCACTTTCACCGCCGCCGTTCTTTATAATATATAAAAAAGAAAATCCATTACAAACTCATTATGAATTAATTATAACTATTTTAATAGAATACAAAACATAGTTTGACAGAATCAAAATAAAATCCAATCTAGTATCACACACTGCAAAAGATATAATTAGTTAGAGCTGTAAAAATTAAATCAAAGGGGGCAATTCACGTTTCTTGTCAGAGTTTGTTTCGCTCGCACAAGACTCCCAAATTTGGAACTGGTGGTAATTTACGGTAGCCAGGTGTAAATAAATGAACAATAAACTGATGGTCAGTTGCACAAACGTCTATTAAGGTTTAATGACGCCTTTAAGGTCTACTGAATGTCAAATTTGTATGCACAATGTCGCTTTAAACTAATGACAATTTTAATAGATGTTTGTGCAACTGGCTGTAAATAAGCTAAATGTATTTTTAAAAAGTAATTTAATTTATTAAATGTAAACGTCTCCATAAAATATGACAGGTACCCTAAATTATCATTATCATCAGCCCTTTTACGTCTCACTACAGGAGCCCAGATCTACCTTATGGACGGTCAAGGAGGATGAGCCATGACCCTCCACGCTGGGTCAATGCGGATAGGA
This sequence comes from Diatraea saccharalis, assembly GCA_918026875.4. Lineage (NCBI taxonomy): Eukaryota > Metazoa > Arthropoda > Insecta > Lepidoptera > Crambidae > Diatraea > Diatraea saccharalis. The sequence goes on along the minus strand of OU893334.1, from coordinate 19,170,156 downwards.
GGATATTAACGACTGTAATTGCAGCCTAGATCAATGGTTTAACTTGCCTACCGGAGCACGGAGTAGGTCGGGATAATAATTTTTTGGTCACCCATCCTGTGCCACCCTTGCAAAGTTGCTTAAAAACAACGATCACGGGCCGCAGCGCTTAACCATTACGTCACCGACCTGAGTAATAAATATCAAAAGTATTTGAATCGTGACACATTACTGACCGTGAGTACATCTGGTATAGCATCAAACTTGAGGAACTCGTCCAGATTGAAGTCGGGCTGTTCCGCAGTAGGGTTGCCCTCCTCTGCCTTCCCAGACTCCACTCCAGAGTCTTTATCCTATAAACAACACAGAACAAGTTTTAATATTCTGTTTGTAAATACAAGTCATAGTAACCTTTACGTCTCCTTTTTTTAAGCTTCTAAAATCGAAAAAAAAATTATGTCTTGTCTATAAATACGTCGCCAATTTTGTCATAGTAAGTAAACCGAAACAGTGCTATTAATAAACAATGTTTAGCTTCAGAATAAATTTACGCTAAAATTGCAAGTTTAGTATTAGTCCAAATTCATATTATACAGAGAATAAGTAAACCCACTACCTTCTAGGAGTAAATATTACTCCCGTAGAACTTCGTACTAGATTAACCTTTTTTAAGTCTCTGTTTAATAATATGAATTTTCACTAATACTAAGTCTACACTTAGCGTAAATTTACTCCAACGCTAAACCTTGTTTATCACTATCACTACATAGTATAAAACTATCACTATCACTACATAATACAAAGTCAATTTCTCTGTCCCTATATCCCTATGTATGCTTAAATCTTTAAAACTACGCAACGGATGAGTTTTTATTTTATAGAAAGGATGATTCAAAAGGAAGGTTTTTATGTATAATACAAGACCACGCAGGCGAAGCCGCTGTCGGAAATCTAGTTAATAATAACACTGTAAATGTTTACAACATCTAGTAGTAGGCACAAAGGGCAACATACGAAATTGGCTATTTGACTATTTTGGAAAAAGTATTAATAGAAATTGTTCATATGATCATATTAAACCACTATCAGATGTAATTAAATAAAGAAAAGAACATGTTTTTATTAGTCAATTTGAAATGCCCGCGAAAACAATCAGTCACGTGGCCTCGCATTACAATATTTCAATATTAGTGCCTATTTCTTTCTTTTTCTACGTCGTAATTGTAATGTGATGCCATACGAAGCCTCATCACGACGGCCCACTTCACGCCCTCGAAATCCACAGACTATAAATTGCAAGTTCTGCGTTGTTGTTGTTTTGTTTACATATAAGTTTCCATTTTCAAGATATTTCATAATTAATTGTTATAACTGTCAAGTAGCCAATTCTTTCTGTTTAGCAAACAGAAAGAATACTGACTATAGACTTATAGTAGAATGGTACTGACGTTGGTGGTAGTGGTTGCGGTGGTGATGGTGGTGTTGCTGGTGTTGGAGGTGTTGGTGGCGGGGGCGGTGGTGGCGTCGTCGTGTTGCGGCGAGGTGTTGGGGGACCGCGAGCCGCCACTGTTGCCGCTGTGCCACTTCTTCTGCACACATACATCATAATAAATTAGCATTTCTTACATTAAGACACTGAAAATAGACGATACTTCAGTCGCGTACAAACAAAATATTTGTTCGCTACTAGAGATTTTATTATATTTTTGAAAAAAAAATATATAAATAATTTGCTTTTGTTAAACAATTTTTCAGCAGTCACACAAAATAAATAAAAATTTTCGCCAATATTATTTTGTCATCTGCTAAAGTTGCCACCAACAGTCTAGTTGCAACCACAACGTTCCTTTGATGTCTTTAAAGAAAAAAGACGTGCAAAGTGCAATCAGACTGCTTTTGAAGCGATGCTTATAGCAGAAACTGATAAAACACCTATTTAATTAATTTAATTAACTTCTCTGTATTCATACATTATTAGATTGGCTCAAATACTCCAAGCATTAAAATGTCAAAAACTAAATGTTTTACTAAAAACGGAAGATTAAAAAATAAGGAAGACTAAGCTGTACCAAAAAAAACATCTCTTTGCCTTAAATGAAATTACGAATACAATGACTGCTTTTTAATAGGAAAAACAGCGATGAAATCTAATTAAAATATTAACGTATTGGTTATGTTTTAATTACCTCCTCCTTGTTGTTAACATTGCCGTTTTTCTTGCTGTGGGTGGGTGGCTCGTCAAAGCCGCGTAACTCGATAGTCTCCAGCTGTGATGTCGGCCCTCCGCTAAACCTAAATATACAATTAATTTATTTTGCTTGCATGCTAGACGCTAATTCTGTTGGACCATTAACCAAAGTAATAAAAAATGTTAATTCCCTTAAACATTATTCTGTAATCACATGTAATTAAAAAAATTAAATCATACTCCCATATACTAATAATAATATTTACATAAATGATTTTTTTTAAATTGAAAATCTAGTTCGACAAGATCAAAACTATATTTAGTTCAGTTCGTGGAACAGTACTGTTAATGGCATCATGATATTAATAAAATAATAAACAAAAAAGGAAATACCTCTACCGCGTAACTAAGCATGTATTGATCTGTCAAAATGAATCTCTGAATAATCTGTTCGGCTGACAAATCAATGGTAGGCAGACCAATTAGTTATTGCTAACGCAAAGAAAATGCAACAGCCACTTTTTATTTAATATTTTTTTCTAACACCAAGTAATACTTACCATTCGGGTTCCTCGTCCTTATCGTAACGTCGATAGTTACGACCACCTGATGATCTTCGATTCTCCTCCCTAGATAATAATTTTTTACGTTAAACATTGTAAACAACCCAATTCTAATATAAAAATTGTTTTGAATCTCTTTGGCTACTTCAAAAGGCAGGACCCCTTGACGGGATCCCAGACGTACACATGTTAGATAGTGTAACGTCATATTTTTGAGAATATAAGAATTAAAAAGCGTGCAGCTATATTTAAAAAAAAACCTGAACTACTATACCAGTATAAAAACGCTTTTTTTTGTGAAACCAGAAGCAAGAATCTGACAGAGTGGATAATCTAAAGGATAACATAAGATGACGAGGAGTTCAGGCCAGTGTTCCTTCTTTACCTTATCACAACCGAGGCGTAAGGCAGCCACACAAAGTTAATTGGGCAATAAATGTATTTTTTTTTTAAGAAACAACGTTGCATTATTTGAGCCTACACCCTATTGCGGCTATCTGATCAGCTCGCTCGACCAAGGACCGCAATAGATATAGACCATGATATCACAGAACAGATATCATCACTACTTAAAATATTGTCCTCTGATTTTCGCGTTGTTACAATGTATTTTTTGTTTTCTTTTATATACATCAATATTATCATAAAAATACGCTTTTACAAAAAAATTAACAAACTAAGGTGTAATAAAACTATTATTATATATTTCGGGAATAATGCATTAATATTTTTCAATTTTTATGCTATCTGTACTTTCTATTTCCAAATTACGTCACGTAGGTGTTAATTAGACAAGATTGCGACGTAAGTTTTGGTTTAACGTAAACATTACAAAACAGCGACATTTTGTAATTGGACGCGTCCACTTATAATATGGCATGTTATACGATATGGTCGCGAAAATTTGTAGCACGTTCAAAAAAACCTTATATAATAAAACATTAGCGTTTTGTGTATTACCTGTCGCGCGTTTTTTCGTTGTTGAATCGGTCGTCCCGCTCCCTCTTCATATCAGAGGTGTAGGAGTCGCGACTGAAGGAACGTCGATCGAACCTGTAATAATAAACATACGTTGGTATTTATAAATAGGTACATACAGCTGTTTCAGGGAGACACCATCTCTGACATCCCGACTTGGCGTAAAAAATGAGCTTTTCAATATTGTCTTGCGGCTGGGTGTTGTGATAACTTCGTTGTTTCACTTTTACACCAAGCTCCTGGATTAAACACTTGGCGTCAACTGTGCAAAGACTGCGTGTCAGTCTGATGGCAGTAACTTGTGATGTCTGGGGCAATTTTGCCGTTGTAATTGCTTGCACAACGTTTCGGATCCTTTACAGGTTCCGTGTTCACTTAAGACTAACCGAACTGCCATGAAAGCAGATACAAACGCGCTGAAACAATTTAAAATTATTTCATTTAATGAATAGTGAAAATATAAGAAATCAATTTGCCTTCTCTTGAAACTGTATAGCTATCACAGTTCATGCGATATAGCTTGGTGACAAACAGATTGACAGCGGGGTTTTACTAATAGAAGGAAATTTGAACATTGTCGACCTCCGTAGCAAAGTGGGTCGTAGTTCGCACGACAGTTTCAAGGTGTCGCCATCTGTAAGCTTTCCATCGATTCCCGGTCGTTTCAATGTAGAAAATGAACTTTTCTATTTTGTCTTGGGTCTGGCTGTTGTGATATCTTAGTTTTTTTTTAGATTTCCATTATACAAGAAATTTAGCTAAATAACTTTGCACCTGAATATGGGTAAAATTAATATTTTATCTTGGAGAAAAAACTTTTTGCATAAGACAAACATCAATATACAATTCTGCATATAAAATATCTGACCTGTCTCCGTTGGCGCGGTCCCGCGGCGGACGGTAGGGTTCCGAGCGGTACTCGGGCTCCTCCCACCCAGCGTTGGGCATGTCCCGCACCATGATACGTCCAGAGCCGATACGCCGACCTGTACACGATAATTACATATCACCATAACATCACTCGCTCAATTGATATGCGACGAGGACGTAACGCGAGAAAGAAAAACGAGTAACTGAGATTGAAATTATTACAGTAAAAGCATGCGAGTTATACAATACTGACGAATTTTCTTTAAAAAAAAAAGGATTAAAGATAAGTAATTAATAAATTTTTGATCTATTAACAATTAAAATTAATCTAATTTGAATTAACAATGCTATAGCGAAAAATATTCTTAATGAAAAATGCTTAAAACTCCGCCTTGTCCCTGGCACTCAGTGATGGATGGGGAGATGGGAGATAATTTTTTTATTGACTGTACAACAGAAAGAGCATCATTATAACCTCTTTCGAAGGTTTAGAAAACAGTTTTATATAAAATAAATGTAGGCAACTGAATACAATGCATGTTGAGTCTTGAAACATACACCACCTGTTAGTGCTAGGTTTATATAGGACCAATAATGAAAGAAAAGTGTTATTAATAGCACATTTCTCAGTGTTACAACTTACAAATCGGACCATATCTGAATTGCACAATTTAATGTTAATTTAGACTAGACATATTAAGAGACTTCAAAAAGGACAACTTTACCTGTTCTGGCATTTTGCTATATCCTTATAGGAATATTGTATACATATCTCTAATTATGTGTGCCAAGTGTATGTTACTATGTTTGTCCACTTTCTTACAAATTTAAGATATCAGATCGTAATGGCTGTTTTATTATTATTTAGTTCAGTATATATCATTTAAAAAATAATAGACTTCAAAAAAGCTATTAATCATGTAACTTATAACAAAGTCAAATGGTTAATATAATAATAAACTTCACAAAACCTACATCCCGACTTCCAGTACTGAATCCACGTTTCGATTTAGCACTGAAGGACCACTTATGAGTCCGTTATAAATGAATTAATAATCAAGCCACATACCCTGGTCGGGTTTGGAGGCGGCGGCCGGCTGCAGTGGGGACTCAGGCCTGGTGCGTGCGACATGCGGCGGCGGCTGCGGCGCTGCGGCGGCAGGCGCGCCACATCCGGACGTGAACGAGCGCCGCTGCGGCGAGAGCACGATGCCCGTGCCCCCCGCGACGCCGCCACCGCCCCCGCTCCCCGGCGACACCTCCTTACGTACGCGCTCGCGCGGGTCCGCCGACCGACGCTCACGGTCGCGCCCGTACACTCCCTAACCACCCCATACACAAAGAGGTTATATTTACACAACAGTACTCATACGTACATTTATTTTGAATCCGATCAATGTCGCATACAATGATCGGATTAATTTTTTTTTATCTAATATTTATTTATTTATTATGTAAGATCACCTTATGGTTCTCGTTCGGGGCGTCACCTCTTCCTCCTTTATCATCCTCATTAGGCGAATCGGATCTTCTCTTCAACACTCTGCAACAACGATATTAATTTAAGACAAAAAGTCTTCTTCTCTTCTTCGAGTGAAAAAATATTGTAATATAAGTAATAAAATAAGTAGCATGAAAAGTAGCAGTGGACAATATATAGTTGGACAAAAGTTAAATGATAATAGTATAGAATAAAGTAAAGAACGACCTTGTTTTGTTCAAAAATGTAAATCGGCCCAGGTCCCAAATTTGTGGTTCCCTATTTAAATTCCCTAGATTTAAAATAATTCCTCTTGTAGTCGTTCATTAATATTCGTCTCGGTACTGCTCACATAGTGCGAAATGTTGAAATTCGTTTCACGCAGATAAAATAAAAAAAAAAAATGCATCTGTTTTAATTTCTTTAAATCAAAAGCCGTACAAGCCTGACATATAAATGAAACGGCATAAAAATCCCAACTCCTGTAATCACCTTTCAGCAGCAAACGTTCATTACCATTGTGTAATAGCAAGGTGTCTTGGTCTTCTTCTGCTTCCAATTTGAGCATTCTAACTACATGAACCCGTGGATGATCCAACTTAACCATTATTCGTGTACAGTACTCACAGTGCAAGCGCCTCGCAGCCGGCAAACGCGTTCTCCAGGTTCCGCTTGACCAGCGGCGAGTTTCTCAGCCGCAACAACTCTTCCCTGGTGTAGGTGAGGGGACGACGCGCCGGCCCCACCGCCAACACGGCCGGATCACCGCCGCGGGACACCACGCTCTCCTCGTCTCCTGCAATCACACATTCAAACCTTGGTCAAATGGAAACTGAAGGCAAAGACTATGGCCCGCTATACACGGGCTGCTTGAAGCAGTCAATTTGAACTGTCTCGGATGGTTGGCAGCACGGTGAAAGTTCGTCATTAGCGTTTAAGTAATGGCCAGGCAGGCACTGACTGTATTAACCATCGCGCACGCTTTTTTTTTTAATTTGAATTAACATTAAAATTGCTAAATGCTAGAGCAGTTAACCTAACTAATCGAGCAGGTATCAATGTCAGCTTCAAGCTGTTGACTGCTAGAGCGGTCCGTGTATGTTGCTGCACTTCGTGTGTGGTCGCCCTATCCCTGTCTACCTTATTGCGTCCAGCAATGAGATAGAGACAAGAGTGGATTTTCTTTTAATGAATTACTCTCGAACTTTTGTGGATATTGTAATAAGTGCTGCATAATTGCCTCGGCTAAATAAACAAACAAATAATATGGAAAATAGGGGTTTCACTACAAAAAGAGATCAAAAAGTAGGGGCAACTTTATAATTTAGATACATAGTGTAGTTTTGTCATTGTTAATCTCTCATCAGAAAAAGCCTATTATTGTCACAGGTCGAGGTGTCCGTTTTACTTGTGCAATATACACAAAAACCCAGTTTGACGCTTGATTTAAAAAAATGCATTTTTTTCTACATGAGATGATTTTTATTTTATGCAAGTTTTCTATACATAAATCTTATATACCCTATTTTATTCAAAACATGTAAAGTCCTAAGAATTTCAAAATCCAACCGGAATCTTTAAAATTATAAAAATAAATTTCATTCCAAATCCTAAGTAATGGTAATTTTAGATGAGACGACGTTACGATGTGTTTATTAAATAAGTAGGTAATCATAATCAGAGACAGATTATTCGGTAGTTATTGTATATAGTTTGACAGGAAGCAGTAACTCATTATTATCATACAAACAATAGTTGTCACAACTCTAGATGGAAAGGGTGATGACCTTTGCAACAGTTGATAGAAAACATCCATTTCGCAATGTTGTTCAGTCCAATCGGTGTAGCTCAATCTCTGCAATTCGGATTAGCTGAATTGAAAGGGCACTAAACCAAATCACAAGCATATATTATTTTGGTTTTTGTCGTATTGCCTTATCTCTAAATTATGTGAAAATATTAACCTAATTAAGTTACGGAGTGGTTCTCAGTTGTTCATTCCAAAATAGGTATTTTCAGCATAGCATAGCGGGATAAGCAATAACGTTTCTAATGTTGAACTACTCAAATGCATGAGTCCCACTAGTTCAACAGTTAAATAATTAAAACTAGAATTAAAACTTTAACAAAGATGGTACCAAAACACACAGACCCGAGATAAGTTTATTTTTTCCATTGACCTGTAGCACAATTCACGTAACTATGAACAATCTAAATAACGCTGAAGTTTGTAAACCGTTCGATCAAAGTCCTATCGAAATGTGTTATTCAGGTGATGTTTGGACGCTCTACGATAGAAATTCAACTCGATACGATCAAAACACAACGACTTATGAATCGACAACCAATACAGTTACCAGTAAAATGAATTTGCATGCTACCATGCTGTTTATATTTTTTAGTGAATTGAGAGATTTTTTACAGCATTATTAAATTATACAAAAAAATACTGACTTTTAACCAATTAAAAATATTAGGTTGGGGAAAAAGCCTTTTCACATATAGTATGAATAACTTGGAAATGGAAATCACACATTCTTTAAAATTTAAACTTTTTAATGATACCGAAACTAGGCAGATACATATGGTATAGCCAGAAAGATTGAAGATGAGAAAACTTTCCCCAACCTAATAGTTTAAAAATCTATCTGCTTACACCAAAGAGTATAGTTCATTAATAACATTCTAATAAATCTTTAGTTAAAGAGAATTTAAACACATTTTTTATTTGTGTGAAAACTTAGAAGCTGCATTAAAAATTCTTTGAAATTTGAATTAAATGTAAGGTTTTATTGTACAACCAATGTACCCGGAACAAATGGATTTTTAAGCATTTTTCATTAAAAATATATTCATATATTTTATGGAGAGCACAGAAGATAAACCTCGCATTAGGTTTTCATTCATCACTCATTATTGGAAGTAGTAAGCTTAAAGAACGTGTTCTGTGGTTAGCTCCAACTCCTTGGTGCGCCTAAATGCATTTATGAAGTCTTTTTCGGGTATTCCAAAGACGTCCCTTTAAACCAACTTCAAAATATATATTTTAAATATTTAGCAGTCTCTTGAATAATTAAGTCGCTTTTAAGATAAGTATTATTTTAATCTCATTTTAATGTATGAATTATGTTTTCTATTTAAAAAATATATAAATTGAAAGCCATATTTATTTTTAATTCGCGATTCACTTATATCCAATGGAATAAATAAATATCCAATAGAATAAAAACTTAACCGAGGGTCATATCGTTTGTTTCTGTTTTACTATGTCAACAATACCAATTAATGAACTTTTGGTGGTGTAATTTGACATTTGATGGATCCGCATCGGACCGAAAGATACGTTATTTGTTTTGCGGAATAGCTCTTAACGCCCGAGTCTTGACACGATTGATTACTACTCGTTCGAGCTAACATGACACCTGGCTCGGAACTTGCCTTTCAGTAGCAACAGTATAACAATTAGCGTTTTATACGCATCTGCGCTATTAAATTTTGGAAAGCAAATAAGTATATTTTGTCGGTATTAATGAATGAAAATTCTCCTGCTGCAATTGTTATTGGATTTTTATTAAGTAAAGATGACAATAAAAGTAATATATCTGAAATAGAGGAAAAGTTATAGTAACGATTGAGCGTAAAAAATAACATTATTATTTATTTTTGCTTTCTTTACGTCGAAATAGAACTTTTTAAATTATTTTATGAATATTGATTGTCATATTTTACTAAAGCACGCCTGTGCTTAACGCGCAACCGCGGCCCGCGCAAGCTCGCTTATCGCCCGCAACTGCTGCACGAAGTGCTATGCAGAAACTTCTTTCTAGACAGGTGTCATGATAACTCGAACGAGTAGTAGGTTCATACGCTTCGACGATACTCCGATAGAACTACGTACTTTAAAATCGGCTTCATTTACAGATGTTAATTGAAAATGGGTTCAACAATGGGAATCGAAATCTTAAGATATGACGACAGCTTGAACCGGCTTGCGAACCGTTCAACCACGGAGGTCATCGTTGAATCGTTTAGAGGTTTTTCCAAAATCAGTCATATGCTGCTGCTGCTACAAGAAATTTTACAACTGTTCCAAAAGCAAACTACCACCTTGTACCTAAAGTAGTGTACATAAATAACTATATACCTACATTAATTAACGTAATAATTTATAAATTATCCCCGCCTAATGTTCTATCGCAAATAAAATGCAAAAATAGTGCGTTGTACCAATACAAGTAAAACACTCGATGCCAGCTACCAGCGGTAGTCTACGACAGAAATAACATCGCAGTGCACGCCGACCCCAAGGTCGCGCGACAAAACAAAATACTTTTACCAACTAGACTCCTTAGCAACGTTATATGTACCTGGATGCCTCTACGTATAACATCGTAACTGCATTTTACCAATTTAAAGTAGCTTATGTTTATTAGTATACTAGCTATTTTCCCGCGACTTCGCCCGCGTAAATAGCCTAGATCGTTCGCGTTTAATGTAGCTTCCTGTAAATTAAATAAATTTTTAAAAAACATTTCCGACCCTAATCAATGCAATTAAACAATAAATCTTTCATATTTATAATATGTATTAGATAGATGATAAACTTTGACTTTTAAAAAGTCAACAGTCGACTTTTGACAATTTAAAAAGTTTGTCTTTTTTGTATGTATACTATACAAGGTGTTTTCCCGCGATCTCGCCCACGTAAATTACAGCCTATGTCACTCGCGTATGATATAAATTTCCGTAAAATTTTAAAATAGGTCCAGTAATTTCGGAACAATCCGTTGCATCAAATAGGCTCCGAAATTACTGGACAAAAAAAAAAGAATTAAATCTTTCCTCTTTATAATAGTATAGACCATTTTGACTAATATCACAAATTCGAAATTTTGTGTACAAATTTATTTGAAATTTGGAATACAGATATTTCTCAGCCTAGATGACAGACAAATTTTTATTCCCACTAGACATTTTAACATTAACGACGTCCGTGGTAAAGTGGTTCGAGTGCCGGGTCCGATTCCGATTCGAAGGTGGAAAAGAAATATGAACTTTTATATGTATGTGGGGTCTGGATGGTAACTTGTAGCATAAGGGGCTTTAGCTACTATGAGCAAATTGACACTTAAGAACCAACACCATCTATATACACTTTTGGCGATTATCATTTTTTAATGCAGTTCTTTTCATGGTTAATTTACGAATCGTTTCCTTTAATCGATTACCTCAAATTCGCCATAAATAAGGAGTAACAAGAAAATACCTATACTACCTAAGTTACGTGTCGTAATATTGGTATGGAAATACCACCTATCTACAGAGAACACGTTATCACTCGCTTTTGAAATTTTGAGTTTTTTGTTCGATTAAAGTCTTTGAACTTTATTATTTCGTTTGCCAATACCAATCTATATTACAGTTAGCTGCATAAACATACGCAAATATTTAACTAATACCAGCTACTTACAGTAATTTTGAAACTAATGAAGATTTCTTGAAAATGCCTATCCATTAAATGATCAGATATAATAATAAAAAAACTTGTTGTAGAAAAAATATGAAACGGTTTTTTCGTCTCCTGTAAATTGTCTAATATTTATTCATTATCATCTACACTAATATTATACAGAGGTAATGTTTAATTTAGTTTTTAGTTTGTAGGGCAGTAAAATGCACAATTACTGCGTCTGTCTATTTATTTAAATACAATAAACTATTAATTATTAAATACAATAAAATATAGTAAAATACATCTATTATTTTAGTAAAATACATATACTCCCGTCGTTCATATTATAATTTGCGTTTTGACTGTAACAGAAGCGTTAGAAATATGATATATTTTTCTAATTATTAATTATATCCAAAGTTAAGTGTTTGTGATTGTACGCGTACGAGTGAACTCAATAATGTAAATCAATACGAATCGGTTGACTAGTGTTTTCAAAAAAATATTTTATCATTTACTGAATAAAATAATAGCAACCATATTGTACGTTTGTTTACATTTGAAAATATAAGTTTCAGTAAATCCAACACGACCTTCATAAACAGTATTATTAAAAAAAGACACAAGATAAGCATTAATGACCGGTTAATATACACAGTAAGACGTTCAATAATCAATTTGGAAGATAATTGTGAACGGAATAAGGTTTGAAATTTATTGATGTTATTTTAAAATTTTGCATAGGCAGTGCTTTCACACTCATGGTTGTCAATTTCCAAAAGATTACAAGAGGCCACATTCAGTTACAGGAAAATATTCAATATATAATTCTTTGAGAACAAAGGGCCTTATTCGGATATGTTGTTGAAAAATTGTGGGTACTTTTCTAAAGAAACGATTATACAACAAGCAGACTCCACACGTAAGCATAGATTAGATATTCGACGAAGCTGTTAATCTGGGGACTTAAAACTGAACTAAAATATTATTCAATTAAATTAGCTCTTGAATCGTCCTATATTTGTTCTAGAATGGTTGGTACCAAAACTTAGAAATATGGACGAGGCCCCATTAGTGAGTTGCGTCGCGTCGTCGCAACGCACTGCATGCCACACCTGCGTTGCTTGACGCCACGAAGAAAAACCTCGAAGCTCTGACAACGCAACACATTACCCTCCCTCCCGCATGGTCTGTTGTACGTCGATCCGATGAAACATCGCGCGCGACAACACACCGGTCTAATGGAGCATTTAAAAAAATATACACATTCGAGATCTGTCGCGAACTTACGCATAATTCCATGACCCGCTTGACAGATCACTCTGCAAATTTGCACCGACCATAACCGAGCTACCAGACTTCTTATACTTCCCAGGACTTACCGTATTATAGGTATACTTTAAAATGCCCCAGATGAGACAAAATTCTAATCCGTATTTGATCGCTGCTAATTTTCTAAATTATTCTACGGTTGACAATTCATGCAAAAGTATGGATGGTGTGATTGAAAAGGAAGAAACGTATCGAAGAATTATGTTCAAGAAATGCTCGCAATTCCCGGCTTGAAGTTTCTAAAGATACCGTTGTCCCAAGCCCGGTTCTGTAAAAGTAATCTGCGACCACCGGCAAATACACATCCGAAAAAAATCACAGTTCCTTCACTTACGCCAGGATACACGTTTCATCCTTTTGGTGGGCGGGGATACATTCACATCCGGTGGTGGTTCCGATGGCACCCGCCGCAGAGCGCTCTGGTACCGCAGCAGGAACACGTGGACGGCACATTTCACGGGGGACAACAATATATCAGCATTAATAGTTGTCCCCACTCCCGTAGCACCAACGGAACTTTTTCGGGCGCGCCTCTTTGTCGCTCTACTACCGGCCCTACGCCTCCTTCTTCTACCCTTCTTCAACACTTCCCCCGGCACAATAACCTCTTTGCTAACCATGACACGACACAACAAAATGGCGGACTCCAAATTTAAAAAGAAAACTTAACCTAATCTAACGACTAACACTTAAAATAAAAATATAAAATCAAAATATAAATTATTATCAAACTTAATACTAATGTTGTCAAGGAAACGCGAACACGCAGTCTACGTAATTTCAACGGTTAGGTTGGATGAGCTACGTAGCAGATCTAGGGATAGGAGTAAACGGTTAAGATTCGCTCCACAACGGTAGCGGTACGAACGCGCCTCAAAGACTGCAGTCATCTCGCGTTGATTGAACACACTCGACGGTGCCACTACCCTCGTTTTAATTATTTTTCAAACAAGTTTCTTTTTTGAACTGACCTATTTTCATATAGTTTACAATATAGTAACAAAGAATAAGTTGTCAGTCGGCATGACATTATCAGAATATTAAAAATAACGTTTGCTGAATTAGTTCAACAATTCTCGTGTAATAAAGCTACAAAAGTTGCCGATTTAATTACAATTGACTTTGCTCAGCAATTTGAATATTTGCATAGCATATAATTATAATTAATGAAAGTAACTTTTATAGTAATTTTGCTACAACGAGATAATAGGTACATTCTGGTTTATTACGAGGGGAATACACTGACAGGGGTCGCGTCGAACTTGACCTTCGCAATGTTCAATCCCTCGGGTTGCGTGCACCCCTTAGATTAAAAGGACGCATAAAGCATATCACTAATATCAAATTGCGAATAAACCAAATACATGTAAATGTAACCAAAAAAATTTATTAAGAAAATTAAAAAACGTGAAAAATAATAATCAGGAGGTTTATACATTCATGAAAATTCTATTGAAGTGAGGTCAGGCGGCTTAATTGTCATTCCATTAAGTCGACAGAGAGGCACAGATATTGTGTTTAGAAATTGCTATTGCTGAGTGTCATAGGATTGATGATCAAATATGAACTACTTCGGCGACTGTACCACGTAACAGTTAGCGTAATTATGGAAAGTATAAAAATAATAATCATTTATTTGCCCAAAACAGGGTATAAAGTTGTTACAAAATTGTTAATGTCCGATGAACTGGATTTTGTTTTGTATGTACTTAGGGGGCATTCGTTAATTTTGTTTATCCGTAAATTTTGGCAAATTTTGACCCCCTACTCTCATTATAAGGATACATATGATTCATTTCGTTTTTTAAAATAATAAAATATTGTCTGGAATGGATCAGTTACACTATTCGTTCGAATTCATAACTATTGTTATAACTTATAAAATAACGCATAGAAAATAAAAAATATTTAAACATAATTAAAATATATTGACAATCGGTCAACAACTGTTGTGTACAGTTAACCTATTTAACCCTATTGACTTTATAATAGGTATACCATATGTTTTTTACCTTTCAAACGCAAATGAAATGTGATCCCTACAAAAGTACCTGACTGCGCGATTTTGTTGTAAAATGTAGAATTGAAAAAAAATTAATCAAACGATTTTCATTTTGACATGTATAAAATCTGCTATTTTTTCGAACAGCGACAAAACTTCACATTGCGTCCACACGCTTCACATCCAACACCCTCCCTCCCCCATGAGACTTGAAAACATATCTGTCCCATCGTAACCTATAATGTGTTTAAACTTTGTGAAACTTTCTTTTTTTTATAATGAATTGGACACTGGCACCTGGGGCTAATGCCTCCACTTTCCTCTCCTAGATTCGGCCCTGAAAGTTGTCCCTAAAACTTTCTATCCTAATTTGGCGTTAGGCCCCCAATTATTATATCTTAATCAATAACAATGAACCAGCTTAAAACATTCTTGAATTTGTTTTCTTAATTTAAAAAAAATACAGCCTCCAGGTCCTCCATTAAGAGGTAAAGTTTAGATGTCTTATAATTCATTCTCATTTAATGACCCTTGTTTACCTTTTATATTTACTATAGCAAATCTTTCCTACCTCTTTTAACAACCTCTATAGCAGAGTGGTTCGCAGACCAGTTTCGAGGTGTCTGAAGTCCCAGATTCTATTCCCATACAGGTTGAAAATGAACTTTACTATATTGTCTTGGTTCTGTATGTTGTGCCTTTGTTGTCCCCGATACTCCATAATGCAATGCATTAGCTATTCATCTTGTTATGTTGTCTAATATTAATTTCCCTATCTGCATGTTAGGTAGGTGTTTTTCTTCATAGCTCCCCAGAACCCAATCTTACTACATAGCTAACACTGATTAAGACCTATAAGTTACTTCATACCAGGCAATTATTATTTCCAAAAATATTGTCAGTGTGCTAAAATCAACATCATATTATGGTTAAAAACATTACAATCAGATAAAAATACCTTATTATTTCCTCCATCTAGAAATGAAGTATAAATTTTTTAATACATACCTATTACACACATTACTAAGATCTCATAAAAAGTAACATACAGACATTTGCCTTTTTAATTAAAATAAAATGAGATCATTTCAAATAAAAATAAATCACAAATACATTTACTTTCTGCATCAATACACATGGGAGTTAATAAATAAATGAATTAAGGAATAGCTATATTTCGTAGGCAGTGCAGAGGTTTGCCTTCCAGAAAGCACTGCAGCTATTAGTCTTCTTGGAAATTATTATTATTAACATAACTAATGTAGATGACTTATCTTTATATATTTAGCAAGTAAGGAATACTTTTAGCTAATTTAAAATTGTCTCCATACTAGTATAAAGTATAAGGGGCTATTTACACAAACCCAGTAGCTAAGCCAATGCAGTAAAATAAGAAACCATTGTATTTTATTGGACTAGCTTGATGATTGTCTCCAGTTTACAACACAAGGTCTGTGCTGAAGCACAAACTTTTTGATATTATTTATGTTTTTATAGTTTTTTATATTTTGTTTTACTTTTGATAGAAGTCATTGTTTTTCTGTATGTCTTGTCAAATATACCGATTCTCCACGGAACCAGCAGCCTTTAATTTCAGTACTCCAGAATTCTCAATAAGGTCAATACTGGACTGTCATGGCTATTGGTCACTTGTAATTTTTCTAATATTTTCTTTATTATCATCATAAACTTTTGAATTCTCATTGAAATAAATATAAAAATATTTTACTTTCCAAATCCAATTATTCATACAGAGGGACTTTTGTTTCATTGAAAACAATTAAATCTTAAAATGTCAAAGAACTAGAATAGTAAAATAGTATAGTAAAAAAATAGAATAGTAAAAAAATTATAAAAAGAAACCATTTCCAGAGAAACAAAATAAGCCTTATCAAATCTTTTTGTGTTCAGTTTTCTTATTCGTTACATGAACTGATATTCAACTGTACTGATATTATGACAATGCAACATCACAAATTATATTCCTGGAAATATTCATTACCTAGTTTAGAGGATTACTAACTTATAGTAACCCAAAATGTTTTGACTTAGAATAGGTAAACCAATTGACAATCATTAAAGGTAAGTCAGCAGCTCCTTATAGTACTGCATCAGGCTGCAGCATATATGACCTACTTTTAGAACAAGTATATCAAAAAGGCTATATTAACCAAGAAATATATGGTATCTGGAACGGTACCTTTGTTCAACTGGCTTATTTGTAAACAATAGGTAGTTTAGGGGCAGATTATGCAGAAAAACGAATAATAATAATTTTTGAAGTAATCAAGTGGGTAGTACGACTAAAGCGTATACAAAGGAACACTCACCTTCATAGTTGGAGCCATCCTTCGGGCTGTTGTCGTTCGATTTCTCTTTCAAAGAATTCAATAAGCTCACAGCTGACATAGTAAAAATATAACAGATCAAACACACAATTTTTCAGTCTTCGCTCAATATATTAACTTTTTTAAAATCTAAAATAACTTTACAATATTTACAAAAGACTTCAGGAAATTACTCTATCACCTAAATGTATTGTTTATATCACAGACTTTTCGTTTTTCAATACGGATAAAAACGTCCACGCACGAAACTACTATCAATATTTACAAGACTCCGGGTATAATAAAGTTATTTACACATTTAAAAACTAGTGTTATCAGCTAATTTTAACAAATACGCTCTAGCGGTCACAAGAGACTCATAACTAAAAGAATTTATCAGTTTTCGATGCAAAAATATATAAAACGTCCGCCATATGCCTTTTGAAAACGTATATTACAACACCGTCAAAATCAGTAGAGATGCACTATTAGCGTAGCAGTTGAAGAATGTGGTTTCGTAAATTAGTTGGTTTATATCCAGTTGCCATTTATGCCATTTACTTACTTTTATTTTTTTATTAGCAAATGGCATTTGGCATTTGTAATGATTCTCTGCAGTGTCTGCAGGTCTTTGTTTTGTTCAGTATTTTGTTAAGGAACCTCCCTGATTATAGAAGATACAATAAATTAATTTTAATGTTTTCTGGATAACATAAAATTAAAATTCCATTTAGAAATCATTCTTGAGGAAGAAAAAATAACATATAAAAAAGAAACAACAGGAAACGTTGACGCTAAAATGTAGTAACGACATAATTATTAACGTCACTTAAATCAAAATACAAACTAAACTACTACAACAAACAACTTAAATAGCAGAAATAAATTGTCGAAACTTTTATTATAAGAAATACAAGGATCTAGAAATGCACGATAAGTTATTTATGAAAATTCATCCCAAAGATGGGCTAAAAAATTCAAATATAAAAGTAAATTAATTTTCAAAGCTCAATAAAAAAAGTCATATTCTATTTGTACTTTTCCGTATTTGTAGTGATAACTAAGTTTCAACTTTACAAATTTCAGTTTTCTTATATGTTAGTTAAAAGAAACAGAAATATAATTGATTCATTCGTTTTCTGCAAAAATCAACCTTTGGTAGTCTAGTGAGGTGCTATTTTAGTGCTTTGTATTATTTTAAATACTTCCTCATTCAAGCTTATGCATACATAGAATGACATTCGTTTCAGAGTGCTGAGACGTCAGAGCGACGCCATGATAGAAGAGGCGTTTTCGCGGGAAATTTTGAAAATTTAATTTAATTTTTATTTATATTTTAACTAACTTAGACTTTAACTTACTTATATGAATAATATTTTTTAAATATATTTCATACATATCTATAAATTAAATAGAAAAAAATATCTACAAGCCTATTATTTGTTGGTAAAATAGGAATTGAAAGTTAGTATGAAAGGCCGTCACCTTCTTTATTAGATACGAGAAACTTTGTCAATAATAGTTATTAAAACGCACTGATACGTAGCGATTCGCCAAAAAGATTCAGTAAATTAACCCTTAGCTGGTAAAACAAGGTTTTGAAAAGTATGTAGGTAATCCACATAGGGCAAAGAAGAGTTTCACGATCGTCAAAATATGTAAGTATACAATAATTTGTAATCAGTAGCCCTAAAATAAAGTTTAATGTTTTTAACTTAAAAAATTAAGGATTTAATGAGTAATTTCACTATTAGCCCTCTGATTTGGGCTTTTGTTGGAAGTTTATAGAGCAAAAGTGATTTTTTTTTAATGTCTGGTAAACAAATTTATAACCGCCACCTGCATTTTGACTGAACCAATAATATTATGCCGATGGCACACAGATCAAAGTTTTGAAAACTAATTTACTTTTATACATGAAAGAAAACCGGAAAGGTTGTCATGGAGAAATCAAGAAAGCACTGTAGCGACATCTAGTATGATTTCGAGAACTAATGTTTTTTTTTAAATACTTCCTCATTCATTTTATAAAGAAACAAGTACAAAACACAAAATTTAACTTCAGTTTCTTTTCTATAATACTATTTGTTCCCTTCGTAAATAAATAGTTGGTAAATAGGTTATGTCGCATTGGCATATTTACCGGCATGTGACGTCACAAATACCACGTGATCAGCGCCATTACATAGAGCAGCATTTTTGTGTGATTTTGTCTATTCAAACTTTAACAAATATCACAAATGTATGTAATAATGTTTAAAATGTATCAAACAACCATTTAAAATATTTGTATACCCTATTGAATAATACGTGTGCAACGGGCCATCACCACATAAGCCTAATGTCTGCAGTATAGCTATGATCCTTTACCTCTCTCGATGAACGAAACAAACTACTATTAATGTCATTGTCATCTGACTGTCACTGTCAATCACTGCCTTGACGCTTGTGCTATGCTGTTGCATTGTACGCATACGTGAAAAGATTATGGTTGAAATTAATTAGTGTGGTATTTCTTTTCTTAAAATGTCTGTGAAATGGACTGGTAATCGTAGTGAATCCGGTATATTGCGTAAAAGTGAGTTCAAGGAGAAGAAAGAAGAACTATTCGTGTTCGGCTACTCGTGCAAATTGTTCAGGGACAATGAGAAAGCCCTGCACATTGATCAAGGGAAACACCTCATTCCGTGGATGGGGGATGAATCGTTGAAAATCGACAGGTTCGATCCGTTTTTTACTATAAGACTGCTAACTGTGCCGCTAAAAGTTATTTTAAAATGATTAGTTAATCAGAAAATGTTAAATTTTTGGAAGAGCTTAAAGATTTTCGCAGAGGATGTTTTTCTGAAGTCGGTGCCTGGACAAATGTGACGGGCTGCCTTGGCGTGCTGTTTAATGTTACGGTGACATTGTGCGGTGGTATGTATAACTTGGTACGGTATCTTACAGTACATATGTTATCATGTTATGTACGTATGTTTTATTATGTATCAAAAACGACGTGTTTATAATCGTCAACATATGTCTTTCTGATTGTCACTTAAGTGAGAATGATTATATTTTTAAATAACATTTTTAAAAACAATTGAAGTAGCTATTCAAAGGATTACACTCTTATTAAGGGCACAAACATATAGCACTACCTAAAGAATTTAAGAGCAACAGTAAAGTTCATAATAATTAAGATAAAATAATTTCAACATTAAGTGTGTTGGTTCATATATGACTTTATGCAATCATGTTTTTGAATATCACCATTAATATATGGTTCTGAAGTTAAACCATTTGGGCAGGTATGACGCAAGAGGAGCCCTGCATGACCTGTCATCTCTGGAGGCCCCGCCCGGTGGTTAT